>JAVGVS010000291.1:279718-512218 GCA_032718565.1 Distichodus sexfasciatus
TATGTATGTATGTGTATGTATGTATGTGTATATATATATATGAACTAATGTTCATACATCATACACCTGCACAGACTACACTCTTAGATCGAATGTGTAGGAAAAATATCATGTGTAGCACTTTAGTTTACGCATTTTGTGTTAATGTTCAATAAAATTGTATTGGAAAAAGTCAGATCATATAGTTTTAGTTTAAAATGTACACAACATGTGCATTTGTTGGCAGCATTCATCACAATATGTTTAACCAAGGACAGCATGTGTGTTAATATTATACATGTTGCATTTCTTGACACTTTCAGGGTCAAAAGTGTTAACACAATAAATGTTGTGAAATTAGGAATTTGATATAATTTATATAAATTGTAACGCATCTTTTTTAAGAGTGTAGTGTATAATACATTTCTCTATGGGTGAAATAGAATTTTAACATCTTTTGTAACATTTTGGGCAGGAACAGCTTTATGCCAGGTTGCAAACGCTATTCCAAAGTTTAATACCTGAAATTGTAGATAAAATTGACCTCTATAAGTGAAAAATATCTGAAGATCTGCTGAGTTAAATAAAAATGGGCCTGTGAGTCTTGAAGGTATATATGTTATTTAATTTAAAACATATCTGATCAATGTTAGTCATGAATAGTAAGAATTCTTAGATTCTGAAATAATTGCTTGTGTTGTTGGAATAAGGCACACATTTATATTTGATATGAACAATGAACAATTCACTCGCTCCCTCCTGCGCTTGGCGTCTTCACCCTTGGGGTAGATTAAAGGGGTAGGAGGTGGGGAAATTGGGTTATAACCCCCCTCCCAATATTTAAAACTGAACAATACAACAATCCTTTGTCAAGCCAGTTAACTCAATGTACAAAAAGGACAACGTTTTGGAAGTGGTGCTACTGACAAAACACATAAACGTGTCTTTTTTCACTATCACTAGCACTAAACAGAGGGTGTGACTAATTCTAACATGATTTTCACATGTCTTTGCAAGTAAATACAGATCCATATTTGATGTTGCACTTTATGCAGTTAACAAGGTCTGACTCATTGGTTCTAATATGATTTTAAATGAACGCGGTCCATATTAAGTTAGTGAGAGATCACTGTGGCTTTGTATGTGGGGACCTGTCGTCATCATAATAAACACACCCTACAAATGTATGTATGTGTATATATATATATATATATATACACATTTGTAGATCTTCACCCATTTGCCAAAACATTTGTAGATCTTCACCCATTTGCCAAAAAAAAAAAAAAAATTATGTATACACAATGTTGAACCTAAAGTTCCAGAATGCAATCAGAAACGGAATACTTTTACTTAAGCCTGGGCAATATATCAAGCACTACAGTACGAGTGATATTTTTAATGCGTCATTTGAAAATGATATACTAATTTAATCACCGGTAGTGTTTGATTTCTGCGGAATGTGGTGCATCTTAAACGCAGTCCTCATTGTGACTAAAGTTGCCTAATGTCTGTGTGCATTTCTTGTCTTAATTTGTATATACACATGCACAGACAGCATCACATAAAGGTGTTTCTGTGCAATTAGATCAAATATTAAATATAAAAACAATATAAATGTGTAACGTTGACCAAAATTGAATAGAAAAAATAATATTGACGTGTATCAGCATTTGGTTCACCTGGGCAGTTGGTAGCGTAATGGTTAAGGACCAGTAAAGTTGCCACTGAGGTGCTCATGAGCAAGGTAACTTTCCAAACTACCAAAGCTGCCCACTGCTCTTTCACAGTGCATTACATTGTGATGCTCCTTGTGCTGGGTTGTGCTGTGGTATGTTCACAATAACAAATAATCACTCATTAAATATTGTGATTTGAATTTAGTCAAATCGTCCAGTCCTACTTTTATTCAATTTATCAGACACCTTTATCCAGACCGACATCCTAACTATACAGACAGCTTCCCTGTGTTTCACATATCATGCGGAACACCGTGTATTTTATTAAGTAGACCCAGATTACTTGTTGTTGTGAACTGTAAAGTCAGGAACAGTCCTCCTCCTGGGCCTGGTGTCTTCAACCCTCTTCCTGTCCGCTATAAATGCCAGACCACTGGACACAAACAGAGCAAACAGCCTCAGCCAAATCAAACTACTGATACAGCATGCTTTTTATCTTGAGTTTCTCTTTTCATCCTGACCAGTAGACACACACACAAAAAGAATAAATTATCAAGTGATGTATTTCAAATAAATTACAAGCTAAAATAGACTGTTCAAAAGAAGATTTATTAGTTGTGCTTGGCATGCCTAACAATAACTTTTAAACTTTGTTAATGTTTTCAAAGGGGATTTATTTGGGCTGCTTGATATTGAAGAAAATGATATCGTGGTGGGCAGCACGGTGGCGCAGTGGTTAGTTCTGCCGCCTCACAGCGAGAAGGTCCTGGGTTCGAGCCCTGGGTCAGCAGTAGGGCCTTTCTGTGTGTAGTTTGCATGCTCTACCCCGTGTTTGCGTGGGTTCTCTCCATGTGCTCCAGTTTCCTCCCACCATTATAGGTTAATTGGCGACTAAAGTTACCTGAAGTTGTGAAATGCGAGTGTGATTGTGTGAATGTGTGTCCTGTCCAGGGTTGGTCCCCGCCTTGCATCCGCAGTTCCTGGGATAGGCTCCGGTCCCCACCACGACCCCAATGGGGATTAAGCGGTTCGGGGAATACATGAATGAATGAATGACATTGTGGTATAGTTTACCTGGGATATTTTGCATTATAAAAATGCAGTTTTTCTTCCTAATTATTAAAAAACAATGTGGAAAGCATTGGTCATTCTGTAATGATTGAGAAGTGTATCTGCATATAAAATGCACAGATTTGTTTTTCTCTGAAGACTTTTCTTGGTGTAAACTAAACTTTTTACAGTCTCTTAAACATGAGTCAATCTTAAACAGAAATCTCTTGTAGATTAGTTATGAAATAAGAACTGGATGAGTTTTCCTTTTGCATCAAACAGCAAACAGTTGTATTGTGATGTTGTAGAATTAAAATTGTTTGGATAATATTTAGTTGTCAGAATTTATCGTACATGATTTTTCAAGACCCTCCAGGATTTCACGATGTTTCAGTCGTAACTATTAATGCAAATTCAGCCACTCTCCGAGAATTCACAACTTTGCAATTTCAATTAATTTTCCTCAGTTTTTCACTAATCATTTGTCACTTCGCGTTGAGCCAAACATCAGCGAACTCACTTGCTTGTTGCGTACCGAAGACACGGAAAACGTGACGGGAAACGTGACAAAAAACGCCCCACATTTACCCTCAAAAATAACTCAGTGGTTAACCATAATAATAGTGGTTTTGTTTCCTTCATTTTAATTAATTGTTAAAGGGATAAAAGCTTTCATCACAAGCTGCCGCAAAACCTGGAATTTTAGACTGCAACAGTCTCAAAAAAGGCCCGCAAAATCCTGAAGACTGGCCTCATATTTAACATGTTCAGTATCGCAGTACCTACTGTCTTTTCCTCCAGTAATGTAATGTAAGGCATAGGGGTCGACCGATATTGGTTTTTAGGGCCGATATCGATACTGATTATTGCTAGTTAACGAGGCCGAGAACCGATATGATTTTACAAACACCAAGCTCAGATGAAACTCTCGTCTTCTCCTTCTCGCCACACCCATATGTGAGTGTGGTGTGAGTGACAACAAGGCTTCAACGTTGACTGGCTACTACTTTTGTGACATCTAGTCAGTCAGAGACTTGAGAAGAGATGGCAGTGGAGCCACGGTAGCGCACTTTGTAATTATTTACTATCGGTGATGGTCAAAATTGAACACTGATACAGATAATCGGCAAAATTCCTAATTTCAACCTCCGGTAAACGGCCCGACTGATAGTCAGTCAACCCTTAGTAAGGCATGTAATTTTTTACGTTTTATTCAACAAAATATGCACCAGAATTAATTTTTAATGACTGTAGAAGGATTTTGGGCAGAGTTTGTCTACCTGATGGTACACTCTTTGATGTAGTGTGTGAACAGCCTGAGGAGGTGTTACAGGTGCAGGACAGTGCTGTGTGTTTTGCCGGATTTGTTAGGATGGCCCCTGTGCATCTGAGCTGATCTTGTGCATAAAAGTGCAGCGCGACCCAAATACTGACCACTACACTGTTCCACATAATACAGGAATGAAACCATGCATTCATCCGTTCTCTCGTTCGTTCTCTGTTTCTCTCCCTCTCCCTCTCTCTCTCTCTCTCTCTCTCTCTCTAATAGGAGAACAAATGAACTTCAGTGGGGCCTCTCTTCTTTTCTGGAATCATCTTCCTGACACAGACGTATTTCTGCAGATCCATTAGAACCCAGATGGAAATTTAGATCCAGACGCACAATCTGACCTGTTCACATTGTCCGACACACACACACAAACAGAAAGGGACGCCCACTCTCCCTCTAATCAGTTGGTGGCAGAACACCAGGAAAAATAATCAAAGCCAGATCCCACACATACACACACACACCCGCACGCATATTAAGCCATGGCCAGCGTGTGTCCATACGGCCGCTTTACCCACGCCGTTGTACGAGGGATCCCAGAGTCCTTTGGGAAGCCGGCGGAGGGCGGAGACGGGGTGGAGACGGACGTGGCCAAGGCGCAGCGCCAGTTCGGAGTACTGACCGGGGCTCTGAGGCAAAAAGTCGGGCTGCAGCTCATCGAGATTCCCGCAGACCCGGAGCTCCCAGAGAGCTGGAGGATCGAGGATGTCGCCGTCATCCAGGGGGACACAGCGCTCATCACGAGACCTTTCAAACAGCAGAGACGTGCTGAGGTGTGCAGCACACACACACATACGCACCTACACAGTAAATACTCATAAATAATCATATTAAATGTTTCTACAAATTTACTAGAGGATAAATTGCAAGTTTCATCACCATACGATATTATGTCGGTTCAACGAACAATAATTTGAGGTCTTCTGATATCACAAGTCTTCTACTCTATGATGTAGCGGTGGGCGATATGTCGAATATACTCGATTTGTCTCGGCTTGTTCCACGTGCGATGAGGGAAATGACTATATTGTGAACATCGAGTACAAATCCTCACGCTAATGTTAAACAGACAGCATGTACTTCACTTTCGGGTTTGGCCTCTCTCAAAAGCAGAACACTCTCCTAGCGCAGCTGCGTTTCGTGGCCAAAGGGGAGGTGAGCGAGCATGCGGAGAGAAGTGAATATTGTTGAGGAGGATTCTTTAGATTAGACGACTAAAAACTCAAACAGCAGGAAATTATAGTGGGCAACAAACTTTATTACAACCCAGTCCCACAATGCCCTTACCAGCCGACTGATCCGCGCAGACTGGTTTCAGGACTCCTACTTTATACACAATTCTTTACATTTTTTTTTACTTTTTTTGATTGTTTGATTATTTGTCATTGTGAACACACCACACCACAGCACACAGTGCACCACAACCAAATCTCACCTCTGCATTTGACCCATCCGTGAAGGAGCAGTGGGCAGATAACAAGCGCCCGTGGAGCAGTGCTTGGGGACCGTACCTTACTCAAGAGTGGTAACTGTGTGGGCCCTGGATTCGAACCTGCGACGTTCTGATCACGGGGCGAACACCCTACCGTTACGCCACCAACTACTTAAACACACCCATTTTCTTTCTTTTTCCCCCAACCCTAGGCTCATGCCACCATTAAACATAGTATGGATTTGCATACATCTCACCAATAAGGTATGGATCTCTTGCGCTATTCTGTGCCACCAATAGGTCTTAACCAAATGAGCTAGGAAAAAATAAAAATAGAGATGCACCCAACATGTGACCCTCCACGGCAAAACCAGTCGCTTGTCGCAACGGAGGTTTCCGAGAAAAACAAGCGTTTATGTTGTGTGGGGTAAATTTTGTATTTTTTGTTTTTAGTGTTTTGAAACAGTGGAAGGTCTATACTGTACTGTTGTGAATAAATTTGGCTGAAAAACTTCCCCTTTCCATCCTAAAAACGTGACTTTCTTGAGGTGAGGAATTCAATTCCAGCAGAATGTTAAAAGTTTCTGTTTTGACCGCTCTACTTCTATATTTACAGTAAATCCACTGGTTGACTAGCGTAAAGATATTTCTCCGGAATCCATCTTCGTCTCCCGAGTTCAGTTAACCTAACGCAGGTAGGCTATCCGTGTGGCTGTGAATGCAGCGTAGGCTACCGTAAATACAAACGTAGCTGCGACCGCACCAAGCGTCTGTGAGTGCTACGGCGATAGTCAACTTCAAAGGCAGATTTCTCCGTTTCTCACTTGGCGTGACAGGAGAAACCCGACTCCTTTGAATGTTGATATCTCAGTCATATGTCGTCCCATTCATTCCATATAGGTACCGTTATGAAGGTTGATTTATGCCCTTCATGAAAACATAATAACTTGCAACAACTTGAAAATTTGCAACAAGTGACTGGCTTTGCCGTGCATATTCAGAAACATGTACCCTCACGGCTAAGCAATGCAGAGACACGCTCTCATATACACGTTATTCGTAAACACACACCTACTGAATCAAATGCATATTCACCTTAAGGCTTAATCGGTACCAGAGGCTACTAAGATTTCTAATTGTGAGTTTCCTTTGGGGTGTGTGTGTGTGATCCAGGCCGAGGCTGTGCGAAGGGTCCTGAACGAGTTGAACCTGACCGTGGTGGAGATGGGGGTGGAGGAGTTCGGCTGCGGAGGGGCTACACTCGAGGGCAGTGACGTGCTCTTCACCGGGAGGGAGTTTTTCGTGGGCATCTCCAAATACACAAACCACCGCGGGGCAGAAGTCCTGGCCGACACCTTCCGGGTAAGTTGGCAAGAGTTTCGTGGACGAGAGTGACAGATTATTATTGATTAATCACTCAGCCTGTGTGCGGTAATGTATTAAATATGTGGATTGTATTGATTGGGATAAAGTGTGTCTTGTAATGGAGCCACTTTTGCACATTGGAGCTTGAGCGATTCATCTATGAGCCGATATTATCAATATTTTAATAACTTAATATCGGTGATGGTCGAAATTAAACACCGATACCGATAATCAGCAAAATGCCTCATATCGGCTGGGTCGATAATCTGTCAACCCCTTCGTTAGGAGAGGGAGCCCTTGTTTACTCTCAGTGGTCAGTATCTCTGAAAACATCATCTCGCACCATCGGTTTACCACATATTGACTTTAGGCCTACTTATTTACATCTCTCACTATCACTTGACATATTAGCATCTCACACATTAATCTACACGGTTACTGTATTCCCAATATCTATTTACATTTCAAACAATCAGTTCACATCTTAGCGATAGCCTGCAGTCATTGGTTGGGTTCCACATGTCTAGTGGGCCCGTTGGTGGCGTAACAGTAGGGTGTTCGCCCCGTGATCAGAAGGCCGCAGATTCGGATCCAGGACCGGTAAAGTTACCACTGAGGTAAGGCACCGTCCCCGAGCACTGCTCCCCGGGCGCTTGTTAGCTGCCCATTGCTCCATCACGGATGGATTAAATGCAGAGGTCACATTTGGTTGTGGTGCACTGTGTGCTGTGCTGTGCTGTGTTCGCAGTGACAACATCAAACAGGACAGATAATCAATTTGAAGATGATTTCGATGAGGTGAAATAACAGTGTTCATTAGTGAAAATCCTCTTTCACACTTTGCTGTGCCTACAGACAGCGTTTTAATTTCATGAGTGACAGGTTAATGACAGCTTTCCATTGTCCTTTAAATCTCTGTTGTCTGTTAACTGCTAAGTTAACGTTAGCTAGCTTAATTTTCTGGTCGGCTATTTGCTTGAAAAGCTAAAAGCAGCAATTAATCAAAGAACGGCCACAGCTTAGTAAATAGACGTAAAAAATGACAACTATTGACAGAAAAAATGTCAACTTCAGCAAACGGCGGTACCAACCTCGCGACTTATTATACTGGATTCACCAACTACGTGCTGTCTTACGGCCATGTTATAGTCTGTATGCCAAGTATGCAAAGGTTGCTACGAACGCTTGCTCGCGCACACGCACATGCCCGTGCGTGTGCATTCAGTGCAAATAAGAATGTTGGTGGGTGTAATTCACTTTTAATTATGTATTTTTGTTATCTAAATCATTTCACAAATTCTCATGTACCGCTACTTATAAAAGGAGATAATAAGGAATAAAAGTGTGATATTGTTTTGTGATACTAAAGCACACGGAGCTCGTTTCCATCCGGGTGCATTTTGGAGGTGAGGAGGTGGAGCTGAGCTCCGGCCCAGTTTAAACCCTGGGTAAGATTTTCGTCCAGAAACTAAGTCCACCGTTTCTCAATGTGCCCACATTTTCCACTGAAGAGAGCGGTGCTGCAAAATTGGCTCTGAAAAGGCACTGAAACCTTTCGGTGCTGGAATCGTTGGAATTGGTTCTTAATTTAGTGAAAATGGAGCCTGGTTCTCCCCAGTTCCCAACTTAAGCAGCAGCCGGGCAGTGGAAAAGAGGTCAGGGTTCGGCCCCAGCTGTAGCCTACCTACAGCACTACTACCATCGGGCACCTGAACAAGAGGCTCTGTATAACAGCATCTGTTAAATCCCAAAAATGTAAATGGAGCCTTCATTTGTGATATTCAGTTGAGTTCTATTATTGCCTAGTTTGTCCACTAGAGGCTGCACAGATGTTTTAAATCATGTACCTTTTTGTAATCAAATTTGAATATATTTTTGTGCTTTTGTTTAAGAAATGAGTCCAAACTTTGTCATCTCTGCTGTGTGCTGTAAATGTATACAGAGAGAAACAAAGAACTACTAAGGCACAGATAATGAGCAATATATAAATCGATTATCAAAATATACACTTTAAACTAGAAGTGGAATATAAAATATCAACTTTAAACTTAATTTGAACACTTCATTTGTGTGATTTTAACTTATAAAATATAAAAATAAACATCCTGTTTCAGCTTGTATTTCTGGAGCAAAATTAACATTGGCAATCTTCTTCTTCCTCTCTCGGCTTTTCCCTTCAGGGGTCGCCACAACGAATCATCTGTGTCCATCTAGTTCTGTCCTCTGCGTCCTCTACCCTCACACCAACTAACTTCATGTCCTCTTTCACCGCATCCATAAATCTCCTTTTTGGTCTTCCTCTCAGCCTCCTGCCTGGTGGCACCAACCTCAGCATCCTTCTACCTATGTAATCATTGTATCTCCTGTGGACATGTCCAAACCATCTCAGTCTGGCCTCTCTGACTTTGTCTATTGAAATGCTACTCATGTTAAAATTCCTGTCTGTCTTGAAGATTCACGATTGGTCAGGGTTTACTGCACACATCATGGAGTGTGATGGATAGAACAGCCGACATTACATTGAGTTAGAGAACTTCAGTTTCTGGTTTGAATAACATGCTTGTGCGGCCAGTGATGGTCCTCTTGAGGTTTGCACGTTGAAACTGGGTGTGTCTGCAGAGCAGCTGCTCTCTCCGAGGCTCTTCAGACACATTTCAGAGAAACTCGTGTTTCCCTCTGCAGCTTCTCTTGTTCTGCCAAGACACACACACACACACAGAGCCACGTCTCATCATGGCAAGATGTTTCCATTGACTCCAGCAATGATGTAAATAAAACCCCAGCCACATCTAACCTTAACCCTGACCTCTGTAGCCAAACGCAAATCTTACCTCTCTTTGTTTTTTGAATAAAATCTGGGATGTTTTCCCTTCTGCCTTCCCGTCTTCCAAAAAAGCCTTTGCAATGACAGAAAATTCAAATCTCAGATTTTCCTACCACGCAACCTCCTAAAAACTTAAGACCCTTCCACGCCCCGAACGCACACATCATCGTTTTCATTGTCTTTCTCTTTCCAGACTGTTTTGTCTGAATATTTTTTCCTGACGTAATCAAGAGCGCTAAACACAAACTCTGCCCTGTTCCTTTATGTGTGTATGTTCAGGATTTTGTGGTGTCTACGGTACCTGTTTGTGGAGGTTCTCGCCTGAAGAACGTGTGCTCCATGGGAGGCCCTGAAACCATCATCTTCAGCAACAGTGAAGGAGCAAAGAAAACTCAGAGGGTGAGACACACTAAATTAGTCGACATTTAAGTAGGCCTGAATCCATTCAAAATTGCACAACCGCAAATCTGCAGCAAGGTCATATTTCCTCATGCAAATTAGGTTTGTTGCAAACTTGCGGTGGACTTCTAGCAAACATTGTGGAAAACATATGCACCTGGCAAATTTGTCGCCAAACGTTCACTACAAGTTTGCCGTTACTGGCAAATTGTTTTGGCAAATCACTGGCAAATACATTTGCCCCTAGTGGCAGTTTTTATTGTTGTCAGAACATCGTTGCATGTTTGTCACTAGTGGCTGACACTTGTGGCAAACTCCACTGTTTTCCACAAACCTGCCGCAAACATTTTGTTTTTGTAAGGGAGCCAAAGAGACACTGTTTCGGCAAAGTCAAAGTCAACTTTATTGTCATCTCTGCTATATACTGTACAGATACATAGAGAGACGAGACGACGTGGCTCCAGGTTATTTCCAGTGCAAACAAACAAAGAACAGTAGAACAGAGAATAAATAGGCAGTGGCACGACTAGGCACATGGAATAAACAATAAATAAGTAAAAATACTAAAATATACATTAAACAATATACATTTTAAGCCAGACAATATACAATATACATTTTAAACTAGACAGGGATTTTTTTTTTTTTTTTAATATATATATATAATTAGAGCAACTAATTAAACTAGCAACCAGCTAATTAAAACGACAGTCTGTACTCAGATACTTATTAGAGGTGAAAAGATACATTGATTGACACTGATGCATCGAATCATTGATCACCTGGCCCATGGCATTCGTCCAAATAACACCATTGGTCAGACGTCAAACATATGTAGCATCACTTTATATTGGACAGAGGATCTATTTATATCTAAAACAGAAGAATAAATGTTTCAGGAATAAAATGTAAAATTAAAACAGTTGTTTTGATATGGACGAAAGTGACTGTGTTAAATCACCAAATGAGATTGTCTCATATCGTTCGGTGGCTCCTGAATTAATTAGGGGTCCAAGCACGAAGCATCTTTATTATTGTTGTTGTTAGTAGTAGTAGTTTTTAGATTTGATTTTTGTGCAGCTTGAACTGTAGGTTGCAGATTATTTGATATTTTCAGGCATGGTGTGCATCTCGGCATAGGCTGAAAAGCGTATCAAAGGAAAATGCGGTTTTGACCTCTAGGAGGCGCTAAAAATGCTACATACGTTAATGCACTCTGATTCACTGAGGCGCTAATTTTACAATTGGTGCTATATGAACAATAGGGGGCGCTTAAATGCTACATAAATTTATGCAGCATAAATGCATAAGTCCCACAAAGATCAAACTTGGTCAGTAAGTATGGATGTTGTGCTGCTCAACATGAAACGTGTTGACGCTTATTGCATTAGCTGCTTTGGTGCTGCTTTTTGCGACTTTTGCTTGGACCCCACTTATTGACATTTGCGACTGTATTTCAAATTTAAATCGTATGATAGCAATCTTCGTGATATTGGCCGACATTGACTTATCCTTCTAATCGATACAGTCTTGCGTCGTGATGAAACTTGTGATTCACCCCGCTAATGCTTATATTGCTAACTTTAGGGCACAATAATGTCTAACATGTTGCTTTTAGCTTTCATTGCCTTTTTTCTGTTAGCCACCTGTCTTGAGTTGATAGTAGATGGCCATTAGTGGGGTAACATGACCCTCATACAGCCCCACTGTAACCTTGTTACCTTCTGGAGCAAATTGCCAATGAGGCAGACGGTTTTTATCTCTAGTGCTGCACTTCTCCATGCTGGTCCTGGAGATTTCTGTGTAGTTATTGTTGTTCTCTTGTATTGAGCCATTACTCTAGCTCAGGGATTTCTAAACTCATTCAGATGAAAGTCAATGTTCCCACAATTTATGCCTTACAAGTTTTGCAGACTCGGCTACCATTTCAAGACGACAGGCATCCTTTTACCAACCATGCTAAAGAAAAAAAGTATCTTGAAGCCTGTTTTTTACAAAGATTCTGACATTTACCAGTTATTTGAGATGTGTTCTTGGGAAAGAGCAGAATGTAAGAACGGTGAAGAGCACTCTAACTCAAAGTTTACTGCATGCCTGTTTGTCCGCAACATTCACTTGTTGGGTTTTCTTCAATTCCACAGTTGTATGACACTATACTGTAGCATTAGCCACATAAAATCATGTTATTATTTAATTATTGAAATCCAGTACTACACAAAACCTGGGCGTAATAGAAGAAAGTAATCCACAGTACACCCACAATCGGGAAATTCTGGAGGATATCAGAAATTTTGCGCACCCATCTACCCCCATTCCTTCCTCCTCCCACGTCTTGTTAGCCGTTGTTAGCACGCGCGACTCTCACAGGGAAGTCCAGCATTCACTAAAACCTTCCAGTTCAGTTAAATCTTCCCATTTATTACACACACAACATATTTTAGCTGAACAAAACAGCCATCGTTCTACAGTACAGCCATTTACTTGATATTAATTTATTCCACAGCGCTGGTGTGCCGCGGCTCTCATATGGAACACCCTTATGGCAAAAATGTACTTCTCTCCCAGAAATGAGTCAAAAATGAGTCATAGGCCAAAATGAGTTAAAATGCTCAGAAAACGCCAAAACTTCAGTATTTCTTCATTTTTTTCCATTCTATAATGTTGGAGAGTAAAAAATAAATATAGAAAAATGAATTATTTATCAAATAGTTTTATTCTATATCCAGATGGATTCCAAATGGATAAAGAAGTGTTTCCACCTGCACTAACCTTATTATTCTTCATAGAACTAACCCATAGAATGTCCCTGCATGATGACAACTCTGAATATGAATATGAATGTGTTGATGTTCACAATCTTGTGCAGACGTCATTTTGGGTAAAATAAAATAGTTGCTTTTGGTGCAGAAGACTGGGTAGAACTACTTTTTTGCACTCAAAAAACTACTCAGGAATCGATAAGAGAATTGATAAGGAATTGCATTGATCGGCAGAAGCCACAATGGCATTGATATTGATAAAAATCTAATCAATTCCCACCCCTAAGGAAGATTAGATAGCATTGCAGTGAGACTAGGGATGGGATACTCACCTTTGGTCAAAGAAGTTGTGGGATCAAATCTTACTTCCAGCGTTGAGTCCCTAAGCAGAGCACTTAACTCAAGGCTAGTTGGCTTAGAAATTGGCTATGTATGTTTTACATTCAGCGTGTTTAGCGGACACATTCGTCCACAGCGACTTGCTTTTCCTAGTTATAAGGACAGTCTCCCAGGTGCAGAAAGGTCTGTGGCAGCGTTGCACTGCAGGGGCATGAATGAAAAGGTTTGAAATGAATGATTGAATGAAAAACATATCTAACGTATGCATTATCATGCTTCTTATACTGTGAATGTTGCACATACTTAGCTTGGACTGTACTGCTGATTATTTATCCCCATATTGATTGCACACGTCCTCTAATTCTGCTTCACTTATGACTGTTCTGTACAGCTAAACCTTGTAAATAACTACTGCATTTTCTTGCACTCTCTGTATAAATGCCTTTTTACCATTTATACAGCAATATCCACCTTTTTATATTTATATTTAGTGCATTTTTTTGTATTCATAAAACCCTAACCCATTTTGCTCTTAATGTCTTAACATCTGCGCACCAACCACCAAAGCAAATTCCTTGTATGTGACAGAACACTTGGCAATAAACTCCATTCAGATTCTAACTTTAGGTTTTGTTTTCATAGCTGATATTTTCTTATTAATCCTGGTAGCCTTGGAGGCTCTTTAATACCCTAACTCTGAGCTGTGCCACATACAAGTACACATTTTATACAAAACCACTGCAGATTGTGATCGTTTGCGTCTTTTATACCTGATTTACACTAATGCACACTTTCTGAAACAAGTTACGCTGCCCTTGCACCCCCTGCTGGCCTCTGTTGGATGCTGATGATGCTTTTTTAATAAACTGATTGACATCATTTGCTCTCCTACCTGTTGTGCCACGTTTTGCTGTAGATGATGGAGCAGCTGACGGATCATCACTACGACATCTTGTCCGTAGCGGAGGACGTAGCTGCTAACTGCGTGTACGTCCGCGGCCCATCGAAAGTGGATTACCTTCTGCACCCTACAGCAGACGAGTGTCCCAACAGTGTCCCTGTGAGTTCTGCTTTTAGTGTTATATTTTACATATTTTAATATATTCTAAATAATGCAAATTAAGTTATAATCTTAGAATTCAAATTCAGATTAACTAAATTATGATCTTATATGGATGCTTTAAATTACACCTAGGTGTTGCATCTTTTTACATAATTCACATAAAATTAAAGTTACACTCATGCATACTTTTATCACAATGAATGTAACATGTTAAATGATCTTAATACTTAAATGACACGTAAACATTGTATTTTGTCATATACTTCACCTAAAATTAAATTACACTCATGCATATATTTATCACCACCATATGGTAACATAAAATAATCTTAATACAAAATAATATCTAGACATTGTATCGTCCCATATTTTACATAAAATTCAAATTAATTTTATTCATATATTTGAATTATAGTCATTGTACGATTAAATTGATGTTATCGATACACATTCAAGTTATCGTTTTTGTTGTTTTTGTCATTTTTGTATTGTTGAGTAACACAATGTGCCTGTTTCTGTGACTTCTACCCCAGCAGCAGTGTGTCCTCCGGCTGTTCTCTGTGTTTGTACATGACCATGGTTTATTAATGAAGGTAGCACTTATCAGCTGCGCTAATGAGCTCCAATCAGTTAATTATTAATATCGTAATCATCATATTCCAGACTTGTGGCTCTATTTGAGTCTTAATTAGAATGACAGATTTTAAAGTCGTGATAATTAATGCAGAGAGTGAAGCAAAACAAAGATGAGAAACAGGAATTTTGCACCCTCATGTGGAGATGAAGAAATGCAAAAATAAATCTGGAAACATATAAGCAGGTCATGTAGAGGAAGTGTCGGTTGGACAGTATGTCTGATTCTCAAAAATTTCTATTTCAAGGTACTTTTTGGAACCAGTTTTTTATTTGCTGAATTTAAAGTGATGCTTGCTCTTGGAGTTCAGAGCTGGTTTGGAACTGATGCGAGTGTTTTGATCTCTAGTTATGTGATGTGTACACGATTTTTATTCCACCCCTTCAGTTTTTGTGCTAGAAACTTCGTTCCAACTCTAAAACGTGCTGCTGATTGCGGGGTGTGGTGCTTGTCTACATGTTTTTTGGAACATGCAGTCATTCGTGCGTTCTGTTCATTTTTTTTCTCCTTAGACTAAGATGGATCTCAAATTTTGGCGCATTAAATGTCGGCTGCCGTTCGTCACAAAGCCACCAAATCTGAAGTGACTTGAGGGCCTGTGGGTCACAACCTGCACTCGTCTTTTTCATCCTTTTAGTCTGTCGTTTATTTTTC
This sequence comes from Distichodus sexfasciatus, assembly GCA_032718565.1. Taxonomy (NCBI): domain Eukaryota; kingdom Metazoa; phylum Chordata; class Actinopteri; order Characiformes; family Distichodontidae; genus Distichodus; species Distichodus sexfasciatus. The sequence continues at coordinate 295,226 of JAVGVS010000291.1, forward strand.
ATCATAGGAAGCCATTTTTGTTTTTGTTAAGAATACATAGGATTCGAGACTCAAGCTTTCCTTCATCTGTTTTCACACGAGAGTCAACACGGTTCTTGCGCCACCTCAGACCACCTCACTGAACACATTTCAATCTGTTCCCACCAGCACTCCTCTTTTTCTACTTTTATCATCACTCGTTCTTTTCCAATTCACTTCGATGCATTTTAATCAAAGTCTGTTTACTCAGCCGGTTTTCATGTCACAGCCACAAAACGTGAGCAATAACATTGGTGTTTTCCTGTGGAAATGCATCTCTAGTTTGTGAAGTTTTCGACCATTTTCTTCTTTCTTCTGTCGGTATCGCACGTTTCTTTTTCTAGCTTGTCCCTCATTCTTAAAACGCTTGTACTCATCTCCTGCTCCTCACCCCGGTTTCTTCTCAATTTATCCCTTAATTTTTTACATTTCTTTTTCTCAGGCCTTTCAGAAGCTGACAGACTACACTCTCCTCCCCACGGCCTGCAGTGAGGCCTCCAAACTGGCCGCGACTCTCTCCTCCTTCTGCCTGCTCGTCAACAGGAAGACCAACTATTAAACTCACATTGGTTCATATGAGTAATCGTTTATGCTCACGTTGTACCGAACTCAATTTATCTGTTTAATTGTAAAACTGACACGTCGTCCAACGGCACTTTAAACAAGTTACATTAAGCATTAAACTTTACATAAAGCTGGATATAAACATACATTTTCATATGCATCAGCATTCACTTTTATTTTATCTGTCTGTAGAACTGAGGTGCACTCTTAGGGCTGGTTTCTTGCCTCTGCATTAAGCCTAGTCTTGGACTAAGTTGTTGTACTAATGGGTTCACGTTCCCTGTCAAGGATCAAGCCTAGTCCTAGACTATCTTTAAGTTTGAATGGTAAACCTCCTGGTACTACAACTGAGCAAGAAACCAGCCTCTAGAGCTCAGCTATTTAAACGCAAAGCTAGGCTAGGACTAGTTTAACTCACCTCATTAACACTGTGTTTATCATTTTAAAGATTAACACTAACATTATAGAATAACTATTCAAAGATGTTTCTTATCCAACTTGCCCCACACACGAAAATATACATCCCAGACAAACTGTTGACTGTCCTGTTACTTTTCCTGAGTTTTAGGTAATTTGGTATTTTTTCTGAACCTTTAATGCAACAGAAATAAAAATGTAACCCAATAGAAGTGTGGATCAATGGAATTCTTCCTGGGCAGCCCATAAAAGAGCCTGCGGGGGAGTTTACACCGTCCCCCGGTAGAGTGAATTTAACACAAAACCAACACTTTATCTGAGTAGCTGCTCTGAAATTCACTGAGCAGTACATTCAGAAACCAACACCTTAACATGCGGAGTCAAATTAAAAAGCCATTACTGCGACACACCGAGACGAGGCACAACTGGGGTTTGCGTATTTGAACACTGCAGATGACAGCTCTGATATTAACACTAAACAAGCCGAGGCATGGTTTTTAAAAACAAATTTAATCTTTGTTGTGGAACGTAGGACATTAACGATTGGACTTGGCCACTCTCTCCAACTCGTCCTTCTTCTTGATGGCGTAGGAGTTTGAGGAACCCTGGACCAAAGAGATTAACTTATTAAATGGGTCAACTAGATTAATTAAAAGGACTCTCCATGCTAAAGCTCATTCAGGGAATTTTTTAGAAAGGACACAAATGACAGACATTAAAACATGCATAAGCACTTCCAGATCTAGGGTGAATAAAGGTATGGTTTTGACCCATTGTATTGTTCAAATTAAAAAGTATAAATCAATTTATCAACCCCAATAAAAAATCTTAACACTAATCTGCACTAACAGATGTACCAGATTCTTTAGTGAAATGTTCAGATTCTCTGGATTGTGTAAGGAAAGGTCAAGTCAGTGCTGTATTCTGGGTGTTACCTTTGCAGCGTTGATGAGTTCATCAGCCAAACACTCAGCAATGGTTTTAATGTTCCTGAAGGCAGCCTCCCGTGCTCCAGTGCACAGCAGCCAGATAGCCTAAACCACAAACACACAACATGAACAACTTTTCCACAGTGTAGACTGAGCAGTAAAACACATTTACTCCATGCGTGCTTGTGTTTTACGAGGGCATTAGAGCTTTTCAGCTGGCGTAAGATAAGCCCTATTACAACAGGATCACACTCAGATATAGAGCTTCTGTATCAAAGCTTTGCGATTGGATAATGACAAACCTGTGGAGAACGTTTACTCTGTGAAAACAGGACCGCAACAAGGGCAGTCAGGGTGGTGAGTGAAAAATGGCAGAGGAGTTGTACTTATGTCCCATACGGATGTCTGCAACACCTCTACGCTGTGAAGGCTCTTACTACAAAACCTCCGGTGCTGCTTTACCATGCAAGGTAACAGTGCTGTTCAATACCAAAAAGTCTGTCTTTGTTTCTTACATTGTGCGTTGAGGTTTGTGCACTTCATTAGTCCATAAGAGCCTTTTAATCAAACATTTCACTTGAGCTCAGCTGTAATGTTATGCTCTAATTTACATCCCTAGTTCTCATCTAGTTCAGACACTTTAGTGGCCCAATTTAAAACTGTGTTGCTTCTTTACTCTGCCTGCACTAATTTGAAACATTGCATAGCATATATACAGACCAAAAAATGAAACACGCACACACACTGCATGCATCGGAACATTCCCATACGTACAATATAGGAGAACTGTACCATACCTAACCCGTACTGCGATGGCACAGAAAATGTAGCGCTGATTTTTCATTCCATTAAGCTTAGCCCAGTAATACCGGTGCCATGACAGTGCAGGTACAGCTCATTATTTATAATGGGAAAAACATTTGTTCACAGTTCCTGGTGCCAGTGGAAAAGTGCCATAAGACAAAAGCGTGTGCACCTGGTTGACTCTGCGGAGTGGGGACACGTCCACGGCCTGTCTCCTTACTGTTCCTGCGCGTCCGATACGAGTGGAGTCCTCACGGGGACCGCTGTTGATGATGGCGTTGACCAGCACCTGGAGAGGGTTCTGCAACCACAGCACAGCGGAAGGAGGCATTGCATGAAATCTGCGAACTGATTTTTTTTCTTTAAAAAAAAAATCCTTTAAATAATGAAATAAAAATGTTTCTGAGCTGGTGATTGGCTGAGCAATGGAAAGCAGCAGCCAATGAATAAGCAGAGACATTTTGCTCTACGAGTACTATAGCACACCAGGACAATGGGGGGTGTCAGGATGTGACTCTAGTCTCGCTCTGGGGACACTGGTTTTCTGTTTGATTTTTTTTATATAGGGCCTGTGCCCATCAAACATGCTTTTTATGCTGACAGCACCTATTTTTTTTACAAAACTTAAGAGCTTTAGTGCCTTCAGCAAACATCTGTGACATTTTACATCACAAAACACGACCAAGTCCAGAGACATGATACTAGACAACGCTACGAGTTGAGAAAATCCGTAGTGCAAGAAAGCATTCAAAACCATCTGAAGAATAACATTATGAACATTGTGTGCTTTTGTAAGATAGCGTAAAAGAAAAAAGTTTAAAGTGGCTGATCAGTGTGATGAGAGAAATAAGTAACAGCCATGTGAGGCTGTGTAAGAACAGTATAAACAGCATTCTAAAGACATTTGATTTAAGAAAAATCATGTGGGTACCCTGAACATATTAAGGATACATGAAGTGTTGATCTGTATCCTGACTGTACTAAATCCTACATGCAATAACTCATCCAAGGTTCTTTTCTACTTGTTTAATCAAACTTATTCCAACAGTCACAAACATTGAATTGTCTGAGCAAAATCCACAAACATCTCTTGGGAAACCTGCCCTAAGGAGGCATAGCTCTGTATGGCCCTCATTTCTGCCCAAGAGTAAGAACACTCACTAGGTTGCTAAACTTCACCAATAATTCATTTGTACAACATTTGTAAATAGGGCAAGAGTTTAGAAATGCTCACCTCGCCAGTCAGCAGGTGGATGATCTCGAAGGCGTGCTTGACGATGCGCACGGTCATCAGCTTCTTGCCGTTGTTACGGCCGTGCATCATCATGGAGTTGGTCAGACGCTCCACGATGGGACACTGTGACTTACGGAAGCGCTTGGCAGCATAACGGCCGCCCGAGTGGGGGAGGTACTTAGCGTATTTCTCCTTCACGGCAATGTAGTCCTGTACAGGGGAGGAAAAAATGTAGCCATTATTACAAGAGGCTTTGAGAACTTAGGGTGAAAACAAGGCAAGAAAAAGGAGAAGGATTATTCATCTGCGTTTTCAGAAAATAAAATTTATCAAACATACAGAACGCAAAATCAACCAAAAATCTTTACAAGTGGCAAGTGCTCCACCTATAACCAAATGGAATTTGTGCATCATTTTTAAAGGGATAACTTGATTATCCCCTTACTGGAGCAGGGAAACTAACAGAAAATAATTAAAAGAAACATTCAGAACCTCAAAAGTGTCAGTTTACCTTCAATTATTTTAAAACCACAAAAATAAACACTTCAATTTCAAAAAACAATTAATAGTTAAGCATATATATTTTTTAATTGTTCATTAATCAACCAACAAACTAATCATGATATTACAGTCGCTGTTGTGCATTTCTCAGATCAGAATCTCTACAATGGTTCAGAGGTAATTCCTATGAACCTTCAATTGGCAAGCCAGTACAGTACAGAATACAATGTAACAATTTCTGACACAGTCATGGAAGGACAACAAGGAAATGAACAGGGCGAGGAGCCCAGAAGAAGAAGAGCAAGGATGCGAGGTGGAGGAGTAAGGAAACAATTTAGAGGCCAAGGCATGCTCCAGATGAAATAAGGGCCACAACTGTAGACCATGTAATCAATCATGGTCTTACATTTACTGAGGCTGGTCAGAGGGTGCAGCCAAATATTGGGAGATCCACTGCGTCCTCAATCATACAAACATTTCGTTGGGAGAACAGACATACCATACACAAAACTTAGCCTTATGCATTTTCAGTCAGTGTTTTCAAAATCCTTGATACAATTTTCATTAGAAAATACTTACAGAGCAAACTTATATTGACAACATGACTGATCATTTTGACTATTTGTTCATAAACGATGGATGTTGTGTGAATGTTAAGGATGATTCAAGAAATACACAACAGCAACTGAGAGAAACTGTAATTTAAGCTTATATCACCCAGCCCTAACCTTTTCTGACTACCTCGACTCCCCAAAATACTTGCATTGCTCAAATGAGCTAGACTGCTTATAAAGAGATGTTTCTGAGCTGGTGATTGGCTAAGCAATAGTGTGCTGCAGCCAATGAATATGCAAAGAACATTTGCTCTGCGAGTACTCTAGCACACCAGGACAACAAAGGATGTTGGGATGTGACTCTAGTCTCGCTCCACACAGGTTTCACAAACTCTTCTTGAGACACCTTCCATTGGTGAGCATCAACTTAATTTAATATTAAAATTAACAGCGGGAAAAGACACCTAGTCACCTGGAGAGAGATGTCGTTAATCTGTACATCATCTGTGCTCCACTTCCCGAAGAGCTTGATCTCCGGAGTCTCGGCCACAGCGGGCGCAGTCTCCCAGTCCGTCATCCTAAAGAGAGCACAAAAAGAAAGTTTCATTTGGCGAAGAATTCATTAAGTTTTTTTTTTTTTTTAAGAAAAATTGTGTTGCATTTGTAAGATGTTTCTGAGCTGGTGATTGGCTAAGCAATGAGACACAGAGCCAATGAATAAGCAGAGAAATTTTGCTCTGCGAGGACTCTAGCACACCAAGACAATAAGGTATGTCGGGATGTGACTCTAGTCTCGCTTATTCACAGTTCCCACACGGTTCTGGTTGTGAACTAACATCCAAATATCAGATAACAACTACCAGGAATAATCCTGGTGGCAGCAAATATCTCACAGCAAAAATAAATAAACCTTTTTCTTACTGACTGAAATGGCTGAAACACTTTCCCAGCTACCCAAATGCTGCTTTAAGGTACACAAGTTTTCATCCGCTTTCAGGCCTGATTCATAGTTAAATCAAGTCAGTTCTAGTGTACAGATTTGGAAAGAGAATCATGTCAGAATATGGCATAATAACAGGGACTCCAGATGAACATTTTGACATCAAATGCAATCTAGGGACATTCTGCAAGTCTAAACTGACACACACCAAATCAGACCCAAAATCAAAACAGACCATTTTTTAACATGTAAACTCACCAGCTTTTATTTGACTTTAAGAGACGTGGTTCAAAAACGCATCCATAAATAAGAGATATGATGCTGTTTCCTTGTTTAGAAAGCTACTCAATTTAAAAAAAAGTCAGGCTGAACTAGAACAACTATTAAAAATGCCATATCTCGAAACGCCTAATCAACTCCTCCGAAGATATCCCTATTTTGAAAATGTTAAATGTTACACAGGACAGCGATAAAAGTGACTTTTTCCCAAGAATTCTTAATCTTTTCAATTAAGAAAACCAGCAAATTCCCCCCTCCCCAGTTATCAACTTCATTGTTTCAAGAAAAACAGACTTCTCAATGAAAACTTCAAGACTTTGAGATGACTATGCAACAAATTCAAGAAAACCTTATTCCGCGACTAAATGATCTCCACTTCCATAAATTAAACACTGGCTGATCTTTGTATACAACTCTATTATTGGTCAGCTTCTCTCTTATATAAATACTTTTTTAACAATTAGAAAGTTGAGTAAAATTTATGGTCAAGTAGGCAGGTACTGTTGGACGTTCCCCAGATGAAAACAGTTTGGGACGAACAAAAATTTAGTTCCAGCTGTGAGGAGTCAGTTAAAACTGGAGGCTGTTATTTCACTTGCTCGGTTTTAATATCTTCAGTCTTGTTTATTTTAGGTCACATCATTGTTGCTGTCTGTTGTGCTGCCTTTTTGGCCAGGACTCACTTGCAAAAAACAATCTCTATGTGATTTTCTCCCTGCTTAAATAAATCTAAAATACAAAAGTTACAGGACAAAAATGTACGCAATGTAACTCGAGACTGGACACATCCAGGTTCACTTATTCTTCACGGTTAAACCTGACAGAACCACACATTTCCCGCCCTCTCAGAAAACACACACACGGTCAGGAACCAACTCGCCGGTAAGAACGTGCGGCATCACTGCTCAAAACCGGCGGCTCGCGCACGTCTGATGCGGTAGGCCGCGTTTAAAGCCTGTGTGAGATGCTAAGCTAACGCACAGCGTGCTAAGAGCTCCATAAAAACGCCGTTACATTAACTAACACTAACTAGAACTACAGACGCTTAAAAAGCTCAAGTCTGTAACGATAAAATACGTTAACGAGGCTAAAACCAAGCTCGCGTGGCATCTCGCGCGCCTCAACGGCCCCGGCGCGTGTACACGGCATCACTGTCAGGATATTAAGATATTTATTTTAACGTGCTGCGCTCCCTTTTCCGACCATTGTGCCGCCCTTCCTCTTCCGTAACATTCCGTTAACGCGTACCGGGCGAGAGCGGCTGCTTTCGAGCCGTTTATAGACTAGATTTAATGATTATTTTTCACTCACTCGTGAACGTCGCCCCGCACGCCACCTCGCACAGACAGAAAAGGGCCTCCGTTACCGCGGCGTGCGCGAACATCCCCGTCCGTGGAAACGTCATCATCCGCTTCCGGTGCGCACAGGCTTGTGGGAAACGTAGTGTGTGTGGCTAAATAGTTTTAGGCCAGTTTTGGTTGGAAAGTGAAATCAGTTGGACTAGAAATATCTTTTTGAATAAATAATATTCGTATGAACCATGGCGTGTGAGTCTTTTTTGTAGAATTGTAAAAAATAGAGGCGGGCGAGATTCAGAGAAAATAAGAGGTTTTCCAAAATAAAAATATACAAGTTCACAAGAAAAACCCGGATAATATCTGGCGTTGTAAAGTCATATATTTGCGAGAAAAAGACTCAGCAGCCTGACTTTACAGTGTCAGAGAATAACGGTTTTTGTCTTATAAATGTTCCACTTAAATCACATTTCTGACTTTTTTAATCGAAATCCTACAACAACAAAAAAAAATCTCGAAAATGTACGATTTTACAACGCCAGCAAAGTTTTTATTTCTCACGCTTTTACGACAGTAATCTGATTTCTGACTAATTTTACCCCAACTTTCAGCTCCATTTTTTTAAAAAATACGCCATCTTATAGTCGTGTTTTCTTTTGTTACATGTGAATTTGCTTTTGTTGTACAGATCTTTCAACATTCTCTCAGTGACATAATTGTAATAATTCTATTATTAACAACATTAATATAGATAACGGAAACAAGAAAGAAAGAAAAAAAATAATAATAAATGTGTAAAATTATCTGTTATAAAGGAGGCCTGGCTTGAGTCGGAAAAATACCAGTTTTGTCATGAAAATCCATGAATGCATAAATTCATGAACATAATAATTCAAATACATAAATGCAGTGAACAAATACACAGTGTCCGCTGATTTTATAATTTCGTATAAATTATTATATTAGTTTATTGTAGTATATTGTTGGTGGCTCCAACAGGGGGCGCCGTGCTCCAGTGCAGTGATGGTGGGGACACTTTGCTGTAAAAATGCATCCATCCTCTCATCCAGATGAGATGTGAAATTGAGTGATTGTCATTGTGAACACAGCACAGCACACAGTGTGACCACAACATAATGTGACCTCTGTATTTGACCCATCTGAACCTTCTGATCACGGGGTAAACATCCTGTCTGTTACGCCACCAAGTGAGCTCCTGACTTTCTGAGCTCATAAAAGATACCTGTGTTTTTTCCTTAACAAGAGTGGAGGTGGAACTCTGATGTCCTGCTAAAATCCTGACCATTACCCTGTCCTCCTAATCATCCTCCATCTCTAACTGGTGAATTGTCACCTGCCCCTTCAGCACCTTTGCTACTGTGTGGTGAGTCTATTAGTGCAGAACAACTGCTGGAGCATCATCCAAATGGAGACAAACACTGGTGCTGGCTGAAGAGGAGATACACTGACTCTGGAAAGCATTTTAGAGTGTCTAGGAAAGCACTACTGAAATTTAATCCATTCATTAACTAATTCTTTAAGTCTCTGATGAAATGTCTCAGTTACACACCTACAAACTATTGCCACATGAAGATAGTAAAAAAAAAAATCATTGACAATGCTTTGAGCAACTGAATGTTTAAGAACTATTATAATAATGTACTCTGGATATAAATATTGTAGTATAAAGTGATTTGTGCATGTTTTGTTAGTGGAGGTCCTCTAACAAGTGAACCAGTATTTTTAGGACTTGTGCCAAAAGTTCTTTCTGGCTCTTTGACTATCAATCAGTTACTTTTGACTAACTATATTAACTGAAATTGTCAAAAGTAAGAAAACATCTAAAATCTGTTTCTCAGTAAAATATAATTCTCCAACTCAAACAATCTTTTTGAAACTAGCATTTTATTTAAATAAAAGATTTTTTGATGACAAGACATCAAAAATATCTTCCACAAGACATTTTAGTATTCAAAATACATAAACAGGCCTTCAGAGGGAAAATTCAACCTGTTATAAAAACTGCAAAGCTCATAGGAAAATTTGCATTGAAAAATGGAGAGGTTACAAATGGATGGTGTCTGTGCAAAATGGTCCAGAATTCAACTGAGAACTATTAAACCTCTGCAAGTTAGTGAATTCAGGTATAACCTTTAAAAGACTGACAGAGAACTTGACAAAATTAAAACATCTATAAAATATTAAAACCACAACAAACAAAACAACCAATGACCCCTGTCGAGTCCTTAAAATAGTTAAACAGGCAATATTAAACCATCCTGGTCAAAGCACAACATGGGTTTTACTCAAACCAAACATAAGACATTCATCCCTTAAAAAGAAACACTAAAGTTTACATACTGCAATAAATGTTCTCTCATGACTTGTTTCCCATTCTTTCCCTTTAACTTACATCCTAACTTACAAGCAGCAGTGTTCTAAATGTCACCTTACATTAATAGTAAATTTGATGTTTTCTACTGCAATTCCTTAAGCTTTTGAGCACTTGCTTTAAATGATCCTTCCTTTAAAAATACAAGTCCACCACATCTCCCTTGACCATGACACACTGTGATAGTAGAGGTATATTACACACAAACATGAAAAACACTGATATTTCCTCACCGTTGCCTTTTTATCTGTTCCATTGCTCTTCTCTGCAACCTTTCCCTAAAAATTCCCTTTTAATCCTTTTAGGTTCCCATCTTCATTCATTTATTTATGACCTGTCTACGAGCAGTTAGTGCTAACTATTTCTATGTCTATTTAAAAAAAAATTATTAAAATGTAAGGCCACAAGTTTTGCTTTAGACCTCTGAAGCACACAGATTACAATCAACATGACCCTTCTCTATTGTTGGGATTTAAAGAAGCAATATGTAGAAATTCAAATTTACACATCTGAACATTTTTTTTGGGGGGGGAGCCTTTTCCCAGCCTAAAGACAGTCAATTCTTCATCAATAAAGGTTTCCACGTGTATGTCTGCTAAATAATATGACTTTCCCTTAAATATTCAGGACTTCTATCATATTTCAATTTTTTAAATGTACGTATTGCTTCTTAAAATAAAGTAGAAAGAAACCCAGGGGTTGTAATATGCTTGAGGCATTGATGTGCTTGATGTGCATTGCTCAGCTAAATGTGCTTGCGAGTGCATGTGTAGATGCCCCCATATATATTTTTGTTAAAAAATGAACACTGGAACGATGAGTTCTAAGAGACATGTGCGCGAGTCTCACACACGGGAGTTACAGAAGCACTTCGTTGCTGTGGCTGCGATGTTGCAATACTGCACCGTAACACACCGTTCAGATTATTTTGCATTGTTGCTTGCCCATTTTGTACGAAATGATAGAAAAGTGAACCGTATAACAGTGTCTGCAAAAATAGACGTCTCTGCATGAACACGATCGTCTATGTGAGCCACTTCTCGATGCATGTCTTGTACACCGTTTCGTTGGAGTGCCAGTACACGTGCTGGACGCCGGGAACCGAGCACATTTCCAGGTCGCCCCGGGCGTACAGGGTCTTCAAGCCAAACGTGTCCCTCAAAAACACCTACAAACGCAAGGCAAAACACAAGTTCGGTTAAAGCACTGTCTAAAAAGCCAGAGGAGGCTTACGCAAGTTTACCCATTGTTATGTGTTATGTTATGTGGGAAGATAGTTTGAGTAACGTGTGCACTTTCAAATTAACGGACATCAACAACCTTGGAGAAAATGGCTATGGATGCACCGATGTAACTTCAGTTAGTTCCGATTCTGATGCCGATACTTGGGCTTTGGGTTGATCCAATACCAGTTTTTAATTAATCATTTCTCTGTGAGGAGGAGACTGAGATTATTCTGTTATGCTTAAGGAAATACTTGACTTAAATACTGTTTTCCAAACTAAAACAATGTAATAATTACACACCCGTATGGATATGCTAAATTATTTATTATTAAAATAACATCTCAAAAAATTATTCATCAGGAACACAGAGATTGTGAGTGAGAGCTGGTGTTGTATAATGGTGTAAACGGTATAATGGTGTGATGTGCTTTTGGGCTTGTAGTGTGTTGCGTTGCTTGTTCTGCTCATTGTCATATCAATATGTAGGAATTAGCACGAATGTCAAACAATAAACCAGCTTTACCGCAGTGGCACTTCTGATGTATAACAAATTGACGCAAATATAGCAAAACCTACAATTTACAGATCAGCTCCGGAGATTGACCGCCGATACCCAATCCAGCTACTGTATTTGAGTCATTATGGAACGATATCCAATTTACGTATCAGACTGGTGCGTCCCTAAAAATGACTCAAAGACGAATCAGAAGAATTTTTCAGTGAGCAGAATCATTTGTGAAGATGGAAAATTGAAATTCCTCTCAAAAGGGAATGTGAAAAAGAATTCTTATTCAGAAATCTTTACGTTCTTTACTTGAAATCAGTGCCAAAATAATTATTTGCATATTGACTGAATAGTGAAAAATGCATAAGAGGGTAAAAAGAACCAGCACAGTGCCAGCTGACGTAAAAGATACTTACATCTTGATACTTCATCTCCACAACCGTCTCATTGTCGTCATAGAAGCCAAACTGACTGTTGGAACAGAAAACACAAAATACAGATTACAAATTACAGCGTGAGAATCTGTAGACGAGCAACTCGTTAAGTGAGTGAAAAAGTAACCTTGACTGCCAAGGTGTGATCACACCATCGTCCGGTCCACCAATCATGACAAACTTTTTGATGCGCAGGAAGTTCTGCTTCCACACTGTGGACATCAGAAAATGAATGTAAACCACACAGTTAAAACAGAAACTAAAATAATGAGACAAGCTGAGTGTTACAGCTACTTATGTGCAAGTTCTCAACACTTCTACTAAAAGTATTAAGACACAGTGGCGTTGTAAAACAGGTTCTGCTGGAGCAGATTACCGGTGGAGTTGGGATTCGGCCTCTCGTTGTTCAGCAGGGCCAAATAATCACTGCTGTTCACGTACATGTCCTTGTGGTGCGGGTCTAAAACAAAAGAACGCAAAGAATGTGCATCAGTCAGATGTTATGAAAAACTCCATACCAACATCACAAAAGCAAAACTGGGTCCAACTATTCACATGACCAGGAGTGGAAATTCCAAGTTCAAGAAGGTAAAACATCACCCATAAATATTTAATCATAAATATTAAAATTAGACAAATCCCGAAAATCATCTGGTTCAAACGTAGATTAGGGGTGTATTGATACATCAACTCAATGATCAACAAGCCCATATTTTAAAAAATGAGCACATAAGAATCCCCCAATCAGACTTCGTACAATATTGTAACGTCCCTCACCAAGCAAGTGCAGAGTTGGTTTTGTCACTTTAAGCCTGATAACACAGGCTACTGTGAGCTGAAGCTCATGAATAAAAACGTAAATGATATTTATTTGATTGAGGTGAGCACTTACGGTACATATTGTTATCCGATTTTTATTCCACACACTTTTTCTGACCGCTATTCCTCCTACAGTTGTAGTGCGAAAAAGATCATTCCAACTAAAGACGAACCAATACGATACATGGATGGGAAACCGGTCCGATATCGACTCACCAGCTGGATCGGGTATCGGTGGCAGTGGGCCGATCTGTAAATGTGCAGACGCTCAGTTGGTTCTGCACGGGAAGTGTTACTGCGGTAAAGCTGGTTTATTGTTCAACATTCACACTAATTCCTACATGTTGATATGACAATGAGCAGAACAAGCAACGCAACACACTACAAGCCCAAAAGCACATCACACCATTATACTGTTTCATTTCCTTAACAACACCAGCTCTCACTCTCAACCTCTGTGTTCCTGATGGTTTTAGCGCCGCAGGATTAGGGAGCGTCACTAAATGACACAACTGTGTTGAAAGGAATCATTTATTTTAATAATAAATAATTTAGCATATACATGGGTGTGTAAATATTACATTGTTTTAGTAGGAAAACAGTATTAAGTATTTCCTTAAGCAGAAGAGAATAATCTCAGCCATGTATTCAGACATTTTGTAAGCATTACTTTCTGTTTTCTGTTTAAAAAAGACTAAGAGACTGTATCAGATTTGTATCATATCATCAGATATCCAAATTTACAATATCAGTATCGAACATAAAAAAGTGATATTGTGTCATGTTTAGTTCCAACTCTAAAACATGCGGCCTATTGCAACGTGGGGTACTAGTTTACACATTTTTCAGTCCGAGCACTCGTGCCACCAAATTCGACGTGAATCGAGGGCCCATGAGCCTCTTTGCATGCCTGTAGAAAGCATGACCAGCACCGATCTTTTTCATCCTTTTTTTCTGTCGTTTTTTCCCCCCCAAAGAAACCCCTTTGTTCCAGAACCCATTCGTACCAACACGGTTCTAATACTACTTCAGACCAACTTACTGAACACACATCTCAATCTGCTTCCACCCACACTCGTCTTTGTCTTGCTCTTATCATCCCTCGTTCTTCAATTCATTTTAATTAATGTCTTTCTACTCGGCTAGTTTTCATGTCACAGCTACAAAACCTGAGCGATCACACTGGCGTTTCTTGTGAAAATGCATCTCTAGTTTTAGTTAGGAAACCGAGTTAGGAAGCGAGGGTGTTAAATCAGAATATGATATTGTCTCGTATTGACTGCTGGCTCCTTAATGTTAAACACATTAACGTTAAACAGACAGCATGTACTTCACTTTCACGTTTCGCTTCTCCGCCCGCCAGCGTTCTACTCACAATACAGCTATTTACTTGATATTATTCCGGACGCACATCCATCATATTCTTGTGACGTGGCACATGGGATTGTGGGAAATGTAGTTCTCTCCCAGAAAGAGAGAATATATTGAATTTGTCACGATACAGCTTAAAATTATCGCTCAGCCCAAAACAAAACGAAACCCAACATTTTTGCATCAGCATTTCTGGCTGGGTCTGCCTTTAAAAGAATGAAAGCAAGAGTAAATCTGGTATGACTTTTGCTTTTTAAAGTCAGACTTTTTCACCCCTACACATGACCACGAATCTTGTGATCTTTCGTGGGGGGAATATTTCCAAGTCACAGACACGCTACAAAAATTTAAGGGGAAGAAAGGCACATGCCAAATGTGCAATCTGGGAATTCTGACAAAGTCCCAGGCACATGTCAGTGTTTCTGGTTTCAAACTGAAACACAGCTGATTCATCAAGGTTTATCTTACTAGCTGAAGATCTGTGTTAGATCGGATCAAATATGAAAGCATGAGTAGCTGTAAGACTAATAATACAACTGCCTATTTCTGTGAAAAATAAACCAAAACTGTTCATGTCAAATAAATACATGGCACATTTTCATTTCATATTTACATTTATGGCATTTAGCAGACAATCTTATCCAGAGCGACTTCCATTTTCCTAATTACAGGGACAGTCTCTCTGGAGCAACTTGGGGTTAAGGATCTTGCTCAGGGGCCCAATGACGGTACTGCCAGATATGGAGCTCAAACCCACAACCTCTTGGTCCAGAGGCGAGTGTCCCAGCCACTAGACTGCCAATGCCCCAAAAAGAATTTAGGTTCTGCAATTCTGCTGATCTGTATGCAGAACACCAGTTTTTACTACGACTACATTATGGCCCACTTCCACTACTATAAGAAGCAAAGGTTCAAGCTCTTTCTCCCCCATCCGTCCATCCATCCACACATACACCCACACACTCACCATTCCAGTAGTTACAGATGGAGATTTTCTGTCCTACATATGTGTAGCAGAAATGATAGAGGTTAGACTTGACAAACTCAGGAAAGATATACTTCAAGTAGTCTGTATCTGAAAAGAAGAGAAACAAACATGTTGGTTAATATGAAGAGAAATGTGTGGATGATGTCAGGGTCACAGCTCTGCGCTGATTCAGCACAGGCCAGTTTAATCATCTGCTGAAACGGTGAAATAGAAAATCACTAAACGGTTAGGGAGGAAACACAATTTGTTTTCAATGGGAAAATGCAATGCATGTTTGTGATTCCTAAATGATTAGTCTAACTGCTAAAACTTGAATCAATTACTTTCTTGAAAACTTGAAAACTTCCTTTATCCTGGCTTGTAATGTTTAATATTCATTATTTCTTGTGTCCATTTCACCATAAATATGTAATCACGTTAAGAATTTTTGGTGTTTCTTTTTGCAAATCTTTTTTATTTCTTTATCTATTTTATTTATTCATTTATGTTTTTATAATCTGAAAGGGAATCGTTTTGTTTACTGTATCTCTCTGTAAAAATAAGCAACACTGGTCAATTTTTTTTTTCCTTTAAATGTTAAAAACGGTATCGGTCTTCAGAATCTTATATCGGTGAGGCTCTTGTCCCACTGCGTCTTTGAGAACAAATGGAATCGAGAGAAGAGAAAAGATAGGAAGATCGGACCCTTACCGCCATACTGTCCAGCCTGAGGTGCAGAGAGTGAGATGAACGAGTGAACATTGTGGTCTGGAAGTGTGGACAGGATTCCTCTACACACCAAACCTCCTGCACAGTCCACACAAAGTTTGCACATTTTTGCAAATTTACACAAGACAGATAATAGAAAAATAAAGTGAGGCATTTGATCACAACTAGATACAACAATCCTGTGTGTATGATGTGCTCGGGGAAATCCGACCGGACCTTGCGAATAGCAGATGAGATGGACCCCGTCGGCTGCGTTCTGCATTATGGGATAGATGGCCTCCTTGAAGCCCTCCACCTGCTTCCATAGTGGCTCGAGACTGGCAGAGTAATCGAACAGATCTATCACTGACACATTTGTACCTGGATGAGACTGAAGGGGAGGGGGGACAAAGAAAAATACAACTTAACAATGGCTGCTTAGAAAAGCTGTCTCAAAAAACTGAGCTGCGAGCTGTGGCACACAGAAAAATTTTACATTTTATTTACGCTAGTCTGCAAACTGAAAGTATAAATGGTTCATTCTGTGTTAAACAATGCCAACAACATCATCATCATCATCTGAAATCTACACGTGATTTCCAGAAAAGTTCCATTAAAAAACAAGACTTCCCCCCACAACTTGGCTAATAATTAACTAAAAGACAGTAGCAGCTGGGCAACAAAAGTGCAATCATAAACACATTAACTATGGCTGGGTCAGAAAAGGTTGTATCTCTTGGAAACCAATGGTTTATGACAATCATAAAACAATAACTCATCTGCATTAGAGCACAGGCCAACAAAAGACTCAGTGTTCAGTGCTATGTTAACATCTTATAAAGCATACATCAGCACATCAATGTTTACACACACCAGCCGATTATCTGCACCCTGTTCCCTGAGTCTGGAAGCTTTTACTTCTCTAAAACCAGATAACAGCTGTGGCAGAGAAGTCACCTTCAGTTCCATATGTGCATGAATTATTGAAGAGCAAATCAACAGTGCGTCGAAAAGCTTTTATGAACAGAAAGAGCTTTTGCTCTTCTTATGGTTAATGATTCCCATCACATTGTTAATCTACATTTCTCAGAGATAGCTTCCAAGAAGGAGAATTTTGTGAAAGCATGATGTGTAACAATTTTACAGCTGTAAATGAAGAATGGCTTCTCCTCTTTCTAGAGAAGTTAGGTTCCATACATACAGTACATATGAGCTATGAGTCTTCATTCTCTGTTAAAATACTGTCTCAGTTTGGTCAACTACAGGCTGTCCGAAATTCACCAAAGTCTAAAGAATGTTTATTGAGATGACACCCTTGAAAAGAGCAATGTGCACAGATTGATGAAGTTTTAAAGCAAGCATTGAAGACAATGAACTGACATTTTTTCAGAGGATTCGAGAGTTGGAATCAACATTGATCATAACATTACATGTGATGGAAATTATGTTGATAGCAATACCGTTATATAAAGGAAGAGTTGCTCTACTAACCTGTACAAATTGAACGACCTATGTCAGTAAAAAAGATTAGACCCATAGTCGACTATATGACTGACTGATACAAAACATTTTAGCATCAATATAAAGAAATTAATACGACGTGTATTAATAAGCAAACTGACAATAACGCAGCCTCTTTATTAGAGTGTAAAGGCTGAATACTACATGTTACCAAATTGTCTCTTTCTACCTCTAGTTTAAATTTTATATTCTACCTCTAGTTTAAAGTCTATATTTTATATTCTATTTATATATTGCTTATTCTATGTGCCTTATTAGGGGGCCATGCAGTGGTACCCTATTGGAATCGTGCTGATTTTCTTTTTTTTTTTCTACACTAAAACGCGTTGTGGAAAAAAAACTGTAAGACCTACAGCCTTGAAATTTGGCAGGTAGGTCCGGTACCCCACCCACTCATCAGGCACAAAAAATTGCACCAAAATAAGCTATTTTGCGATTTTCCAAAAAAATTGGCATTTTTTCAAATAATTTTTGAGCCCCATTTCCAATTCTCAAAAATCGTACATCATCTTATTCCATGGCTTAAGACAAATTTTTTAGACCCTTGCATCTATTTCTGCCATATTTGATTTTTCGCTAATTTGCATAAAATGAAAACCCAACTTTTTCGAACTAGTCCCTGGATTTTTGTCCAATCAGCATGCAACTGGTATCATTTGAATCCCAAGACACTCTTCTTTAATTATTATCGAGCACATTTTTAATTTAGGCCTTCATTTTTCTGTAATATGCAAATAAATGTGGTGGGCTTGGCAAAGGACTGCAACACTACACACCGAGTGTCATAGAAATCTGGCTCTGGGTGGGCTACAGCTTTGAAATTTGGCAGGTAGGTCTGGGACCCCACCCTCTACTCAGGCAAAAAAAATTGGGCCACTCTGTCCAAACCCCAACAGTCCAAACCCCACACACTACTCAGGCAAGAAAAAAAATTGCACCACTCTGCCAGTTGGGGGCGCTAATAAGCTATTTTGCGTTTTGCCTAATAACTTTTGAACCGTAGCTCCGATTCTCAAAAATCTTATATCATCTTACTCCTTGGGTCAAGACGAATCTTTATAGACCCGCGGATCTGTTTCCGCCATATTGGATTTCTCGCTAATTTGCATAATATGCAAAACCATCTCTTGCAAACTAGACACTGGATTTTTATCCAATCTGCAGGCAACTGGTATCATTTGAATCCCAATACACTCTTCTGTAATGATTATCGAGCACATATTTACATTTTACATTTTACATTTTTAATTTAGGTCTTCATTTGGCTGTAATATGCAAATAAATGTGGTGGGCTTGGCATAGGACTGCAATGCCACACACTGAGTGTCATAGAAATCCGGCTCTGGGTGGGCTACAGCTTTGAAATTTGGCAGGTAGGTCTGGTACCCCTCCCACTACTCAGGCACAAAAGAACTGCACCACTCTGCCAGTTGGTGGCACTATAATAAGCTATTCTGCGTTTTGCCTAATAAGTTTTGAACCGTAGCACCCTAGGTAAAAGGATGAAACGTGTCATATTTCAACGTCTGTCCACTTCAATTCATCAAAAACTGATAAAGCTGCAAACTGCATGGCTCCCATAATCACTGCAGTTATATTTTGTTCTTTGTTCCTTGTTTCTTTGCGCTGTTAAAACTGGAGCCAAGGCATCCCACCGTAGTCCCAACATGTGTCTTACCTTATTAAGAACTAGGATCGTTCAGATAAAAATACAGATTCAGAGATCAACGAGTCCATATCATCAATGTAAAATGAAAACACTGATCATAAATTATACCCTCACTTTATATAGAACAGGAGGTTTGTTTTTATTCGAAGAGAAGGTTAAATGTCTGGTTGAGTTCAGGATTAAATAAATAACACATTTTACTTGCTTTTGTGATTTGATATGAATTGAAATATTTGTGTTAAACCAGATTATGCTACTGGCTCATATCGATCGCTGGCTCCTGAATTGAATCGAAAGCGCTTCGTAGTAATGATATTGGCAGATATCGAATCGTTGTCCATTGAAACGCTGCTGCTACCTGCTATTAATGATAGGGGAAATAATACTCAAATACAGGTATAACATTTGTTGAGTATCTTCTCTCTCTCTCTCTCCCTCTCTCTCCATGTCAACTAGCCCTTCATAAGCAAGGTCGTACGGCTAAAAGTCCCATCTAATCTACATCAGTTAACTTAAATGTCCCACAATCATGCGCAAACATCCAGATCTGCGACAAACTTCGCACAAAATAAAAGTCCTTATCGCGGCGTGTGTTTATCTTATGGCAGCTCTGATGGCTGTGCAAACAGCTGGAGAGCAAAATCAAGTTGGTGGAGGAAAAGGGGACAAAAGACGCACGGACAAACAGACGGCCATAACAAAAGCGTGCTTGAAAGCAGGACGAGGCCGGACAATCTGGTTCCAAAACAGCCGAGTTACCTGGTTGATGAAGCGGTTTAAGTTGACGAAATCGGCAGGACTGTCGAAGAGACCGTGTACGATAATGATCGGCTTATATCCGAGCGCCAAGGAGAGAAAACACGAAGCCAAAAGCGACCAAAACAAGCCGCTCTGCGAATTTCTGTTGGAAACTATTCTGGTGCAGCACTTAGTCATATTTCTTTTTTAAAAATGCTAAGTTAAAATAAAATGTAAAAACTGATTTTAAAAAAATTAAGAGAAAAAGCTTCAAAATCCTGAGTTTCCCCCGCTCACTTAAAAGCAGATATTAAAATGTGGCCATATCTCTCTTCTTTCTGGGTTATTTTAGTGCCGCAGGCTGCACCGGTTTAGTTGAACATATTTTTCCCACCTCTCTGTTTCTCAACCTGTCTGAGATGATAAACGCGCTCGCTTTGCTTTCCATGAACTATATTTGCATCTGGATGTTTGTTCCGGTTTTGTGATCAAACCTGCGCCCGCGGGGCAACGTCACTTCCGGTTTCCCTCTAAACAGTAGCGAGACGCTTTCCGATAAATAGCAGGTCTCGGATCAGATTTCTGTTGCTTAGCAATAAAACGACGGCGCATTGAAGTTGTTGATTCTTATAACAAATTCAGTTACTATACAGTGTGTTGGATAAAGACACACAACATTAAAACGTTAAAAAAGTAACATTTTATTGCTTTGGTTCCAAAAGCACCCAGATAAAAAAAAGGATTATTTCCATTTTTGACCATTCCTGATGTAATCCCATATTACATTCGCCTCACTTTCTGCACCATTTTGGTCCTTGTAAATGGTCACACTTGGCATCATACACACCCGCAAGCAAAATGGATTACTATAGTAAATACTAATATTACTACATGACTCTACATGACTTGTATAGTGGATTAATAAAAGGTTTGCAGCTGCTAAGCACCTCGAACAGATCTGTCAAACTAAATTTATGCCGTGGATCACTGGATTTTGTGAATTAGTATGTAAAAGCAGCATGACCTGTAACAAAAAACCTTTTCTTGAATGCATGTGTTCAATCCAAACAATTATTCCACACAAATGTGGGTAAAAATCATCTACTACTTGCAACATTTTAATGCGATTACCGTATTTCGTTTATATTCCCTCCCAATTTGAACACGTCTCAAATATTAAATCTAACAACTACTTCAAGTACAATTCCATGGATATTTTTGAGAAACGTAGATATTTTGAGATTCAGGTAGTTTTCCCAGAAAGCAGAGTAATAATGAGACATACTCAAGTTGAGATATACACAAAAGTAGCAGCAAACAGGCGCTGGTGGCTTAAAGCACTTTCATTGTACTGGTTGAAGCAGGGTTGCTTACACTTGCCAGCATTTGTCATTAATCACTCCATTTAACTGCTCAAATGTGCAAAATAAAACATGTTATGCTTAATGCTAAAGCAAATATTTCACCCGGGGTGCGTGTCTAGGTGTAGTCTACCCTCACAACACGACAAACACACTTTTCTGCAGAGCAGAACACCAAGACAAGGCCATGCATACTGACTGTCTTCTAGGCTGGATACATTTCAAACCCTCTTCTGAAGTCTCTCCCTTTCCTTATCACTGTCCTATTAATTTTAATTTTTCTACATTTTCAGTAAGAATTTTAACCAAGTTAAACCATACATAACTCATATCTGATGATACATAAAATATTAACTGCAAATGGAGACTAAACGCACTAAACGGAGTGGTTGGATACCCACTGATCATAATGTAGAGCAATGTAGAGTCAATTTTTGTAACACATGTGAAAACACTTTGTCAAAAGAGATTCCAAATATGATAAAATTGCAACTTCAAATTGGCCAGACCACACATTTAACACAGAAAATACTATCACGTCTTACAAGTTGTACTTGCAAGTCAAATTACTACTGACTTAGTGCCGGTCATGGATGAACGCCAGATGAAGAAGTGAATTCTGATTGTAGACACAGCTTAGATTCTAAACCGGAGTCAAAATTCAACTTTTTAAAATATTTTGTACTGTACTAAAGGGGCAGTGCTTAATGACACTGGTGTGGCTAACAATTAACCAATTAGGACACCATCAGCCCCAATCACTGACACACATAATTTTGAGAAGAATGTCCCTTTAATGTGATTTTTTAAATAGTTGAGCTCTTCTTTATTTGGTGTGTCCTAAACACACTTGATAAAAGAGTTGTTATAGTCATGCCCTTTTGAAAAGAGCGCTCTTGCAGATGAGGCAAAATAATAACAATGCTATCAGAGTGGGTTTGAAGGTTCTGTAAGCCCAGTCCAGTCAAACAAATGACCAAAGCCCTACACAGTTGGCTGCAGTAACTGCTGGAAGTCAGAGAGGGCGCTCTCCAGAGTGACAGCCAGTTTCTCCGCGTTTGTCTCTTCGCAGCAGTTAAACGCTGTAACTGAGAAGTGAATGTGATCTGACTGGGGGTTGTAACACACGGCGTACCCGTCTGGAACCAGCGGTCCGAAACACATTACGCTGTCTGTATTGGAGGGAACCTGTGGGTAAAGAATGCGAAAGTCACAATTCAGAAAGTGAACGTTTGCCATTTTTTCCTTTCTACCTCTTCATCTAAAAAGTAGGAGAGTAAATTACATGTTCAATCACGATACAATATTATACTGACTTAAGTCTGCTTCGATACAATTTTGATTCAATTAAATTCAGCAAAGCCAGTGAGTGATGTGACAATATCATATGCTGATATATCATAATAAATCATTTATATCAAATCACAAAAAGCAAATAAAATATGATTTTTAAATTTTTATTCCTCATCTTCTCTTTTAATAAAAATCTTACCTTGTGACCAATTTAAAGTGACACTGCAATATTTATGTTGTCTGGTCGATGTTTTCACTTTCTACCAATGTTAAGGGTCTTGTTGGTCACTGAATCAATGTCTCAACATAGACTGATGTATCGATAAACAGCCACTTGCTAATTTAAGGTATGGGGAGATATTTGCATATTTTTCTTGCCTGTAATAATGTTCTGGTTAGCTTTCAGGCAGCATAAGCACCTTTTGAGCAAATCTCTCCCTGTGTCTTGTTTTTAAACCTGTATTTTTGAACCCTAAAGTTTCCTAAAAGCATGATATGATAGAGCCCTAGCCACAGACCTTCATGGAACTGCTGGATAATCTAGTCATGCTGCTGTATGGTTAAATATTACTATAAAACCTCAATAGCTGCGAAAATGCTATGAAAGTCCACAGCGTTGCAATGATGTTTGTGTTTTAGAGCTAGAATATAACAGAAACTGTTAATCAGAGGAGGAACTGAGCAGTTGGTGCTACTTCAAGAACCTAAGAGCAAACACACATGGAGCAATGTTTTAGACTGTTTAGACAGCGTTTAGACAGTTTAATCTAAGTGCCGAGCACTGCAAAAATGGCCTGATTGCATTTTAATGTGTCTCTGCATGTGAAAACCTGTCTGGACTTGCAAGATCCAGCTTAAGCAAATACACCCTCTTTATAGTCAGCATTGTCAATTGTTATAACATGTTACTCACTATGCAGGCACTCTTCTATGTTGCATGCTTTTTATTCTCTGCCTCGCTGCTTTCCCTTTCCCTCATGGTCTTAGGACCAAAAGCTACTGATATTTACAAAGAGGTCAATGTTTTAATGCAGTGGTCTTATGGACGACAATGCTTAGATTGAAGTAACGTTATTTAGATTTAGACTAACACCCATGTTACAGACTTTTGTACAGCACTGTGCAAAACTCTTGAGCCACCACTCGTTTTGCTTCTGAAGAGCCAGGCTATAACGGGTTATTTAAGTAGTCTTGAAACTCACACATATGTTTGCAAATAAGTTGCCGTACCTACTGTCTCATTTTCAAAATATTTAAAAAATCATGGGTGGCTCAAGACTTTTACCCAAGACTTGCACACACACTGAGACAGCGCTAAAAGCTGTGTTTGTGTATTTCAAAAATTAAGCAGAATACAGCAGTGTTTTGCATAATAGAGCGCCACAAAAAACTGTGTTCAACTAATAAAATGGCTTAGAAAATAGGTGTTTTACTTTCTATTGCGTAAAAATATGAGCAAATTGTGGCATCTTTGGCGTTCCATATGAGCTTGTGCGAAGTGTTTCGAGAATGCGTGTAGGCACAGTTGAGCGCACACAGACACCACATTTTGCTTAAGAAAGTTCCACTGAATTTACTGAAAATGTACTATATTGTGATGAATATCGTTATCGGGATATGAGATTTTGGTCATATGGCACAGTCTTAATTTGGTCCAAAAATGTCATTACTTGAATTTTCAGTCTCATCCCTAGCCAGTCACAGCCCTCGTTTTATGTGAGTGTGTACCTGTCCTGTTCGCAGCTTCCAGTGGGTGGCCAAACCGTAAGCCGTGTCCATGAACATTCTGGGCACGCTCAGTCCCTCCTCAATGGCTTGCAGCTTCAGGCCAAGCAGATGCCGATCTATAGCTTGACCCTTGAGAGCCTGATCAAAAATAAACAGAACATTTTCATTTCATCATTTTCAAGATCCTTTATTCGTAACATAAATAAAGTCCTAAATGGAGACTATAAAGTCACCTGTTCCGTGAGCTCACTGTAAGCTTCCACAGCTTCTCGGAGCAGTTCCACCTTGGCCTCTCTCTGAAACAAACACACACACTCCTGTGTATTTTTATACTGATGCATTTACCATGTTTTTCTCTTTAACTTTGTGTGTCTCTTACTCACAGAGACCGCGGGGTTGTCGTAGGCTTCGACGAAGCTCAGCATCTGATTGGTTGGGGAGCGGATGTAATCGGTGCGTCCTCCCCGAAACATTCTGAGTGAGGCGATGTCACATGCAGCACACAGCTCACTGTGAACCCTGCCATTATCACACAACACAACACAGCACAACACCTCAACACCACAATACAAGGAAACATAGGAATGCACGATGTGGGAATAATAAACTGATGGCGATATCTGATATTTTTCATGTTTATATCTGTCAATGCAGATAAACACATTTGTATTTTGGAATTAAATTAGCTACCACTATATTAGCATTATAGAGAAGTGCAATATTTATTAGCTTTTTAATCAGCTATTTTCAAACACAAAAATGTAAAGATTTCCCTGAAACACATTTAGTTGGCTAACTGGTACAAAAACAGGCTGATAATTTAAACATTAACTTAACAAGTTAACAAAATTCTGAGCGTGCAGTGGAACTTTCACCGGAAAAATCTCCACTCTACGCAGCAAATACAGATGGTTTGGGATGCACTAGCAAAGGGCAAGATGTTGAAATAATCAGATGTCAGTGGGGCAATTCCCTGCAAAATTCAAGGATTTAGGGAACATTAACAGATATAATTAGACAAGGATACTGGCTGAAGTTAGCAACACAACAATAACTACAAATTTATTGTAAATTCCATTTTCTTAATTAGAGAATTATAGATAAAAAGCCTTTTAAAGGTGTTTTGGGGGAAGATAAATATGAATTAAATATAATATTGGGACGTGTGATTGTAAAGTGGTACATGAATGTGGTGAAATGTGGAAGGCAGAGTTGTGCGTGAGAGCAGGCGGAGTTGAGCACATATAGACAAGAGACTCTGCTCACGAACGTTCCACTGCGTGCTCAGAAATTTGGCACAAAATAACGCCATACATTTTAGACAGAAGGCGGAATTTGGACATGCCTGGCATAAGCGTTACCTTTCCAACGTACAATAATTGCATAATCAAATACCAGCTAGAAACATCGGCAAATATAAGCATCGGTCAGATGCTGATGACTTAAAAAACAAAACAATTATCGCCCGATTCTGATATGATTCCGATATCATTGTACATCCATAGAAAAAAATTAGTATTAGCTAAATGGAAATGCATTATTAACAGGCATTTGTTAAACTAACTTACAGTGGGATTTAGAGGAAAAATATGGCGATCACTCCATATTTTAACATCTGCATTATAGCAGCTATTTCATGTGCAATATTTGTTGAATTGCAACACCAACACACCTGATTCATCTTAAAGAGGTTGTGTTTAGCTGATATGTTTAGGAAAGTTCTGGGACCCACTGCTATGGCCCTAACCATTCTGTTTTAACAGGATAAAAGAGGATCAAAATAAATATCATCAAAAACATCATCACCTACTACAATTTTTAATTTTGATCAGTTGCCATTTGCTGCAAAATACATGTCATTAATGAAAATATTTTAGTTTGGAACTCAGAACCAAATGAGGTCAATAGTTTGCAAAAGGACACATCCGGACAAATTAAGCCTAGTCTTGAACTTAATTGCAGTACCAATGTAGATTCCCATTGAAACGCACAGCTAGCCTAGGCATAGGCTTAACCCTAGTCTGGGAAACTTGCCCATAGTGACTAAATGCAAAAGTAGAGATATTGAAACCTTCAATGTAGTTTCTTAATTTTTCCACAACTATTTATCACCCAAAAATGGGAGCCGATCATGATGACCACGAGTAGTAGTACCATGAGACGTGTGTAGTTCTACTGTGTAGAGCATAAATTAGCTTGCAGTAAGTTGAGGAGGTGACGGGTTTTGCAGTTCCCATTACCCGCTTCTTAATATAAATACGGCAAGATAAGCCTTGCGTGGTCGTGTTGTGTTACCCAGAACAAAAATGTAAAAGAGAAAGGTCTAGTATATCAAGCAAATCAAGAGAAGCCTGAAATGCAGTCAACAAGTTCAGGAGCTTAAGAAACCTAACAGAAAAAAACTGTTTTTATTGCAACCGCCTCCACAGAGTGATTCTCACACATGCCAACGTGATTTACCACACAGATTTACCACGTGATTTACCACAGTTCTGACAGAGTTGGTAAGATAATTAATTGGATGTTTAATGTGGGGAACTAAACTACACTGGATAAGCCTGTGGAATTTGTCAGTGTTACACGCTACGTGACAGTCTTCTGTAGCATGACTGTTGAACTGCATAAAGCATTAACACATCATTAGGCATCAATACATCTCTAATTTTGATTTAGTTTAAAGTAATAGGAGTGTGACGAAATCTAGTGTCACGTTTCAAAATGTGGCCATATTTCTCAAATAACACAACGTTATTTTTGCACCACAATTCTGAGCATGCAGAGGAACTTTTTTGATCAAAATCTGGCATCTGTACACACTCAACTCTGCCTTTACGCTCATACAACTTGTATGTACTGCGTTATAAATTTGACAAAATTCAGCCAATCACAAGCTTGAAGAAAGCTGGTTACCGATTTACTCTCCAATCAGGTGATAACACTGTTCCAAGTTGATATAGCAACGAAAAGCAACACACTTTTTCCCAGTACGACAAAAAAAGCAGCAACAAGAAGACGAGTTGTGCATTATTTGAAGATTTTGGGTGTAATTTGTTCAGCCAGTATTCTGGTCTAATCTGTCAATGTTCCCTAAATTACACCTCTAACGTGTTTTAATGAAGATGTTGATTTTATAATGTACAATCTGGTGTGAAGAGATGCAGGAGGAATCATACAAGAGAAAGTGCGGTCAGTCGATGCACTAAACACACTGTTTTGCAATTGACTTTTTTGTGTCTTCCAGTCAAATAAAAGACCATATTTCAGTCATATGTTTTATCTAAGGATGGCACCGATCCAAAACGTGGATCAGATATCGGTCTGATACCGACTGAACAGCTGGATCGGGTATCGGTGGCTGTGGGCCGATCTGTAAATGTGTGCATGCTCAGTTGGTTCTGCATAGGAAGCGTTACTGCGGTAAAGCTGGTTTATTGTTCAACATTCACACTAATTCCTACATATTGATATGACAATGAGCAGAACAAGCAACGCAACACACTACAAGCCCAAAAATGAAGCACACCATTATACTGTTTCATTTCCTAAACAAACCCAGCTCTCACTCACAATCTCTGTGTTCCTGATGGTTTTAGCAAAATTACAGAACTGTGTTCAAAGGAATCATTTTTGAGATGTTATTTAAATAATAAATAATTTAGCATATACAGTACATACAGTATGTGTGTGTAATTACTACATTGTTTTAGTTAGGAAAACAGTATTTAAGCCAAGTACTTCCTTAAGCATAACAGAATAATCTCAGTCATGTATTCAGACATTTTTAAGGCATTATTTTCTGTTTAAAAAAGACTCAGAGACTGTACTGGATTCATATCGCATCGGCAGATATTCTAATGAACAATATCAGTATCGTATCGGACATAAAAAGTGGTATCATGCCGGTCATTGATCATTGAAGTTTGCTTTAAAATAGGGTTAAAATCTGGATTTGTCTCGTAAAACTAATCTCCTGTATCGTGAGATGAGTGAATCTTCACCAACCGTTGACCATTGCAGTACTGAGTTCTCAGTGAGCTGCAATGTTCCTACAAGAAACATGCCATTCCACTCTTAAACATTAATATAACTGCAAGTATGAATGTTTATTAAGAAGTTTTTTCTACTACAACTGCATTATCTGTTAACAAGGTATGGATCCCCCCTTGCAGCTAGAAACGTACCAGAAGACTTCAATAAAATGTTCTGTGCAAGTGATTCCTAGGGCAAATCAGTTTGACTGATTAAACACTAGTTTTTACTAATGTAAAAATAATGATATACATATTTCAGTATTAATTACATTTACAATATGTGTATATGTGTAATAATAACTCTCTTTCACTCTTCTATTTTTGAGTTTGCTCACCTGTAATAAGCCAGCTGGATGGCCACCTGGATGAAGGAGTTGGGGCTGAAGCGGAGCTCCTTGGCAAACTCCTTCCCGTAGCGCTGGAAGTTAAAGCAGGTGATGTCCAGGTCGTTGATGAGGCTGAGGGCAGAGCACCAGGGTGGTCAGTGGCTTTTTGTGTCAGCGCACAACATACAAAAGCAATAGATTTCAATGAAATCTGCAATCCATGTTCCACAGTGTCACATCATGGTTCATCCGTACCGCACCCTGCCTGTGCCTCACTCCCTTTTTTAATTACATTTAAAAATATATTTGCCCTAAACTTTCAAAATATAAGTCTAGGGAACCAAACTAAAGTTGCGCCAGGAAAATTTGCCTTTCCACTTAGGCCTGGAAGCTCATATTTATTTTTGGATTGAATCATGGCATCAGTGATCTCTGCGAGTTTATACTGTCTCACTATCATCTTTCACATTAGATTTGCTGAAAAAACACTCCATAGTGTTGTCTGACCTCTCTTCTTTTGTTAAGTGAGTGAATGTAAAGGAGTGATTATTTGTCACTGTGAACACACCACAGCACAGCACACTGTGCACCACAACAAAATGTGACCTCTGCATTTGACCCATCTGTGAAGGAGCAGGGGCAGATTTTTGGCAGCGCCCTGGGGACGGTACCTCACTCATGAATACCTTACTGGTACCTTTATTGGTCCGGGACATGCAATCCACTATCACTACTGAAAAAAGTAAAATTGTTCGTTTTTTCATTTTTCAATAGATGATTTGGGCATCTTTATGAATAATTAATTGAATACAAATATCTAAAAAATAATCCAAAAAAATATTCCCTCCCACACTCACTGGGACAGAAGCAGGTGACTCGGTGACTTTCTAGTTAAAAACAACATCACGGTAGCAACTATGGTTGCACAATCTGCGTCGAAAAATTGATGGGCTGCATCGTATCGTATCGAATCGTTGACCTAATAACTGTAATAGAATAGAATCGTGAGACCAGTGAAGGTTTGCACGTCTACTACGCAGTACTTAAAATGAAGATGAATTAATTACTATATAATCTGGGTGAGCTCCAGCTTTACCTGGACGTGTAATTTTCATTACATTTTCACTAGACGTCATGGCGTGAACTCACATGTCGAGGTTCTGCTTGGCCATCTCAATGTCCCACTTTATGGCCGGGTCGATGTAGAAGTACAGCTTCTTTGGCATTGGCAGAGGGACAAGAGGAGCTCGCACTGTCTCAGGTTTATTACTGTGGAGCAGACCGTGAAAAACGAGGAGCGGGAGAGGGAGAGAGAGCAAGAGAGAGGGAGAGAGAGAGAGAGAGAGAGAGAGAGTTCAATCCTGAATGAGAGCAAAAGTCATCCGTGCCTGACTTCCCAGACACAGATTAGGACTAATCTTGGATTACAATACAAGGTGAGTGAAGATTCTCAACAAACATAGCACACTTCAGGACTAAACTTAAACCAAGTCAAATCAGAGTCAAAGCCAGTATACTTCGCATCTATGTCTTCCACTTTTATCCCTTGTTCATATTTGTGACTCTGCACGGCAAAACCAGTCGCTTGTCGCAAATTTATTATGCAAAGTTATGTTTTCATGAAAGGGCATAAATCAACATTCAAAACGATACCTATATGGAATGAATGGGACGACATATGACTAAGATATCAACGTTCAAAGGAGTCGGGTTTCTCCTGTCACGCCAAGTGAGAAACGGAGAAATCAGCCTTTGAAGTTGACTATAGATGTAGCACTCACAGACGCCTGGTGCGGTCGCGGCTACGTTTGCATTTACGGTAGCCTACGCTGCATTCACAGCCACACGGATAGCCTACCTGCGTTAGGTTAAAAATGTCAAACTAGACAGTACACTGGTTGTTTTCATTTTAAAATCTTTAGTAACGGAGAAACTGCGTACATTTGTGTCTCTTCTGTCACTTCTGTTTCGCTGTCATGTTGCTGATAGTTTTTCGCAGGGCATTCTGGGAAAAATTTCCTATCCCTCCGTTTGGAGGGAGCCCCTGAAAATCCTCTGTTTGAAAGGGTAGTTAGGCCTTCCCCCGACCCCTCTGTCCAAATGGGAAATGGGGCGCAAAACAGAGGGGTGGGGCCAAGGGGTGAAGTGGGATTCAGTCATAGTTGAGGTGTTAATAAAGTTTACTTGTGTGTGTGTGTGTGTGTGTGTGTGTGTGTGTGTGTGTGTGTGTGTGTACCAGAACTTCAGAACGTGGTCCAACAAATTGGCAATGGGAGGCCCTTCAGCAGTCGCCTGTTCATATAAGAGACCCCACGAACCGTCCTCTCCTACCACAAACTAGACAGGAAGAGTAGGATTAAGAAAGTAAGAGTGGAGAGAGAGAGAAAGAGAGAGGTTTAGGGCCTGTGTCCACCAAACGTGATTTTTAATGCATCTTTAATGCAAATCCTATGAGCTTTAGCGCTCAGAGCGCTAAACGCCTTCAGCGGGGGAAAAAAATACGCCTGTGGTTTTTACTGCAGCATTCAGAGCGCTTCAGGTTGAACTTTTAGAACAGCGCTTGGCTCGTCAATGTCACTTCTCTCTTGCTAGCCGATCAAAATCGAGGAAGGGGAGGACCATATACAGTCAAGAACTTGCTAACAGTAAAAAAAAACATTAATGTCGGCTAAACTAGCGATCTCAAAGGAACACGTTACAATGTGTACACAAAACAGGAACGAACGTGGAAGTGACCGATGACGCTTTTTGTAACTTTTTTGCAACAGTCTTGAAGTGAGGTTTTGACTAGAGATGAAACGATTATTCGAATAACTTGAATAATTCGATTACAAAAAATGGTCGAGGCAATTTTTCTAGAATCGAAGCTTCGTTTAAGTCATTTAAATGGCTACAGCGTGCGCCGCTTGCGTTTCACACAGACGCTTATTAATGACGCACAGTATTTTCAGTGGCGCGATCAAGGCGAGAATAGATCCCTCTGTATGTGAACGTATTTGAGAGATATTCCGTACACAAAAACAGAAGTAAATTCATGAAAACGCATAAATGACATTTTTTGCCATGTAAACACGCACGCTGTTTGTAAGCGCCGTTACTCGTTAAAACGCTCCGTTTCCATCAAAACGTCCCCTTTATTACAGACAAAACGCGTAATTTAGCTGATAAATAACCACATCAACCAGCGTTCCACTCACAATACAGCCATTTATTGAGATTTTCCCATCGATTTTTTTCATAGTTCATTCCGGAACGCGCTGAACCCTTTATTGTGACGCGGCTCCGAGGCGTGCGCAGGGGATTGTGGGAAATGCAGTTCTCTTCCAGAAAGGCCAAAAGCAACTCATTTTATTGGCCAAATTGATTCAAAATGACCCTTGAACTTCATGTTTCTTCATTTTCAGTTGAATACAACAACATAAAGCGTATGTGACTAACTTCTACTCACAGTAGAATAAGCCTAATAACAAATGTATTGTCATTTTTATTTACATTTTTTTATCCGATTACTCGATTAATCAATAAAATAATCGATAGATTACTCGATTACAAAAATAGTCGTTTGTTGCAGCCCTAGTTTTGACCGCTCTCGGCACAAAAACACGTTTGGTGGACACAGGCTGTTAATAGCATTGTAAAAAAGTAATTTCTTATTCATATTGTACTGTCACCTACCTGTAATGTTTTATCAAACCAGCGGTTGCCACTGTTGGAATAAGTCCCTCCTCCGTGTAGGATCTGAGCTGCCATTCGGCTTGCATACCTGCCAAATATTCATTACATAAATTCACAATTCTGCACATTCCACATCAATTCTGTGTATATTATGTAATCCTGTATACTGACGAGAAATATTCTGTATATATGAATGTACGCAAAAGCTCTTGCCTAGCGTTTTTTACTGCACATTAATCAAAACAAAAGGTAAAAACATTAGCCAACTCATTCTAAAACCGAAGCAGGACCAGAGAGCAAAACTGAGCTCATACTTCTCATCAGAGATCCTCATAACAGGAGAGTCCAGACACAAGGTGAAGAGCCCTTTCTCAATCAGCCGCACCGACTCTTTATTGATCCTATCTGAAGGCAGGAGAGAGCAGGAAGATACACAGCTTAAGGATAAAGACGTTATTGATTTGTGCATGTGAGACGTCTAGTGAGGCGTCTAGACTGTTGCAAGTTGGGTTTGGAGCTACAAGGATACAGATCCGACCCCGAAACTGCAGCCGCTATTCTGTGTGTTGGGAGTTATGTTGGAACAGAATTTCACAGGAGCAAGGATTTAGACCTCGTTGTGTTGTTCTCTTTTGTACAGTCCAAGTGCTGTCCTGATTGGAGTGGACTTAATTTTGTGGTTGTATTTTTAATATACTATATATATCGCAGGGGTTGAAGAGATCTTAAACCGAACCAAAAACTGTGATACACAAATCATTTTCATTTGTTATGAGGCTTTAAAATAAAATACTAGAATAAAAGGTCCTTGAAAGTAAGGCCTTGTTCACACAGACGTCTGAACCAGGCGTTTTTCTGGCGTTCGTGGCGCCAGGTCAGTGCCAACTGAACGCCGACCGTTTTTCTGCTCATTGGAGCAAATCAAAGCGTCCACACGGGCGTTCAGCACCGGCGTTTGGCCGGCTGCGCGTTCGGGTGGCGCCAAATAAACGCTGCATGCAATGTTTTCTTGGCGTCAAAATCCAGACGAACGCGAGGAAAACGACGCTATTGCGAACCCCAGTGAAACGCTATTGCGAACGCCAGTGAAACGCCAATCGAACGCAGCTACAAAACGCAGCAAAAACATGTATGGCGTTCAGAGGGCGTTCATTTCGAACGTCCGTGTGGACGAGGCCTAAAATGTAAAATAACTGACTTTTCTTTCGGGCGTTAAAGCTCACACTTTATTCTCGTTTAGTTTGACTCGAGGACGCAGTCATTTCTGTGACCTCAGACTGTATCTCAAGACTCATCGCCTTCATTCTCATTAAGCTGGGCTTACAGTCGTGCAACTATTTTTTGGAGTTTCAGCTTAATCTTGCGTTGTGCATCGTGTAGTATACATGGGGTAAGGAGCTCCCGATTGGCAATCGTACGGTCGGATGAAAATCAAACCTGTCTGAAATTCTCGTGACGGTATGTCGTGTCGTGTCGTGTGAGCAGTCATCACACAGTGTTTGCCCAGCCTTAGACCTGCTTAATTTCAGCAAATACTTTTTAACGTTTGCTGATCTCTCATTTTGTATTTGTATTGTGTTGCGCACTTTATCAGGGTAGAGTAATTAAATAACCACTGTTACTTCCCACACAGAGCCAAGACTACAGCCTACACAGTGATAAAAGTGAAGATTAATTAAATACAATTTTTTATAACTTATCATTTATTTTAAATTGCCATTTCATTTCTAATCCTAAAAGAATAGGGAGCGCTGCAGCACCCGGAGCATCCCCCCTCCCCACGGCCCTGGGACAAACTGTATATTTTGTCGGTGATTTACTAACAAAAACAGAATTATTTTTCCCATTTTCCCCAAGTCCAAATCGAACAGTGGGTTTGGAGACCCATTACACCTCTTATGTATAGCATTCTGATCTACAACACAGTGCAGTGACTTAGATCTGACTTTGGTTTGACTTAGTGTTTTGGTTTGCGAGTAGGGCTGTGCGTTATGACAAAATATATCAGAACACGAAATTAATACGTCTATCGTTTCATATTATATTCTATCGTTTATTTCATGGCGTAGCAATATTTGTCCCTGGTTTGGATGAGGGTTTGCAGTCGTGTAAACACAGAAAATACTATGGGATTATACTTGTGCCTTATTCGGAGCGTGCAGTGGAACTTTCACAAAAGCTGGTGTCTCTGTCTTCCTACACACATGCTCAGATCTGCCTGCCCTCGCGCTCAGATGTATGGAACGGCAAAGGTCCGACAATTCCCCTTAAAGGCACCTTACTAGAGGGCGCTAGAAAGCACTACCTTTAACAGGTAAAAGTAAAAAGTGGCGTGTGACCACAAGTCACTACAGCACTGCAAAAAAAAATGCCATTTCAATGGAGCAAAAAGCATTGATATATTAGGGCGCTGCAAAAAATGTTTTTAATAAATACAACACAGTAAAAATGGGTGTTTTACTGTTAGTTTGGGGAAAATATAGGTGAAATGTGACACGTTTGCTGTTCCATATGAGAGCGTGCAGAATGTTTCCAGCGTGCATGTAGGGAGAGTAGAGCGCGCACAGACATGAGATTCTGCTCGCGAAAGTTACACTGAATTTCCAAAAAATGTACTATATTGTGATATACAGTAGTGTGCAAAAGTTTTAGGCAGGTGTGAAAAATGCTGTAAACAAAGAATGCTTTCAAAAATGGAAGAGTTAATCAGTTATTTTCATCAATCAACAAAATGCAGTGAATGAACAAAAGAGAAATCTAAATCAAATCAATATTTGGTGTGACCACCCTTTGCCTTCAAAACAGCATCAATTCTTCTAGGTACACTTGCACACAGTTTTTGAATCGGCTGGTAGGTTGTTCCAAACATCTTGGAGAATTAACCACAGATCTATAATCCTATAATCCTACAAAATAATATAATGACTATAATCCTACAAAATAATATAATGACTACAAAATAATATATAATGACTATAATCCTACAAAATCCCTGACTTTAGTAAGTGTACTTATAAGAATTCGATGCTGGTTTGAAGGCAAAAGGTAGTAACACCAAATTATTGATTTGATTTAGATTTTTCTTTTTGTTCGCCACTTCCATTTTTAAATTGATAAAATAAACAATCATTATTTATATTTCTGAAAGCATTCTATGTTTACAGCATTTTTTCAAACCTGCCTAAAACTTTTGCACAGTACTGTATATGTGACCCTCCACGGCAAAACTAGTCGCTTGTCGCAACGGAGGTTTCCAGAAAACGCAGCTTATGTTATGCGGGTAAAATTTTGGATTTTTTTGTTTTAGTGTTTTAAAAACAGGAAGGTCTATACTGGTACTGTTGTGAATAAATTTGGCTTTTAAAAATCCTAATTCTTTTCCATCCTAAAAACGCGGATTCTTTCTTGAGGTGAGTGAATTCAATTCCAGCAGAATGTTAAAAGTTTCGTTTTTGATCGCTTACTTCAATATTTACGGTAAATCCACTGGTTACTGAAGCGAAGATATTTCTCCGAATCCATCTTCGCCTCGAAGTTCAGTTAACCTAACGCAGGTAGGCTATCCGTGGCTGTGAATGCAGCGAGGCTACCGTAAATGCAAACGTAGCGACCGCATTCAAGCGCCAGAAAGAAGCACAAGTATAGTCAAAAGGCAGATTTCTCCGCTTTCACTTGGCGTGACAGGAGAAACCTGACTCTTTGAATGTTGATATCTCAGTCATATGTCAGTCTCGATTCATTCCATATAGGTATTGTTTTGAAGCTGATTTATGCCTTTCATGAAAACAAAACATAATAACTCAATCAGGAAAAATTTACATGCTTTACCGGTTTTGCCGTGGAGGGTCTCATCGCATCGGGTAATGACATTTATCGATATGGAAATTTTGGGTCATATCAAGACGTACTCATTTCAGGATTATTGTGTTGTGTTTCACTATTTTTTTATCGTTCAGCTCACATGATGGTAACTAAATAAACACAAACAGAAATAACCATTACCTTAAATTGGCAATATGCATTTAATTTTGTAAAATTAAATGTAGGCACATTACCCAACCCCACTGCGGTGCTGATATATGGGGTGTGTGTGTGTGTGTGTATATCAGAGCAGTCACCATGCAGCAGGCGGTTGTAGGCCTGGCCCCAGGTGTGGCGGTGTTCGCTGGTCAATATTCCCATTGGCTCTTTGTCCGTCTTCCACGACTGAGAGCGAATACGACACAACTGGGCATGAATCTGACCCTGAGTGAGCGGAGTGCCATCACTGTTGTACACGTCCAGCTGGAAAAACTACACACACAAAATAAATACATACTTAAATACATGTAGTCTCCGACTTACGAATGCTGCAACGTTTGACTGCCACATGAAACTTGTTCCAAATTTGACATATCGCTATCCTCATCATAAGATCGAAAAATCGCAAGTCGAACCATCGTAACTCAAGAACTAGGAGCGCAGAAAAAAATAGAATCGAATTGCAATTCTTTCTCTGACGATTCAAAATCGATTCATGCATTCTGAAAAATCTATTCATATTTTTCAACTAATGCAATGGCACTAGTTTACTTTTTCCCTGACAACAGAAGTCATTTAACCTTGTCCTTTTATTAAACCAACTAACCTTATGTTATCAATCTTATTTACGCGACGACACGTCATCTCTGCTTCTACCTATTTAGTAAACTACATTTGATTCAGTGTGATTTTTTTGATCTGCCACAGTCAAATGGGAGCAGCAACTTAAAACAGCAATCTGGAAACCAATTCATACATGTATTGAATTGTGAATCGTTTATGAATCGTGAATTGATTTTGTTTAGTGAATCATTTACGATTTTTGAATTGATTTTGAATCAAATCGTGAGTCCAAGAATCGGAATCAAATCGAATCGTGAGATTTTCTGAATGGTGCGCCCCTTTCGACAACCATCTGTAAAGTGTTTTTTAAACTGCGCAGACCAAGCAGAAGCCATGAGTACTGGGGAGAACAACAGTATTGTTATTTAGGTGAAATGAGTTAAGGTTTGGAGTTGATTTTTTTTTTAGCCCTGGCACCATTTGTTCAGTAGAAAAAGATTCAAAAATTCAGTGGAAAAATGTGGCACCAGTTCCAAACTGGGACCCAGCAACAACAGAGTTTTAAAGCATTACATTTACAGCATATAGAAGATTTTCTTATCCAGGGGTGCGTTTCCTAAAAGCATAGTTGCTAACTACATTAGCAACTAACATAGTGTTGCTAATGTGGTTAGCAATACGTTAGCAACTATGCTTTTGGGAAACGCACCCCTGAACGACTTTCGTCTCCCTGAGAGCAACTTGGGGTTTAGGGTGTTGCTCAGAGACTTGGTCCAGAGGCAAGTGTCCTAACCACTAGACCCTTGCACCAGTGCAGGGCCCTGTGGGTGTCGGCGCTCACCTGGTAGTTCCGGACCACAGTGATGTGTGTGGGGCCGCGGCGGGGGCGGCCGTGATGAACCACGTGGTCGTGTTTCGGTCCCGGAATTCGACAGGACGAGAAGAGCAGAGGATACAGTTCCATACACAAGGGCCTCCCACGCATGTAATCTACAGGCAACTGACCACTGAGAGAGAGCGAGCGAGAGCGAGAGAGAGAGAGAAAGAGTGTGAGGGATCATGGAAGATAAAAAAGAGAGAGGACTTCATACTGTAGATTCACCACTGACAGCAACTAAAATGTAAATTGAGAAGCCCCGTCAAATCACTCCCCGTGTTTATCGTTGGCAAACTGTAGCAGACAAACGTTTTGTAAAGGTTAGTGCCCCAAAATTAGCAAAGGATCCCACTGACCGCTCCAGCACAGCTGAGGCAAAGTAAATCACACCCCGGCCTCTGCATTTATGCTGTTATAAATAAATCATCAGGGCGAGGTAAAGGACGAAGCTGCACCAACCTGTCCACTCTGGCTTTAAAGTCTAGCACAGCTGAAATGAGCTTGGCTGCAAACCTGCAGAGCAGAGAGAGAGGATAAAGTCACCAGCTGGAATTCTTTAAAGTGATTTACATCAACTTTAATTACAAACACACATTCACAGACTCTCCAAGGCAGTCTCCAGCAGCGCATGCTAATACTATGGGATGTTTTAACTTTGTGAGCCAATATATGAATATATTACACTATACACACCATAATGACCGCACACTCTGGGTCACCAATGCATGGATTTGGGAATGTGCACAGATGGTGTTTTGAGTCTGTCCTTTTGGCCTCTCATTTTTCATTTTCTTTTTGATACTTACATTTTTTAATTTAAACTCAACTCAGAGAACTATATTTTCATAATTCTGCCAAACCACACTCCTGACCCTCCTTTGACTTTTCTTGTGGTCACAATTTGAGCACCCTGTGCACCAGTGTCACACCGCAGGCCTGCTTTTATTGCTTGAGAGTCAGGTGTCAACAGCGTTTTGGCCTAAGCCTTGTGAAAGTGAGTGATTATTTGTCATTGTAAACACAACACAGCACAACACACAGTGGACCCCGATGAAATGTGACCTCTGCATTTGACCCATCCATGAAGTAACAGTGGGCAGCTAACATGGGCAGCGTCCGGGGAGCAGTCCTTCGGGACGGTACCTTGCTCATGGGTACTTTACCGGTCTGGGATTTTAACTGGTGACCTTCTGATCACGGGGCGAACGCCCAATCGTTACGCTATCAACTGACCCATGTTTGTTAAATTAAAAATTATTAACATGTCTCTATACAGCTAGACACAGCTAAGCAACAGCCCACCATTCACTTATAACTTCTTTAAAATGTACAAAAAAATTCTATTTGGCTACATTTACATTTGTGGCGTTTAGCAGACGTTCTTATCCAGAGTGCCTTTCATGTCCTCGTTACAGGAACAGTTTTCCTGGAGCAACTTGGGGTTAAGGGTCTTGACCAGGGACTCAGCGGTGGTAGTGCTGGAGGTAGGTTTCGAACTCACAGCCTCTTGGTCCAGAGGCGGGTGACCTAACCACTAGACCACCACAACAAGCACCTAAAGATGGCACCGATGTGATGCGCGGTTGGAATATTGGTCTGTAAACGACTCAAATATTCAAACAGATCATAGTCTAATGATCACATAACTATTTGTGTTGTGATAATTACTCTATGAAAAATAGATCGGCGCTCATTAGTCTACAAAAAAATAATTATGTTCCCCTTTTACAGCTTGAGCCGCAAAATGACTCCGCACATTTTACCTGGAAGTTCGAAGCAGCCAACATCAATGCAAAAACACACAAAACTGTATAATTTTATATTAAAAAAACAGATCCACTTAGTTTGCACCTTAGTTTCACATCAATGTTTATCAGGGAATGTGTGCGTGAGAGAAACACAAAGAGATATAGAAAGAGTATAAAAATGGACATTGTGTCTGTATGTTTACTGATTGCTCTTGCAATGAGCATTGCATCAGCCACTTCATATAAACCTCACAAAGGCAGGAATGTATGGGTGTAGATATGTATGTACAGTATGTGTGTGTGTGTGTGTGTGTAAGACGGTCACTCACACTAGCTGGCCCCTCCAGTCAGAAAAGTCCCGGCGGGGCAGGGAGATGGCCGGGTTGGAGTGTACTGCCAGAGGCTGGCGGCTTTCGAGATACGCCCACTGCACCCACCAGTCTGTTATCTACCACAAGAGACAGAGATGATGGAAGATGGAGGGGTTATGGTCCCAAACACAATAAAAACTCAATACAGAATCCTGAATCTTAAATCACATCACAGATTGTAATGCACACACACAGGGTTATGCAGACAAGCCATGCACAGTGACCAGCAATATTAGCTGTAGATAGTCGTGCCCTATCTACAGCAGTTACGGCATTCGGCCAGCAGCCATACCACCTGCAGTTCGGACTTGGTAATCCATCTGAAGCTAAGCAGGTTTGGTTCTGGCCAAACCTTGAATAGCTGACCAACTCAGAAAGCTGGTTTGCTGTAGAATGATGGCACTAGCCTTATAAGAGGTAAAGCCAAAGAAGTGGTCCTCGCTTTCTAAGCTCATTAAGAGGCTCCTGTGCGTCTTTCTAGTAGAGGTAGAAACTCGGTGTCCTGCTAAAATTATGCACGTTGATCCTTTCAAATCTTGCCTTGTAATGACCCTTTTGTACACAAATAGCTTCTACTGCTACTTGAGTACTGACACAGGATGACAAAATCCATCCATAGTATTGCAGTGAAATTTACAGCAGGAATCAAAAACTTTATCTTCAAATAATATGTGATGAATGTACTTGTGTACAACAGCTACTGAAGCATCATCTAGGTTGGAGCTGTACATTTGTGTATTGACTCTGAAAAGCACTGAAAAGTGCTATAGAAATGTAACATGCACAGGTAAACAAACAAAAAAACAGTGACTGTAATCCCAAATGAGACACATACACTAGAGCATACAAAACTGGACTGAACTTCCAAAAATTGTTCCTCATGAAAATCCTTCATTTTATAGGGCCCAAAACTATATGTTAATGCCTATTAACATGTCCAGTGCAAGAATCTGAAGCATATATTTACCCAGTTATGAGAGTGCCTGGCCCGTTTCTCAAGACCATGCTGAAGCTTCTCTCCAAGACCTCCGGGGCTGCCAAAGCGCTGAACCATCTTGTGTGTGTGCTGTAACTCATCGAGCGGTAGAAGGGGCTCCAGCGCTCGCAGGTAACGCTCCAGCGTCTGTGCCAGCGGGGGCACCGGCTGAGGCGGCACGGAGGAGAAATGAGCCCTTCTGACCCAGGCCTCGGCGCAGAAAAAGGGGACTTGGATTAAATCACTCTCAAAAAATGGAGGCAAAACGAAGTGGAGCACAGACAAGAGCGTAAAATGCCTTGAACACAAAGAGCTTGGGGTATTCACCCTTTTTGACAAGATATGATTATTTTGGGATGGGCTGCAGGTTCGAGGTGAAACAGAGTATTGGTGAATTTTGAATATTGGAGGTTTGGAAGTCAAATATGCTATAATTTACATACATACTTACTTTATGTGCCTTATTTGATCTTGTACTTTAGAAACTGGAGAAGTGATGTCGCATCTCTGTCTATACTTGTATATATTACAGATGACAAGTTTACTTCGACTTAATGTGTGAACACAAAAAAGTGATTCCCCCCCTTTATTTTACCAGAAATTCCCACTGAGCTTCAAAAACTTGGCCAAGATAGAAGCTGTACATATTAAAATACACCAGAAAATATACTAAACACAGCATTATATAGAAAAAAAGACACATTTTACTCAGTCTAACATGAAAAACCTCATCTAGCACATTCTTTATGCATTTTATTTGAAATACGTTTTGATTTTTATGCACAAAATATTTTAATGAAGCTTTCTGCTGTAAAATGTTAGTTAAAACTAAAGAAACGAATACAAAAGTGAATTTTGTTGGATCCAAAAGTGGGACATTTAAAGTTTAATCGTTATTTACATTATTAAAGTAAAATGCCAAAGTTATCTAAAATAACAGCGCATATAAACCTCAAAGTGTAATGCGCGAATAAAATCCAGTGCAAATTTAGGTGATAAATTGCATTTAATTGGCTTACCACGTTCACACTAGAGTTATTCTAACTTCAATGCTTTAGCTTCGCCCAGAGACACTACAAAAACAACTTTTAAAAAGGACAACAATAGCGTGGGTGTGTTGCTACTTACGACGGAGCGCAGGGCGAAGTTTGTTCTTGGTAATTTCTCTAAAATCATCACTGTAAGCCAGGTGCAGCTCACGTCGCGACGATGAAATCGGATTCATAAAGGTGTAAACAAACAAGGTGAAGTCTGGAGTGTGGAACGTCATCCAACCCTGAAGAACAGCGGGAGAGAGTCGCTCAGCTCGCAGTTAAAAGCACACGCAGGTCCTTCTAGCGCACCGATTCCCCGCAGTAAGGCTCTGGAGAAGTTTGCAGTTTGCTTTGGAGGTTTTCAAACGTTGGAGTTCGTGACCCGCAGCACGACCGCCGCGAGTCGGAACCGTCAGCACGTGCGCACTGTTTCCCCTCGTCCGGATTCACCCAAACGCCCCCCGTAATACCCCGAATAAACGCGCAACCCAATCTTCACCTGGCTTACACGTAGTGTCACAAGAGCAGCACGTAGTGAAAGATATACCCCCAGTTCGTTCCTAAATTCCGAGTAAATTTCGGTTTAAAGTTAGATAAGTTAAAGATAAAATAATAAGCTAACTGTAAAGTAAGCACATTTAATAGTGCAATACGTTAAATAACATTTAAATGATAAGCAACGTAAGTGGAAAATGTCTCATGTAAACTATGTGACTACTATAGGTTATAGTCATTTACACACCAGCTTCTATTATATACTGTATATTCTGTTAAAAAAAAAAAATCAGGATTCCGATTCTGAATCTATTGAACTCCTCAGTTAGCTTATAGTTCATAGAGATACTGTTATTAACAGATTGTATGTTTAGACATTTCATTTTGAGTGCTGCAGATCTTATGCACATTCGATGCAAAAAGACATTTCCAGGACCGTAATTGTAGTTTGAATACCACATGTATCTACTACATAGCACATTCTATTTTTCTACCTCTAGTTTAGTTTATATTTTATCATCTATTTATGCTTATTTTATGTGCTACTTTGTAAATACTGGAGCAATGAACGTCCTCTCGTCTCTCTATATACTTGTATATTGCTAAAATGACAAATAAAGTTTGCTTTGACTTTGACTTGATTTGCAGAGAATTCATTCCAGGGATCATTTTCCAGGAGTGATTTTCTCGGGTCCAATAGCAAAATCCAAGGCAATGCCTAAAACAGATAATTTATCAATTCTGTCATTTTTCAATAAATGACTTGTGTCCCTCCAAAATCCAGCTTCAATTAACAAATATTCAAAAAAAAATCCTAACAGATGTGGTAGAATATAATATAAAGAATACTTTAATTGACTTTGTAAAAACACTGCACTCATGTGATAGATTTAAGTAAGTACTACATTAAAATGTTTAAATAAATTCCCCACGTCTTACCTTCTATGTCTTAATTTGAACAGTAATGTTAAACTACGAGCTCATTTAGTGCGTTGTAGAGCTGCTAATTGTGTGGATTCGATTCAAAGCTCTGGATCCGAGTCAACTACAATAAAAGAATAAGTTCTTTTAGGAATCGACTACCAGGCGTTTTAAGGACGCCAGTCAAGTTGTGTCGAACCTGTGTGCAGTATCTTTGTAAATTGTTATGTTATATGTTATAAAAATCAGGCAGAGGTGGACAGTAACTAAGTACATTTACTTGAGTACTGTACTTAAGTAGAGTTGTTGAGTATCTGTACTTCACAGGAGTAGTATTTTATTTGGAAACTTATGACTTCCACTTCACTACATTTGAAAGACAAATACTGTACTTTTTACTTCACTACATTTCTATCAAGGTTCTCGTTACTCGTTACTTTCAAATCTGTGGATAAAGTGGATGTTATTCCCCCTTATCTAAAGGCTGATTGGTTGTTTGGCAGGTGACAGTCTATCAGTAATCAGTAGGGTTACATCACGCCTGTAGACTGGAACTATAAAACCAAGTTTAGACAGTTCTGCTGTTTTCTGTCTTGATTAAAACATTGTTGCTGTTGGAAAGTCATGGAGCTAGAGGTGTAGAGCTGGGTTTTTAAGCAGGTTGGAATGTTAATTTTATGCTGTGAGCTGCATTTACAGTTATTGCACTGTCCTCCTGATTAACATAAACATATATGTGTGCACACACTGCCAGAGCTGTGTCAGAACACTACCATGCTGTTTTGTGGGGGTGTGTACTCTTACAATTAATAAATAAAATAAACTAATGACTGGTTTTCTTTATCAGTTTAGGTTGAGTTTCATTCTGTAACATTCTACCAATTCTTTATTCTACAGCTTCTACAAGCTAGTCAGAGGCATTAGGTATTGTAAGTGTTGCAGCAATAATGCAACAATGCGGTGAAAGAAGATGTACTTTTAATACTTAAGTATTTCTTAAAACAAGTACTTCAGTACTTTAACTCAAGTAAAAATTTGACTGTACGACTTTCACTTGTATTGGAGTAACATTTGACTAGTGGTATCTGTACTTTCACTTAAGTAATGAAGTTAGCTACTTTGCCCACCTCTGCATATCTACCGCTTATCGTCTGTGGCAATGCTGGGATCCATGTAAGCAAAAATGCTCCAGGAGAAAATTCCAACCAGCGTTTATCAGCCCTCAGACCCCCCGACGGACCTGGTGCCATAGCAGTTGGCTGCCTTG
Source organism: Distichodus sexfasciatus (assembly GCA_032718565.1). NCBI lineage: Eukaryota > Metazoa > Chordata > Actinopteri > Characiformes > Distichodontidae > Distichodus > Distichodus sexfasciatus. Next base: position 339,798 of record JAVGVS010000291.1, read on the forward strand.
GCTATTTAGGGTCACCAAAAAGACACCCCTAAAATGTCTAAGGTATATCGTATAGCTTGGCGAAATACATTACAAGACAGGGCTCTATATTTACTGTAGAGATCATTAATTTTAATTTTAGATGATGGCGTATGATAATAAAACGGTGCTTAGTAGTAGCAAGTAGTAACCCAAATGACTATTGTTTGTTTTCCACGGTTATCTACTTTGGAGAAAATCGTTGTTAGGAAGCGATTCTCAACAGCTGGTTGTAGGAGTCCAGTCCAGACTTTCAGAATCGAAAAGCATTAGTTTCCAGAGGTGGAAGAGTACTGAAAATTTGTACTCAAGTACAAGTACTGTTACATTGGTTAAAATGTACTCGATTACAAGTAAAAGTACTGGTGTTAAAAAAAATACTTGAGTAAAAGTACAAAGTACTCTTCTCAAAAACTACTCAGAGTATTAATTACTTTTTAACCGATGGATGTTTTATTGCGTCGTCAATAGCAGGCATTCGATTCGATTCACCAGTATAAAATATCTACGTTCAAAGCACATTTCTCAGATGAACAAGGTATAGAAAGGCAATTTGTTTTGTAAATAAATGTAGATATAAAGCAGGAATTTTGTTTGTTAAAACAATGACAAAAATGTTTTTGAACATGCATAGAACAGTTTAAACTTTTCCCAATACACTGCGAACAACAGGCAGGTAAGTGTCTTAAACTCTTAGACATAATAGCGTTTCTGTCACACTTCACTTTCTGAACCTTTTGTTCAGTTTCAGCAAGAGCTGGTTTTCGAAATTAACAGAGTCTATCCGGCTTCGTTTGGCTCCATTTTGGCTTCTTTGTCTCCAAATCTTCAGTGTATAAATTAGTTTGTACTGCACTGTGTAGTACCTCCAGACACCTGTGCCTGCTGCTGCAGCGGAGTTTATTCTTTGCTTACGTCATAGATTAATTGGCGCGGTCGCGATTGCACAGCCTTATTGGCTGCAAAGATGCAGATGAAAGGTTTGAATATTAATTCAAATTGTGGGCGTACTCAGTAGCGACTTTTGATTTTATAAGTAGCGAAGTAGATTACATGGTGTAAATTGTACTCAAGTACGAGTAAAATTACACACAGGAAAAACTACTCATAAAAGTACAAGTACCCAAAAAATCTACTTAATTACTTAACTTAAGTGCTTGCACCAACTTTAGATACTTGAAGACGTTTAATTCCCTCCCACCTCTCTCACACACCCACTGACTCTCATGATGTCTAGATGAAAACAATTCTACAGCTACACCAAACCCTAACCTTAACCTCTGTAACCAAAAGCAAACCCTTTACCTCCTTTAGTTTCTTATGTAAAACATGAACTTTTTCTCTAAAATCATCTTTCCTTATGGAGACCGGTCAAGTGTGCCAACAACGCCATAAAAATGAATAAAAGTGTTTTTAGGGGACAGTCAGGTCCTCACAATCCCCTAATCACATAAAAGCAAATGCACAACAGCTAAATGATTTACAGACAATTCAATCTGTCAACACAAGTTGAACAATATGCGCAAGTTTATTTTTACCCGCCCAATGAAGTCAGCATCGACAGGACTGTAGTACTCTAAAAGAGCGTTAGGTGGCGCTACAAACACGGCCAACACACTGTACTTTAGGAGCCCGGTTCTTACTGCTTTACACTAGTGATGGGAATTCCGGCTCTTTTAAGAGAGTCGGTTGTTATGACTCGGCTCACTAAAAAGAGCCAGCTCTTTCGGCTCCCAAGTGGCTCCTCAGATTTCTTAAATTAAATTACTTTATTACCTAATATAATGTAACGTTATGTGTAAAATTAATTATCAATGTACAAAACATACATTATATCTTTTATGACTTTTATACTCAATATGGAACAGACTGCTACAAAAAATACATTTTAAAGGTAAAAAACAAACTTTGACAAAAAAAAAAGAAGATTAAATCCCTGATTGTATGTGTAATATTTATAAATGTTTAACTATATACAGTCAAAAGTGTTGTCTCTGTAGCGGCTGTTTAACCTGTACGCCAAGTGAGTAGCCTTACCCCCGCCTATGAGTGGGGGTAATTTTTCAAAATAAAACATACTGCGGACTTCGATGGCCAATAAAAATGACACAAAAAGTTTTTTATTCTTTCTACATTGTAGTTGATCAATTACGTGCGGCTTGAACAGAAAAAAAGAGAGCGAGAAAAAAAACAGAGCGGCTCCGGCTCCCAGGCAGGAACCGGTTCTGATCGTTCACTTCAAAGAGCCGGCTCTAAGAACCGTTTCGTTCGCGACCGACACATCACTACTTTACACTAGAACGCAGTAGACGTCTAGAAGCCAGATATTTCACATCGTTACCTATGTAGTTACTTAACTCTGCGCCTGGCTTCTCCCATTTCTTACATAGACTTTTCACACTGCACCAAAATGCTTGTTTATTTTGCACATTTATTTTACGTTACTTTACTTTAATCAGTACATAAAAGAAATAGGATTCTATTTACATGGCTGCTTTTACATGGCTGCATTTATGTCTTACACTTCTGCTCTTCTGCCATATTGTCTTGTAAAATACCTATATATTCTAGCCCTTCATTAATATTATGTTTTTTGTCTAAATATGATCACAATAAATTACACTTAGACATTGTAATAGAATTACAAGGTGACTGTCATTCATGTCTTGTCATGTTTTATTTGTTTCAGTCAATATTCTATCCACCGTCCCTTCTTTTTGTTTAAGCTTAACTCTTTAGCAGAAGTTCTCCTTAAACATACCCAATAGTAATGGTCCCTGCTTGCAATCCAGCCTATAAATAGGCTCTTGGTAAACACTGGTTTATCAAGACCATTTAAATGCATAATTAGCTATGTACTTCGGTAATACAGAGAGAATCTGGGAAAAGTATTAAAGAATACTTAAGAACACAAACTGTAATATCTTAATTAAATAATTTTACCTCACGCAAATACTGTATACTAATATAGCTGTCATTTGCAATTTTGCAAATTAAAAGATGTTTCACAGCGTCAAAGCAACAATCTAACAAATAAGCGGTTACTATAAACTCATCAGTTTACAGGAACATCTCTTTTTTAGACTACAAAGGAAATAAAAGGTGACTCAATGCTATTGCTGGAAGTCTCACTCTGGTTGGAAATATTTTATCAAGAAAGGGTTTGGCCACACCAAACAAACCTCACTTTAGTTCTTTAAGTAACACCTTATATCATTTTCAGTGTTTTGAAAAAGGTTTTATGTTAAAGTATGGCCTTAATGCCTACTGACCTTATTCCTAATTTACTTGTGGCTGTGGGTAGAAATTATTGTTATAGTGCAATTTTTAATTGTAACATATGATATCCGCTACTGCCTTTTAGAGAGATCAGTTATTAATGTGCAATTGATATAAAGTAACTGTTAACTTTACCAAACACAACATTAAAACAAAATGAATAAATTATTACATATTGCACATAATGAACACAGGTACAAAGATACAAATACTATTTACACTAAATTCTTCATGATCACTTCATGGTAAATGGTTCTGCAAGATCCAATGGGTAAAAGAGTCTTTGGAAAAGTTAAAAGGAGTAAACAGTTTGGGGTTTTTGTTTTTGTTTTACATCTAGTTGTTGTGGGAGACAATGGAAGGACTCCAATATCTGTGTTCTTAAAACAAACACACCAAATATACACAAATATTCCTTGAAATTTGGAAAATATTAATAAATTAGTCAAATGACACAATGTGCTGTCATGAGACATCTTACACCACCACTAATGTTCCTCTAAATGCCCAATATCTACGCTGCACTCCTCTCTCTGTCCACTCACACTGCCCCAGTGGATCACAGGATGAAGCTGTGTCTGCTCTGTCTCTTCATCTGTGGGTTTCTTCATGAATCTTACAGTGGTGAGTAAAACTGATATAATTATGTAAAACTATTTAATGCTTTCATACCAGACAGCCAAATTAAAAACAGCATTTTTTTAGCTGGTTTAGACAGCCTCACTGTCTAAACCAGCTAAAAAAATGCTGTTTTTAATTTTAGAACAATTCAATTTAATTTGTGCCACATGCAACTAGTGGTGAAGTTTAATTATCTTGTGTGTCTTTAACAAATCAAATAACATTTTTAAAGTGTATTAAATTATATGCATATAAATTATCTTTAGTTGTCATTATTACGCTATATATTTTTTTTTTATTACTCACAGTATATGTCTACTTTGTTGCAAATTTATCATAACTCATTAAACTATAAGAACTATAAGATTAAAACTAGATAGATAGATTTCAAAGCTGAAGGGAATGTCCAAATCACACTGTAAAAATAAATTAAAGCAAACTTGGTGTTTTATGTTTCATTCTATTCAAATTCAAGAAGATATTAGAAAATATTTTAAAGAAAAAATTCCACTGACCACCATGACAGGCCAACTTTCTTGATATTTATACCTGAAATTACTAACATTATTACCAATTTTCAGTGTTGGAAGAGAGAAAACCAGTGTAGAGCAATGCTGCTAGTGAACTACAACTGCAAAACTTAAACTTAAAGTGCTGTGTTGGGCTCTCACCAACAGAAATGTTTCATGTGAGTCAGAGAGAAAAGAACATTGCCATTCTTAAATGTGGACAACAAACTAAAGGAAAAGTCACCTGGAGCAGAGACATCAATGGAAAGAGAGTGGACATTCTCACTACTGAAAATGGAAAGACGGTCAAACACATAAGTGACCCACAGAAACGCTATGGTGCAGGAACAAACCTTGTGCTAACAATATTTAAGATATCAAAGGCAGATGCTGGTAGATATTACTGCAGTGGTGCTATAGTGAAGCTGAAGGTGATACCCAGACATAAAGAAATATCGTAAGTGTGAAAACATCACAATATTAAGATAATCATTTTCAACCCGATTTTATTTAAATGACAGTGATTTTTTTCTTTTGTATTTGCCATGTACATTTATGTATCTTTTTCTCCCTCATAGACCTGGCAGATGAACTGTGCTGCAGGAGGGAAGAAAGCACAACTCAACCCCGCAGTGCCACCTTTTTTAAAATGAATCCTTGGTTAAACTGCCGTGCGACATAAGCATATTATTTAAAAACTGTCAGTCATTCTGAAACATTGCTTGCTTTTGAAAAGGCAAAGAAATACGATTTTACAAGTGTATTAAAATATCTACTGAGAGTATGAAGCAGATAACTGGCCATATGTGTGTTGATTGGCAGTGATTAGCGTATTAGTTTAAAATATAATCATTAATCAGATAATTGGTTTTGTTTAACATAATATTTTCTGCATTAATAAAAAAATAAAAATAAACTATATAACGTGTTTGAGTTATTTTTTAAACATTATATTGATCATAAATACTTTTTAGAATGGTTAGATGTAAAATTTATGCTACCTTTAATTGTGTTACATATTAGCAAGAGAAAATTAGACATTCCAGTTTCTTTTCTTTTACTTTTCACAACGATTTTCTTTATTTCTTATTGTGTCTGTTTCTATCTCAGCAATAAACATACTAGTGAACTGAAGTATAAAATAATAACTGATTTTTAACAAATATATAAAATCTCCCAGTGCCCACTGAGTGCCCCTAGAGGGCGACATGGCGCTCAAACGGCGGTCGCAGGTGGGCAGCGAAAGCGCGAAGAAGAGCCCGCACGGCAGGCTAATGAAAGATGGCTAAACTAAACGTTTTACCTGAAGAAAATCGTTAATGAAGTCACGACAGCGCCTTTTACGACATTAATCGAACCTATAGGTGAATATTTGATCAGTTTGACCCTCTCATAGGCAATCATCACGGGTAAGATGGACCGAATCTTTTCTCCCTCTAGGGTGACCGGGGCGCGTCCCAAATCGCGAACTCCCGTACTACGAAGTACTCTTACGAGTGGCAGCGCTCTGACATTACATACTGCGTAGTATGTGAGTTTAACTGCAGTTGTAGCCGGCTCGGCCCTGATGGAAGCGATAAAAACCAGCATCTTATAAAACTATAAAACTAATCGACACATTATAGATTATTCATGTTAGTAATAGATTAACACGTGTAGTTTTAATGCAAGGGTTTGAAGAGTCATCTTTGGTAATTTCTTCATAAAAGAGTCAGACATGTAACTGGCTAACGTTAGCTTAATTTTCCGTCTGGTGTCGTTTTTCCCCTAGGCTTGTCCCCAGACTAGTCAAAATCATTAACAGTTTAGATACTAACTTAGTACAAGGTGTAGATAAATAGCTGTAGTAACAAAAAAGTAATATTAAATCGAACAGGACTACTCGATCTATCGTTTCAACAGTGACGTCGCGCATGCGCAATGGCACCTGCGATGTCATGGCAAATGTAATCCCACACCTGATGTTGTTTTTGCTACTGGATGACAAAATGACTGGTATTATATGAATAATAATCCATGACTGCAATGGTGTTTTGGTGAGGTAACTGGTGTAGTAAACACCAGTGCTTATTTCCCTCCTTCAAAAATCACAAGATAGCTTTATTGTCACATTACAAGTACAATGAGAGCAAGCCAGCGGATGCACAATAAAATGTGACATAATGCTAGAGGAATAAAACATAAAATAAACAAACACACACAGAATACAAATAGCTATGCACCAATAAGAGTAAAGCCTGACCTGTTTGTGTTCATGCAATGACACAAGGTATAGATTTAAGATTCTTTATTTCTCAGGTGCATAGTTATATAGGTACAACATGCAGTGAAATGTATCCTGAACCAATCTTTCTTTTGCCTGTGCAATTTGAACGAAGAATACAAGTTAAAAGATAAAAATATGGGAAAAAATAAACAAAAATAAACTTTGAATTATAATACAAATAAACATAATATACCATAATTTACAGTTTACAGGTTAAGAAGATTAATGTGAAATGAAAGTGAGTGATTGTCATTGTGAACACACCACAGCACATCACACAGTGCACCACAACGAAATGTGACTTCTGCATTTAACCCATCCGTGAAGGAGCAGTAGGCAGCTAACAAGCGGCCGGGGAGCAGTGCTTGGGGACGGTACCTTGCTCATGAGAACCTCAGTGGTAACTTTACCGGCCCTGAATTCGAACCTGCGACCTTCTGATCACGGGACGAACACCCTACCGTTACACCACCAACAATATGAAATATGTTTTCGCATAGATTTAGAGATTACTGGTTTAAAGGTAAACTATGAAATTAAAAAATTTAAACCTTGAATTATAATACAATTAACAAATGTCCAGATGTGCAGATATAAATTTATAAGTTACAACTAGAAACCAGTTTATAGATTTAATGCTATAGCTATTTATCTTATTTATTTGACCATTCTCATTTTTTTCCATTTCATTGTATATACAGAAGGAAAAATATTGCACCGTTATTTTTTCCTAATAGTGCAGCCCTGAGAGAACTGAAAGAAATGTAGACTGCATGATTATTAGGTGAAAATTACAATATTTTATAAGAGAGATAGTACGAATAATTTTGGTTAAAGCAAAAAAAAAAAATTGCTGTTTTGTAGGAAATGACTATGAAATTATCTTTATGATACTGACTCTCTGACTAGTTTTACACCTCACCTCATGGTTTTTAACTGGCCTACTCACTACAAAATGTTTTGCAGTTACATTTATTTCTGAATTATGTGTTATTTTTCGTTTTAATTGCTTTCGTTTTATTTTTATTTATTTTATTTTGTCTTGCTCTACTTTCTGTCTTGAATAAAATGCATTGTTATTATTGTTAGTTATTATTGGTAGCAGTTGTATGAGTGGTATACACAGATTTTTAGAGATTGTTTTGCAGATGGAAGCTGGAAAACACCAACAAAATGTGTGCAAACTGATATTCAACTTTTTATGTTAGGATATAACTGGTAGTCTGATGTTTTCTCTCCAGGCACGATGGACAAAGCGCTGAGTAACAGCAACGCTGGTGTCGGCCCGGTGGTTCAGGTGTGCTTTCCTAATGTTCGTGCCTCTGTGCTGGACAACTTGAACCGGCAGCGTGAAGAGGGACGACTGTGCGATCTGTCCATCCAGGTGCAGGGCCAGGTGTTCCGGGCTCACCGCTGCGTGCTGGCAGCCTCCTCGCCATACTTCCATGACCAGGTAGACGTCCAGATGCTCAGTAATCTTCCATCCTTCTTGTTGTTTATTTTTCCTTAGCGTGTTGAAAAAGATACCAAGTTAGAAAGTGTTAGAAAAGGTAAAAGGGAGAAAATCTGCTCCTACCATATTTCCCTCTTCATAAATCCCTCCTTTCTTCAGGTTCTGCTGAAGAACGTTACTACGGTGTCGCTGCCGTCCGTCATGGACCCGCTGGCCTTCGAGAGCGTACTGAACTCGGCCTACACAGGCCAGCTGAGCATCGTCCGTGATGACATCGTCAACTACGTGACGGTGGCCAGCTTCCTACAGATGTGGCACATCGTGGACAAGTGCACGGACATCCTGAAGAGGTCGCGGCCTCTGGCCCAGGTCAGCCCGGGCGAGGCCAGCTCCTCCAGGCACCAATCGCCGAGCAGCTCCGACTGCTGCCTGACCGACCCGGAAGAGAGGGGGCAAGCGGAGCGCGGGGGCGCAACGGTAGCAGACAGGAGGGCTGAGCACAGCCCTCTGCCTCCATTGGCAACCTGGAAGAGGCCTCAGCATCCGCATCTGTTGCAGCATCAGCACCAGCATCAGCATCAGCACCAGCACCAGCATCTGCACCATCAGCAGGGCAGGTGGGGCAGGTCCAGGCTGTGTCTCCCCGCTGCCCATCACAGAGCCGACTCCCCCGCCCCCGAATGTGTCGTCGTCGGGGGACCCTCCGGCGAAGGGGAGCATCAGCGCAGCCCCCCCGAGGGGCTCTGGATCCCGGGTGGTGGCGGCGAAAGACAGCGAGTCCGTGCTCGCCTCAGGGGGGCGACGGAGAGCAGGGAGCAAGGGATGAGGGGGGAGGAGGACGAGGAGGAGGAGGAGGAGGAGGACGAGGAGAGTAGGAGGAGGAGGCGGCAGCAGCAGCGAGGGGACAGGTGGATGGAGGCGGACGAAGGTGTAGGGGAGGAGTTGGAGGAGGAGAGAGTGAAAGTGGAGTTGGAGGAACGTGGGGCCGGTGAGTGGAGCGTCTGCATCACTGCTGTTTAAACTACCAAGTCCAAAGAGGGGGGCGCTCCCTTTCTCACAGTGCGGCGGCGTTGGCATCTCCGCTTCTTTTGTCTCCCCCCCCCCCCTGTTGTCGCATATTCGGCGAATTATTGCCATCAAGAGTTACAGATCCTGAAAGAGCTTACTTATTTGTTGTGATAATATTTTTCACTCCATCCCTTTCGGGAGTCTAAGTCCAAATGGAGAATGTACAAAACCAAAAAACTGACATGTTCTCTCTCTCTCTCTCTCTGTGTGTGTCTGTGTTTGACTCTCTCTTCTCTCCTTCTCCTTCAGGAGGCGGTGGCTCAGGGGCAACTCTCAAAGAGGAGGGAGAGAGAGAGGCAGGGAGAGAGAGTGCACAGAGACAGAGAGAGCAGGAGGAGCAAGGGTTTCCGTCGGCTCAGTCTCACGCCGGCGACTCGCAGGAAGCGCCCTGCCCGGCCTCGGTGGCTCGCGCTCAGTGGCAGCCGGCGGGCGATTGGCCGGCGCCACTTCCTCCTCCTCCTCCTTACGACCAGTCCCGAATAAGGGAGGTGGCGGCGGAGCAGGCGGAAGAGGAACTCGACTTTGCCCGTTTCGCCGAGGCAGGTTTCGAAGGCGAGACCTATGACGAGATCGAGGAGGCCACAGGACAGGTTTCCCAGAGGCCGTTGCTGCCTCCGTCGCCCAGCGTCGGAGGGGGCGAGTTCGCGCTGGGACCTTCGGAACTGACGTGGACGTCGTCGGGCGGACTCTCTCCGCCCTCGCACTCTTCCTCCCTCCCTCCGTCCTCCTCGCCCATCCCCTCCTCCTCCTCCCCCGCTCCTCCTCTTCCTCCTCCTCCTCCTGCCCTGGCAGGAACGTCCTACGCGGGCAAAGTGCACTTCTGCCACTGCGGCAAGGCCTTCACGCTGAAGAGCATGCGCGACCGCCACGTGAAGATGCAGCACCTCAACCTGCGCCCCTTCTCCTGCCCCGTCTGCGCCAAGAGCTTCAAAATGAAGCACCACCTCACCAAGCATGTCAAGACGCACGGCGCCCTGCGGCCCTACGAGTGCGCCCTCTGCGCCAAGAAGATCATCTGGAGGGACAGCTACCTCAAGCACCAGGCTCGATGCCAGCGCCTCGCGTCCAGGGCTGCCGGTGCTGCTCCGGGGTATCGCATCTCCGATGTGGGAGACTGCGCCAACGAAGCGGAGATGGGGCAGGAGGAGGAGGAGGAGGGGCTGCCCCCAGAGTATGCAGTGTACATGTGTGAGGGGCGGGGCCTGGTGAAGGTGGAGCAGGGAGATATGGAGGGGCAGTTGGTTGAGGCGGGAGAGGGAATAGAGGGGCTAGCGGGGCAGGATGGAGGTCTGATGGAGCAAGTGTTGAAGGAGGAAGACGGAGGGCGGTACACTTGAGAACCAGTTCGGTTTCGAGGTCAGATCTGGGACTACATTTGTTTACAAGGGGAGCAAATTTGCGAGGTAGTTCCTGAATGAGCGTATTATTTGTTGTGATAATATTTTTCACTCCAATAGTTTTTCACTCCACTTCAGAGTGGAAAAATGTGTAAGGTTGTAAGTTTCTCCAAAAATGTTTGTGGTGGTCTTACCTCATCTTGACAAAGTAAAAGATAGTAAATAATTGTAGCATAATAAATACTGTATATATACACACACACAGTTGTTTCCCCACAGGGACAATGACAGCAATCGCTCAGCTGCAACATCAATGCTTAGGTTTAGATTGCTGCTTTATTAACTTTGTGAAATTAACGTTTGTTGAAGGCTAGAGTTTTGTTAAGTTGAAATCTGGCCTTATATATCAGGGTAAACCAACCGAAAAAGTAAGAATGGAGAGTCTTTGTAAAGACAGGTTTGTACAATCAGCAAGGGCAAACTGATTCTAAATCAGCTCACTTCAGGGCCTGGTATATGTCCGTAATGAATAAGTAATACCAGTATGACTGCTACCAAACATCGGATTGGGTTTGTGCTGCACCCGTTTTTCCAAAAAGGAGATTATTAACTGTCAAAAATAGGTGTGAAACTGTATTATTTTTAAATATCAGTATTAATGTATATATGAATATGGTAAAAGTATTTTTTAACAGAAATACTTGTTGACTGTATCTAATTAAAGAATCAAAGCTGACTAAAACACAGCTTTAAAAGTCCTGGTGAATCACCTGTTTGTATGACATGTCCAAGGACGTATTAGAAAAGACTTTAATGAATGTGATGTGAACCCCTGTGTGCCACTGGGGTACAGAGAGTAACATAGCTTCATGTGCACCTGCTACTCCCCCACTGGGCCGCCACACAACACAGGCAAAAGTTTTCCTGCTAAATGTCTATCATTTTATGATAACCTAGTGATGTCCATTAATAAAGAGTGATACCAAAAGCTGGCCTGAAAGTTTTGTAAATCTTAAATCATTTTAAACCATAAATCTTTCTGAAGATTTTATTTATTTATTTTATTAAGATTTTCACAGTTAAACAGTAGTTTATTGGTATGGTCAATGATATAACTGTAGATATACATACATTTGACCATTATTTATATTATATTATATATATATATACCAGTCAAAAGTTTGGACACACCTTCCCATTCGATGTTTTTTCTTTATTTTCATTACTATTTACATTGTAGATTCTCACTAAAGGCATCAAAACTATGAATGAACTGTGTAAGTGCTATTTGACCAAGAAGGAGAGTGATGGAGTGCTGCGCCAGATGGCCTGCCCTCCACGGTCACCTGACCAAACCCAATCGAGATGGTTTGGGATGAGATGGACCACAGAGTGAAGGCAAAAGGGCCAACAAGTGCTCAGCATCTGTGGGAACTCCTTGAAGACTGTTGGAAGACCATTTCAGGTGACTACCTCATGAAGCTCATCGAGAGAATGCCAAGAGAGTCATCATAATAAAGAATAAAACACTGAATGGGAAGGTGTGTCCAAACTTTGACTGGTAACATATATATATATATATATTATATATATATATATATATATATATATATATATATATATATATATATAGTGATCATCTTTTGTTGCATATAAGGTAGTATACCTTGCGAAATATTACATTAAAACTCAGGCACTAGTTTAATTTAATAATATAGAAAATAATTTAGTATTTATAGTAACATTTAGCCAGTTATAACCAGTTTTGTGTGGCACAAAATATTCTCAAATTATGATTAGAATGTTTTGCCTTGTAATGATCAAAGTTAACTGCTAATTATTCGCCTATGGAATAATTAATTTGCACCATGTTCTTTTTTGAGAGACAGGATGAAAAGGGTGTTTCATGCACAAACAGAGAGTTTCTGTATCACATCCTCCCCTGTACATCTGTGGGAAGCGTGCTTGCAGCTCTGAGTAGCTGTACGGTTTCTGTAACACCGTGGACACGCAGATATTAGGCAGTGAACACTAAGCAGTAATAATCCCCAGTATCATCACTCCTGACTCCACTGATGGTCAGAGAGAAATCTGAACCAGTGCCAGAGCCGCTGAAACGAGCTGGAATACCCGAGACTAACTCGTTGGCTTGTCTGATTAGGATTTTAGGAGCTTCTCCAGGTTTTTGTAGATACCAAGCAAAAGCCTGATATCCCCAGCCAGCATACACAGGAGTGCTAATTCTACACTTGATGGTGATTGTGTCTCCCAGAAAAGCGTTTTGCACAGCAGGAGTCTGAGCTATAGTCGCTTGACTTCTGATTCTAAAATGATAAAATATCAACAGCATGAATAAATGTACTTAAAAATGACCAGACCAGACTTAAATGTAGTTTGATGGTTTAGTTAACCCCGGAAATTCAGAAGATCATTGTACAGACAAAGATGGAAACAAAAGTCATGATTGTTGTTGGTTAAACTGCTATAACTTAATCACAACGTGTTGATTTTGGCATAGCTTTAAGAACACGCTGATCACTGAAGTATTTCTCCATGCAAATAGTTTCATAACACAGGAAACCGAGAGTCACAAAAGAGCAGACTTTATTGCTTATCTCTAGAATTTGTTAAATAAATCAGTGATCAAAAATAAAGAGCAAAATTGATATGGCTCTGTCCTAGCTCTCACAATTAAGCTATAAAAAATGTAATGTAATAATAATAATAATAATAATAATAATAATAATAATATTAATAATTTTCGTATATAAAATAAATATTGCTATTTCCCAATTTCTTTACCTATATAAATTATTTTTATAATAACATATTTTAAATAAATTTCTGATCAGTAAAAAGGAGATTTTAGCAATATGTCTAAGTTAATGTCTGAGCTTGCATCTATTTTATATCACAATATAACAGACCTTATCTTCAGTGCACTTAATTAGTCCAGTAATTTGGCTAAGTGAAACAATTATATTTTTCTTTTAGGGTCTAATTTCTGAGATATTTATATTGCTGTTGCATCGTGTTGCGAGAACAGAGAGGGGAGTGTGTTGATGTGGGAGGTTTTTGTACGGACACTAATCGAATCTGTATCACTGTGGTGGACTTTCGGAGACGGGACTAAACTGTCTGTTGACGTGGGTAACGAGCACGTTTTCGCCAGACTAGATTTATAGCGCAAAAACAAACTATTATGTAAATAATCTCGTAACAATTGCTGCCGATGTTAGATGCCTCTTTTGACTCCAAGCAAAAGTGTATTAGTATTCTTGGTTTGTTACACGTTTTGAAGAGAAATGAAGGCGCATTTAAAGGATAGTAACTTGATGTAGCAGATTAAGAATAACGTGTAGATTTCTTAAATAATATTTATAACGCTCTTGTTTTGTGAAACGCATAACATAGACTATTTACGGAAAACCGGCATTATGTCATCGGCTAGATATTTTTGTAATAAAAAAAACACAGCAAACTTAAAATATAATACTACTACTACTACTACTACTACTACTACTAATAATACTAATAATAATATTATTATTACATATTATTATATTAATAATAATAATAATAATAATAATAATAATAATAATAATAACATACCTTAATATAATACACTACAAACCCTCCGTAGATTTTCAGTGCCTGATGTAATGAAAGTGACAAAACTTTTTTCCGCACCCCTTAACATTTTTGATTGCTTTGAACCAAAAGGGTAAAAAAGAATTTATGATACATTAGTGGCCAGAGCGATATGTGGGTTATTTCCATCACCTCGATGTAACTTTGTGCTGCACTAAAAGAGTTTGATTGTATTAAAACAGTGCTTGGGGGTATAACTGTCTTCTATTTTACTAAAAAATAGACACCTGTTCTGTCTGTCTGATCGGCGTTTTCATTTAGGATCTATGGGCTAGTTAATCCATGAATAGACGTGTCGAAGTAGATCGCTTAAAATTAGCTTTCAAGGCCAAGAATGGAGCTGCACCCGCTTACCTTTTAGCACTGATCAAGTGGCGTGTTACTGCTCGTCTCGAACCTCCGACACTCCAAAGAAGAGGAAAACCTGCATCAAGACTCTTCAGTTTTGGCTCCTTCATCTTGCCATCAGAACTAAGTCCCTTGGTGTCGTCATACTTCGTCTGAAAACCCAACTTTTCAAGAAATATTTAGGAGACTAACTTCTCCTCACATCGTTTACTCATTTTACTAAACAATGAGGCGCTTATATTCACTAGATCGTCTGTGCACTAACGTGTGACTTTGACAGGGTTTGTTTTTTAACTTAGCTAACTTAATTGAATGGTAGAAAGTGTAGCTTAAAAGACAGTGGCTGTGACAGTGACTACAAAACATTTGTGCACGTCGCTCTGGATGAGAGCATCTGTTAACTACTGTATCTGTAAACGGTGTTTTGTCACAACCCTAATTAACTGGCACCTGTGGCTGCTCTACGCGGACGACCTGAAAGTGACCAATCAGAGTTTCGTCTCCCCAGGCAACACCCCGCCCACTCTGGTCGTCTTGCCCGCGAGCCACGCTGGTCCAAGCGATGCGCACGTGATGCTGGTGTGCGAGGCGCGCGGCGGGTTCCCGTCGGACTGGCGCCTGAGCTGGACGGTGGGCGGCTGTGCGCGGGACTCGGACGCGCGGCGGAGCGGCGCGCGGCTGCACGAGGACGGCCTGTACAGCTGGAGTAGCAGCCTGCGACTCGAGCGCGAGCGCTGGGTAACGGACACGGTGACGTGCCAGGCCACGAGGGAGGGCCAAGTTCCGGTCAGCAAGAGCGTGAGCAGAGAGAAGTGCTTTGAAGTGTGAGGGCTCACACACACGCACACACACAACGCACACACACAACGCACACACACACACACACACCGCACGCACACACACACACACCGCACGCACACACCGCACGCACACACACACACCGCACGCGCACATACACACACACACACACACACACACACACACACACACACCGCACGCACACACACACACACACCGCACGCACACACACACACACACACACACCGCACGCGCACATACCCACACACACACACGCACGCACACTAGGGGTGTAACAATACATCACTCGATACATAGGTTCAATGACCAGCAAACCCATAGCATCATCTAAAATGAAAACATTGATACATATAATAATGTTACTTTATATTGAACATGAAGTCTATATCTATTAAAAGAGAAAATATTGTTTTTCATTTAAATGTCTACTTTAATCAGGAATAAAAATGACATATTTTAGTCCCTTTTGTGATTTGATATGATTGGAAGTGATTGTGTTAAAGTGGCATAAGACATTGTCTCATATCAATCTATCTGCTTTTGAATTGAATTTAATTAATTGTGACATCAATAGACTTTGAATTGTTGCCTGTTGAATTAATATTTGAGTTACACCCCTAAGCCACACACGCATGATATAAAAGAATGCCTCCCCATACACACACATTTTTCATGTCTATGTCTGTTTATGACTCCATTTTCGTTATGAAATGTTCTGCTCTTCCTCATCAATAAAAGCTGCTATATCAACTGCTGTCGCTTGTATTTTCCCATTATTTATATACTGCTCCTGATCATTTAGACTAAAATATCATTCTATCATACAAGTCCATAGGAAAGTACATTTAACAAAGTATCATGAAGAAGGTTCTATAATAAAGTAAGTGTTACTGGTGAATACACCCTGATCTAATTAAATTGAAAAAAGAAATATGAAAGAAAAAATGCAAGAAATAATATTTTAAAGCCGTGAAGACTATTTATCAGGATGACTGAGTGTGCATTTTAAAAAAGCTTTATTTTTTTCTTCACTGATCTATTTATGATTCACTTCTAATTTTAAAAACACTTGAACTTAGTATCCTATTCATGCAGAAATACGTCCAGTCTAAGTGTTAAAATGCATAAAATACACTTTATGTACTGTACATATACTATAATCAGTGCAAAAAAAGAAAACACGCAAACATCTGAGGTGTCATTCTGTCTAGTGTTTTTTAATTATTATTTTCAGTACTGAACATTTGGACAGTGAGGCCTCTCTTTTGGCTTTACTGGGACTTTCCTACTAATGCAAATGAGGGTTTTTAATTGAAATCCTCACCACTAATAAAAATGTGTTCAAATGTAGTTCTGCATCCAAAATCGCCACCATTAAGAAAGATATGTGTGCAAATGTAGTTTTCTATCCAAAATCCATACCACTAAAAGTGATGTGTGTCAGCTTGTGTGTGTATGTCAGATAACAATACCAACCTGGAGACCAGGACTGTGCTTACACAGCACTAATAGGTGAAGAGTGAAACATTTAAGACATTAACAGTATAATGTCTTATTGTTTAATTGATCTAAATAGTTTGTTGATTATTAAAAACACACTAGCTGATACGATGTTCACCAGTTTAAAGCAGCACATCACACATTTAAATCTGATTTTGTAAGTGCTGTTGATTTGCATTTACTGACATATCTGTTTTCAGTGAAACCAGATGGTATGGTGAGGTTGGTGTAGGGTTTTTGTACGGCTCTGTAGAACTGTGTGAACACTGTCCCACTCTGATAGGCTTTACAGTAGTAATCTCCCGCATCTTCAGACTGGACTCCACTGATGGTGAGGGTGAAGTCGGAGCTGCTGCCGCTGCCAGAGAAACGAGACGGAGTTCCTGGCTCCAGCTTCTTTACATACGTAATTAGGAGTTTAGGCGGCTGTGTGGGCTTTTGCAGATACCAGTACAAACCCTCATTTCCATTGCTGTACTGGTGCACGGGACGAGTGGTTTTGCAGGTTATGGTGACTGTGTCTCCTGGAAAAGCAGATTTCTCCTCCGGAGCCTGAATCACCTGACATCTGGATTCTGAAGAAGGAAAGCAAATATATTTAGTTGACATGTCATGATACATAAATCTAAATCTATTTTTATTTAAATTACTGGTTGTTAAATGGAAGTGATTGTATTGAATCAGCATATGATATCCCAAACTGAATCGAATGAAATCGTATTGTAGCAGACTTTGTGATGTCAGCAGACATCAAATCGTTGTCCACTGAATTGATATATCATGGTGAAACATATATCATGTTGAAACTTGTGATTTAAACTAACATTTAGGATAATCACACCTATCAACAAGTGTTTTTAAACATATGTCTGATGGTTATGGGTAATAAAGATAACCTTGAGGGGAAATAAACTCACCTTGGGTCCAGATCAGCATCCAAAGGGAGACAAGGATCAGATTCATGGTGACTGTAAATGAGGTTGTATGGTCAGGCAGTTAACAGCAAGTTATGGTCAAAAATATATAAACACTCCCAAAAGAGTCAAGCAGGTGCTGCAAATGCAAAACCATGTAAAGTGTTTCCTGCTGCAATATAGGAACCAGCAGATTGCTAAGAAAACACAAGTATTGACTTTATTACTATATCTACACAGTAATGAAAGCACACATTTATCTGACCAAAATTTTAGCCTCAGTAACCAAAAGCAAAACCTTTCACAGCAGAAAAATAAATACTAGAACGAAAAGGATTTTTTCCCGTTAAGAGGACTGATATACCAGAATATCCCCAACAAGGAACACAGATGGGTCAAATGCAGCGGTCACTTTTTGTTGCGGTGCACTGTGTGCTGTGTTCATAATGACAATCACTTTCATCTAACTATAATGCAATCCAAATTTTATATCTTATCACGATTTAATTGAAACCTAATAATAAACCTAACCATACTCTAATACAAACAATAACCAAAAAATCGAATCCTATAACCAAAATAAACGCAGTAAAAGCCAAAGTCTCTAACCTTAATTTCCAAAGATGCACTAAAACCCTAAAGCACATGCCCAAGTTCTGAACTTTATTTTTTGAGAGATTCTGATATTTCAAGACGTATCCTACAACACAACAAAAACTTGGTCACACAAACTCTGATATTTTTTGCATAACGGTTATAGATTTTGACTTTGATTTCATTAGGTCAGTTCAAGGTTTGAATGACCAAGGTACCGTCACCAAGCACTGCTCCCCGGGATCTGCCAAAGCTGACCACTGCTTCTTCATAGCGGGGTCAAATGTAGAGGTCAAGTTTGGTTGTGGTGCCCTGTGTGCTGTGTTCACAGTGACAATCACTTACTCAAATTCATTTAAAGGTCCCATAATCTACATTTTTTCAAATTAAAATAGATCTATGAGCTCCACTAAACAAGTCTTATCACTTACAATAAGAGTGCCAGTTCCTCACGCCAGCGCATCATCTCGTAAAACTGGCAGTTGGAAGACTTTCATAATCTCCTGAACCAACATCTTTTCAATGAAAAATCACACCAACAGATACAATATAAACAAACTTTAATTTTTAATGTTAAGCTACAAACAGCTTTCCTTTTGCATGAACAGGGTTCAAGAAAGAAGGGGGCACTTACAAGGAAACAAAAGCTCATCACTAGCAGTTTTCTTGTGTGTTCAAAGTAAATGTCTCTCAAATCACACACGTTCACAAATATATACATGTAATAAAACAAACCAAAAAATAAACTAAACGCCTGTTTATTTGTGAAAGACCTACCATGAGTTACAACATTGGGCCAGTTTACTGTGATTGAGAATATTAAGAGTTTCATGGGTTCTAGTCCAACCAAGCGATCTTTTCCTCCTAGCAGACAAAGAAAATGACTACACAGATATGAGGAAAAAAAAAGTCCCATGATGCCCTCTTCTGGCTAGATTGAAGACGTCAGTCCCGTAAATCAGGCCAAGTATAACGGACAGCAAATTATACTGGCTGAATGGGAAGTATGGAGAGGGTAAAACCAGGAAGGCTAAGTGAAGGAGGAAGCCTTGATGCGTTTGGCGTTCCTTCTCTCTGGATGTTCTTCTCCACATCAGCATCACTCTCTCTGCTCCATTTTCACCTTGGGAGGCTTGAGAAACGACCTGATCTTTTTCTCCTTCTTGCTCTTGCCTTTTGCTTGGAAGTTCCTCCAGCTGTCCACACGTCCATCTCTCGATTCCTGTGGATAGGATTTGAAAATGACAAAAATTTACATAACAGGCCACAATGAGTTGAAATGGAATAAATAAACAGCTGGAGTAATACAAAAATCTATTGCTGGCTCAGCATTTTCATTATACTGAGATGTTCACAAGTCATTTTGTCCAAGTCCAAGTAAAGTCTCGAGTCTCTAATGACTGAAATAAAATTCTCTCATCAGATGCATGCCATCTGGTCTAGATAACACAGCATTGCTGTATGTTATGAACTGAAAGCATGCACTGTTCTGTCATCTATTATTATACACTGTAGTATCAAAATTGATCAGAGTGTGGTCACTTAAGAGGGCTATTTCAATACAATGTGAAGAAACATAAGGAAAGCTTTGAACCTGATAAATGTATTTTGACATATTGGTGGTGCACTTTTGGTTCTGCACCACAGGGTACAGGATGCTCAGTGTTGTTAACTTAATTCAGGTCAGGTAAAAAAACTGAATGAATTTCAGTAACTGTTCAAATTTTGTTATGCGATCATCGACAGTTTAAAGTTTTTGAATCTAAAATGTAATAAAATGTCTTCATACATACAGTATTTACATTTAAAAATCTGATGCTAATGGCAAGCAGCAGAAGAGGATAACTAGAACCACATAACTTCACACAAAAAAAGTTCAAGTATTCACAGATGAAAATGATCCAGTGTTATATATCGGTGTACAGCAAAAGTATTTAAGCTCAATCAAAAGCATGTAGGAAGGGACGTACGTAAAACATTATCAACACATTTGAAGGAGAAACTACAGTGCTGCTTGAATTAGTCATTTAGGAGAATCACATAGAGCCCCAGGGTAATGTCTGGTAAATTACAGGCCTTTATCAGCCAAAAAGAAACCTGAAAAATTACAATCATTCAAACTTGATGTGTTGGTAAACTTGTGTGCTGCTAAAACCAACGTGATTTGACAAAACCCAGTAAAGAAGAGCTGTCCTTCATGCTTGGCTTCTTAGCAAATCATAAACGCACACTTTTACCGCTCAGGAAACAAGAATCTGGACAAACTGACTTTCAACTTGGGAGTTTTTCCATCCTCAAGAGCAGGCCTACCTCAAAATTTTTCTGCCACTCCTTCTCTCGTTTGGCTTTCTCTTGTGTTTCAATCTCCTCTTCCCTCTGTCTTTTTCTGTGGAGAGAGAAATACTTTTAATTAAGGTTCACTGTGGAGAGTGATGAAGGGAAACAGTCTGCTGCTAATACTAGGTTGAAATACAAGAAAGAGTGAGAGAGAGAGTGAGACGGAGAGAGCAAGAAAGAGAGTGAGATTGAGTGAGTGAATGAGACAAAGAGAGTGACGGAGAGAGCGAGAGTGAGTGAAACAGTGAGAGTGAGCGAAAGACAGTGAGTGAATGAGACACAGAGAGTGAGTGAGTGAGAGAAGAGTAAGTGAGTGTGAAACAGAGAGAGAGAGAGAGAGCGAGAGAAAACAAGAGAGTAAGTAAGAGAGATAAAGAGTGGGTGAGGGAGAGTGAGCGAGAAAGAGTGAGAGAGATATAGAGAAAGAGAGACTGAAGTGAGAGTGAAGAGATAAGAAGAGAGGGAGAAAAGAGAAAACAGTAGAAATACCTTTCATGCATTTCCTTGGCTTCTCTCTCCTTTCTTTTAATCTCCAGCTCAGCGAAAAGCTTCATGGTCTGTTTGTACACTGCCTGCCTGAACTACAGAGAGCAAACGCGGTCTCTCAGTTTAGCATCAATGGCACATCTCACTGTGATCAAATGCTTACAAACTCAGTGCAAAACAGTAAGTATTGCACGTCAGTACCACTTCTGGGTCGTCCTCCTCTATGTCCTGGGGCTTCCCGTCTTTCTTCAACTGTTTTTTCTTCTGAACCATCTGCCAATATTAATAGACATCATATTATGCCTTGCTCGCATATTTCATTCAATGTATTTCATAGCTATTCTAGTTGCTTCTGTAAATCCATAATAAATGTCACCACGTCATGTTTATAATATGAATAACCTGCCACGTGACTGGATTATTTTTAAGAACAAGAAACAGCATAGCACTGGATTTTTATGCTAATAACGATTTTCATATATCAAACACTTTAAAACTCACACCTACATGTGTTAGAAAACACTTACTTTAATAAACCTTTATGGTTGTAGGTCATAAAAAGCCAGATTCACATCTCACCATATGTTCCACATATTCTCTTCCTGCATGGATCACATCAACAATTCTCTTCTTCTGATCTCCATCCAGGAGGAGTTTATACGCTTTGTCCACCGCTGCGAATACCAACATGTAAACACAGATCCGGCACTATGCAGCTTCTCAGAACTACACATCTTTCATTCCTGGGTTAGACTATTTTGTCATGTGATCTTGGTAGAACTTATTGAAACTGAATTTACATTAACATTAAATGTGGTCTAGTTTTGAATCAACCATTTTTAACAAATATACACTATGATCTGTAAGATTCACCTTCAAAAGCCAGTTGCGCCCGATCCGGATCATCCTGGTTCTTGTCTGGATGGACCAATATGGACAACTTGTGGATGCAAAAGTGACAAATACACAAAGGCTTTAAATTGGTGCCATAGCTGTCAGTAAAAACCCTCTCCCTCTCTCATTAGACGCCACCTGGGCTAAACGTATCTAAAAGAGAGGTCAAACTCACCTGTCTGAATCTCTTCTTTAGTTCTTCGTCTGTTGCATCAGGGTCAACCTGCAACACCTAGGCAGCAGAAAATGTTTTTCGAGCAGTAGCAAATATACTGGACTGAAGCCGCATTGACTGTGTGGAACAAGTAAGTTCGGGACATGGACATAATCACAGAACCAAAAGGATTCCTTACCTCAAACGGGTTTAGGTTGAAATACGAAGCGCCTGGCCGGAGTAACCTGTCTATTTGTTGTTTGGAGGTCAATACAGAGTCTCGCTTTTCAATTTGCTTCACCTGAGCACAGAGGAAAAATAGTTGTAAATGTATAATACTTATCAGAAATACTAGAACAAGCCCATCAGTGGCAGTGTACTGGTTAGGAAGTAGGCCCAGTGATCGGAGGGTTGACTATTTATACATCAGCACGAAGCCTTAGGGCCTGTTTACATGTATACGGCTATTTTTATATGTTTAGGCTTTTCGTTTTCACGTAAATGACATATTTTTTAAATGCTCTCCAAAGTTAAGCCTTTTCAAAATGCTGGATTCTGTGGATACGCATAAACGAAAGGCCCAAACGTATAACAAAATATATAAAAATGTTTCTAAAAATATCTGCATACGTGTAAACAGGCCCTTAGAATTGTCTATATGGACCCAGTCTGGTTTAAGGTACATCTGCAAGTCAGGCTTCATTATCATGTCAACATAAATTACATAAACTAAAACAACAGAAAGAAACTATGTTGCTTTACAACCAATATTAATTCATATTAATATTAACCATGTCTCTATAAGATTAATTATAGAGAAATTAACTCTCTCTCATTGGTGCAAAACACAGTTACTTCACTACACTTTTGGGGACATCCCGTAGACATAAGGACTGTAGCTAAATAACCCTAACCTTAACCATAAGCTCAGCAATGACAATAAAACCTTTCCACACTTTTATGTTTCTTAACTTTGTTCTAATACAAGATATATTAGTAAAAACCAAACATGGATGCCAGTTTTCATCCTAAAAAGGTCCTCAAATCTGCAGCTGAAGAGTCTGAAAATTATTCTCTTTCATACACTTTTCCCTCACTCTCTGAGACACACAGGGTTTAAGTCACAAGTTATCACGACACCTTATTATATTGATTCAAAGAACAATGACTGAATATTGTCTGATAAGTTACAATTTCAATTCGACTCATATTCAATGGACATGAAATATATGCTGGTCTGACACCATCACTTCTATGTCAAATCACAAAAAGCAAATAAAATATAATTAAACATTTTTATTCATGAACTCAGCCAGTCATTGTTTAAATGAAATAAAACTTCCCTATTAATAAAACAGACAGTGTTCAACACAAAGTGACGTTACAAAGTGTATTAGGTCTGATCGATATTTTCATTTTGGATCGATGGTAGGTGATCGATGATTATTGAATCAATGTACACCGATGTATCGTTACAAACACACACAGAACAATCAACCAACAATAATTAACATTAGAAGCGTAATGGCTAATACGGCGAACGTTAAGCTCCATCGCATTTACGGCATCTGGCAGGTGATTTTACTGACTTCCAGTGCCTGATTACATGGGCAACATTTCACTGTTACATACTATTTGCTTGTGTTGGTGTAGTTAACTGCATAAAGAAGGTAAAGCTCGGCTTGTAAAGCAAATAAACCCGCTGCGACCATTCAGCACAGGTCAATGCGGCGCGGTAAACAGCCCGGAATGAGCGGCTAACGCCAACACCAGCTCAAATGCCTCTCCTTACGAGACTGGCTAATAGCTTTTAGCCTGCTAGCTTCATCAGCACAATAATACCATCACCAAGAGCACCGTCCGAACAGGTATTTTTTTTAACTGACCAAATATAATTACTCGACGTCTATAAGTCCAATTGTTTTCATTCGTACTCACCTCTGAATAAAACGTCATGAAAGCATCATCCGCGCTGCTAGCCTGGGCCGAGGGATCTCCTCCTGCGGCGGCCATTTTGGATCAAATCGCTTATCGTCGGCGGCGGCAGTGCGTGAAGCGTCAGCACGTGACCGGCACCGGAAACCTGAGTTTACAAAATATTATCATTTTCCTTTTTTGTTTTTCTTAAAAAAACCCTCATATTTTCTTTAAAACGAGCGGCCACAACAAAAAAAAGAAAAAGATTTAAATATTTTAAATATATGCTTTTGTGCGTCTGTTAGATTATTTTCTTATTTTATCATTACTTATTTTGCTTCTAAAAGTGATTATAACATGACACCGCTACACTCTATTTGGGTCAAATCGCAAAAAGCAACTAAAATATCGTTTTTATTCATGAACTCAGCCAGTCATTTAAATGAAATAAAACTTCTCTTTTAACAAAACAGACACTTTATATTGAACAGTGTCTGTCTTGTAACATAACAGACACTGTTCCGTATAAAGAGATGTTACAACGTGTATTATATCTGATCGATATTTTCATTTTGGATCGATGCCAGGGGCTCGATGATCACTGTATCGATGTGCACCAATGTTTGCTGTGGAGTTTTCGGTCGAGACACAAGGAGTAATAAGTAGATCAGTGGCCACTTCGCCGCATTATCTGAACAAATTAAAAGTATCAATATGTATCCTATGAAATAGTGTTATGTAAGTGTAAATTACAAAAGCCGGTTTTGCGAGTCGTATTTGCTCCTGTATTATTTTACCCTGTAGATGAAGGCTTTATACGCAGCCCCTGGGACTCTTTAAAGGGGAATGAAACACCTCGTTGCCTTTTGTGAGGTGTTCTGTAACACACAGGTTTTGACTGTGACCGAAATCAATCATAATGTGTTACTTAAATATTGGAGCAAATGTAGATATTTATGTGCGTTTCGTACATTTCCCTCTCTCCCGGAACAGCAGGCAAACGTCACAGGATATGAGGTAGAAGTGTACGTTCGGTCCGTATGGCACGTTCCCTTTAAGACGTCCCTCGTTTGGAGGTCAACTACAGACTTATTCTGCTCTTTTTTCCGCCTTTTTCTTTCATTTTAACAAGATTTTTTTTTTAACTTAAGCTGTTCTTTGATTCCACAACGGTTATTTCGACTTAATAGACATTAATTGCATTAAAATCTCTCTTACATATTGGTTTGTATTTATGTTTTGACTGTTCGGACATTTACATTTAAGGCATTTAGCAGACGCTTTTATCCAGAGCATCTTCGACCTCCTAATTTCAGATTCTTCTGAGAGAAACTTGGGGCCTTGCCCAGGGACCCAATGATGACAATGCTGGAGGCAGGATTCGGACCCACGTCATGGTCCAGACCACTGCCATTCCCAATGTTTAATTAAAAAACTAGACCTGAAACAATAAGTGAACTAGGATGTTGATTAACTTCTGTTTATTGGGCAGAATAAAAAAAAAAAATCACTGAACATCAAATATTGTAGTCTGTGTTTTAATATGGCTGAGTTTTGTCATAACAGTCTGCACTATACAAGTGTGGATCGGACTGTGTAAAGATGGATAAAAGTACAGAACAGAACCACAAACAAAACTGATAACACTGGTTTCCTAAAGCCTTACACCTAGCTAGAAAAACTGAAAATGTCGACAAACAGCAAAGTAAGCGGTTTAAACTTGTTTATTAAAAAAACCCAAATATTTTAACTTGCACAAACTAGTAAAATCATGATCAAATTCAGGGATAAAAAAGCCTTTCTTTTAATAGTTACATAAATATATATATACATAATCTTTCAGACATTGTAAACATTCGCAGCACAAATAGGAGCTAAATACAAATCTGTCTTCTGATAAAACTGACAGGTCAAAAGGCAGCAGAGATTAATCAGGGCCAAAGTCAGGAGCCGCATCTTCTCTGAACCTCGCACGAGTGCAGTCATCTTTTGACTTCAGTTTCTTTGCCATCTGTAGACTGCAGAGCAAGAAAAAGAATATTAGTTTTTTATAAAAATGCATTCGTCCTTTATGATAACCTGTAACATCCATAATTATCTTAATAAAGTTTGTCAAGCTAGAGTCTGTAGATTTTACAGATAGACCGTCATGGTGAATGGACTACACTATTAAGCCTAAATAGAGTTCTGAGTCATAGTTTATCAAAGGTTAGAACCAGGACAGAGTCTGAGTCATGTAGTTTAACATCCCTTGTTATTGCAAACTCACCAGACTCATCTTACGGAATCTCAAATATTAACATATTGGTAAAAATCCCAATCTGAGATGCTAATAATGTGGACCTACTTGCAGCTATCTCCATCTTCAGCTGCATCACTCTGCAGCCAGAGCGCACACAAACATGGAACTAAGAGGAAAGAAATCACAATGAGAAAACAATTCCACTTAACTAATTTTTGTATGGAATATGCACAATAAAAATTCTCTCATTCCTAGTTACTGAAAAAGGTTAAGCTCAACGTAATACAACAAAATTTTTAGCACATGCTTTGTAGAAGAAAACTGAGCAACAGCAGCAAGAGAAAAAACTGAAAACGCACACCATTAAAACCTCAAGAGAACACTTACCTTACGTGCACAGGCCCACCTTACGCATAAGACTCCTGGTGGGTTCCTGCAGATTTCTAGTGCAGATTTCTATTCTTGTGCACACACAAACACAGTATCCCATTAATAATCAGTTAGGCTGCACTTTGCACTAATGAATTACGCATGTTTTTTTTTTTGTATCAGACACGTGTGTTCTCTTGTTCTAGTTTGATTTCAGCTGGCAGAGTCATTTATTCATATCATACATATCATATCTAAATCATCTACATGAAAATTAACTGCAGAACACACTTTGAGAGTGAAAAGTGTACTCATACAACACATTCACATCAAAAACTGCACTTTACACAACTTTACACAAAAATGCTTATCGTTAGTAATAAAAACCTGAAACAAAACCTATGGAGAGGAACGCAGTATAAGCCTTTTTGGCATTTCTACTGTTATGTCTATCCTCTGGTGGAAAATGCCTTACACTCACAGCTGCAGGCCATAGAATGCAGTTAATGTTTTTTTAACAAAAAAAAAAAGCAATGTAGCTGAGAAAGTAATCCATAGGAGAAAAAAAATAAAGGACTTTAAAATAATTACAATATGGGGAGTTTTACTTGCCACTGTGGTCTTAAGTTTGCTTGTTTGGGGCTTGGGCTGGTTATATGCAAAGTGTTTTGTGACAAATTCTGTTGTAAAAAGCACTAAACAAATAAAAAGAATGTCAAATTTAAAAAAAATTGTTGCCCAGACTTTCAAGGAGAGGATTTATTTGGAAGGTGAAAAAATATTGACCTAACTAATTTGTGTATGGAATACATGAAAAAAAGCATCTACATGTAAAGATCTGGCACTTTTGCTTCAAAATAGACAAACTTGTATAAAAACTTTGCAGCTCCACAGGATATTACTGAAAACACAGTAGTAGAAGAGACACAGATTGGGAGTGAGAGAGACAGAGAAAAAGAGTGGGTGAGTGAGAGAGGAGAGTGAAAGACCAGCTCACCCCCTGCAGAAGAACACAGTTCTGGTGTGTTCCTCAATCTAGTAACGTCTCTCTCTCTGTCTCTCTCTCCGATACCTGGACAGGTCAGATAACAAAAGGGACAAACACTTACCACACACTGCAGAGGCAGGTACCAGATCACTAATACGCTTGGAAACATGTAACAGACCCAGAGAGAGATCAGTTCAAAGCAGATGGAAAAAAGGCCAACGATATGAAAGACTTGCAGAAGTTTTTGTCCAGCAGGTGAGAAACAGGAGTTGCAACCAACCCAATAAAATGATTTACATGCATGACTGTGTGTGGAAAAGAGAATTACCTGCTTCTAGATACTTGTTTCATACAAAAACCAACTTTGAAAGGAGAGAAAAGACTGCTTGTCTAGTCTTTAACCCACCTTAATTGTTCACTGGCTTGCAGAAGCAGATCAGAAACGCAAAAATGATGGAGAAAAGCTTAGCAACAAATTTTTATAGTAAAGAAGCACATCAGCTGAACTCCCTTAATTTTACTGATTTTTTGGGGGGCGTTTTCCCCTCCCGACTCCCATACTTCTCAATAACTGCACCATTTCTCCCCTGATGGACAAAAACTGTTTAAAAGGACAAACGTGACGCCGTCTGAATTAAAGGAAAAGGAAAATTAGGCTGGATGGATTTTTAAAGCAGAGTGAATTGAGACCAATGTTGATCATTTTTTGCAGGGGAAATATCCAGAATTAATTCAGTTCCTGGATTTAAGGCTGGCAATCACCTGTGGTTTAGTGGAGCCAGGACATAAGATCATCCCAGCTGATCAACTGCATGTGGGGGTTCATAATCAATATCATGGTCTTAATTTGGACCTTATTGCGAATGGAAAAATGCTGATTATGCTCAAGGCAACAAATCACAATAAAGCAGCAATTTTTTCAACAGTATTCAAGAAAAATGCTCACTTATGTTTCTTTGGTATAATGTAAAAAAGTAAAATTCTGTATGCAACTTTCAGTTTTATTATAACTTGACGTATGATCACTGCATTAACCATTAGGATAGAATGGCAGAAAGTTGAATAGTCCAGTCTAAGTACAATGAAAGTGTATGTTTTATTAGAGTACATTTTAGTAAAGTTGACTGATTTCTGGCGTTGATTTTGATTAAACAGTTTGAAACAAGTCAAATCTTGGAGCACAAACACTGAATTTCAAGTTACTTGACCAATTAATGTTGCTCGGATGAGTTTTTATTGAAACGGAACAAACAAAAAATAAAAGTTATAAATACAAACATCAGAGAACAAACTGTCATGGCTCTTAAGGTGAGCCAAACCAAGTCCTAACGAGCAAATTTCAAAAAGGAAAAAAGTTATCAGTTTTTAAAAAACACAATCGAACTACTTCTAGAAATGCTAAACATACACTTTTAACGGTACTTCCAGCTACAAAACTTTTTTTTCTCCTTCCAGTGGATTCTTTTCTCCACTTCTGAAAAAAAAGAAAAAAATGAAAATGAAGCTCTAGCCATTATTTACAAGCAAGATCCTATGCCACTAGCAGAAACCACAGAGAGAAAAAGCGAACGAGATAGAAAGCAAGCGAGAGAGAAAGAGAGAGAGAGAGAAAGAGAGGCGGGAGATAGTGTCCAATATTGGGAGGGGGTGGACTAAACGTTTGGACATGAGTTTTCTGCAAGACCATTTCATGATTTTTGATGTTCTCTCAGACAGATTTTTTTTTTTTGTTGCATGTTTACTCATAGAAGTCAAAGTCCTTGTTTCTTTAAAATGTTCACTGCTGGCTTTAAAACAAAGAGCAAATAGAAGGGATAAAAGTGGTGTAGGATTTAAGACAAAAACGTCCCGGTTCAGGCATGTGTGTAAGCAAACCAATCAGGGGGTGGGGCAGGAGGAGGAACAGATACATTCTTGTCTTCAGCCAAAACGTACTTTCAGCCAATCAGGATTTGTGAAGCCAATTCTGGGGCGTGTGTCCTTTATTGTGTCACTGACATATTCTACAAAAAGGGAGACGGAAAATAGAAGTCAAACAAACATTGCCGGCCAATCAACGTCTTTTGTCACAGAAGGAGGGGTGAGGGGAAGAGGAGGAGGAGGATTTTGAGTTGTGGGTTTTGTTTTTTAATTATTTGTCATTTGTTTTCCTATCCCAAATACCTTTTTTCTGCGTCGTTCGAGTCGTCTACTTCCACTGCTGACCATAGGAATCCTGGGAGAACTCCAGCGTGTCGTTGCTGTAGCTGTAATTGCCAGAGTAGTCGGCCCCCTGCTGCAGTGGCTGCTGGGCGATGGGCTGAGACCCCCAGTTCTGCTGCTGGTTGGTGGTCTGGCGCCGTTTGGAATCGGGCTGGTTGAAGACGTCAGCCTTCCTCTTTCCGCCCACGTTGCCGCCGCGGTTGCCCCGGGCCCCCCTTGTGCCGCGGCCCCTGGGTGGCTGGAACGGCCCTCCGCGTCCCCCGCCTCGGCCCCCTCGACCCGCCCCCATAGGAGCCCCTCCGCGGGGTGCGTACCCGCCCCTGGCGCGGGCAGGCGGCACCCCGCGCACCCTCGGAGGGGGCGGAGCGCCACGGCTGCCGCGACTCCCGCGGCCCCTCATGGCATACATGTCGTCATAGCCGTAGTAGGGGTCGTCGTAGCCGCCGCGGTAGTCATGGTAGTCGTAGCCGTAGTAATCGTCGTAGTATTCCTCGTAGCCGTAATAATCGGGTGGGTAGGCATAGCCGCCACGCCCGCCTCGGCCCCGACCGCGACCTGGGGGCGGCATGCGAGGAGGAGGGTAGTAGTAGTAATCATCATACCTAAAAAAACGGGGAGAAAATGAAAGATTAAAATGAGCAATTTTGGATATCAGATCTTCCCATTTTCCTTTCGCTGGGAAGCTACATCTTAAAGGGTTTTGACAGAACTTTTGTCTCACCCTGTGTTTCGGCTGGTCTGTCTGGCAGCTTGTCTCTCTTTTCTCTTCTTATCAGGAGGCTTCGCCAGGACAATCTCAATCTCCTCACCTCCCAATTCTTTCCCATTCATCTCCTCCATAGCCTGGCGCAGAGAAACGCACACAATTATAGATACAAATAAATAAACATACACAAACACTTACAGTAATCAGATCAATGATTTGGATCTTACACCATTCTAACGTTTCAGATAAACTATTTAAAACGTATACCTTGACAGCAGCATCTCGCTCCTCAAAGTGCACAAAAGCATAATCTTTCAGCTTCTTAACACGCTCCAGTTTCCCAAACTGGGAGAAGGTTTTTTCCAACAACTCCTCTGTGACGGGAGTGGCTAGCTTACGTACAAACAACACTTTCACCTGATAAACACAGAGAGAGAAAGTAAATCAGTGTGGGGTGACACACTCTGATATTTTCAAAGATGTAAACAACTTTAAAAACATTTGTATAAAGTGAATTTCAGTCACAGACTCTGGTGTTGGTGCTGCAGGCAAACCACAAAGAGCCCTAGAACACTTTTGGTTCACTGCCAAACACAACTTCACTAAAATGCCAACACATAAAAACAAATCCAGTTTGTGATCAGACAACATGCAAAAAGTCAAGACCCAGTAAACCCACCTTGGCCATGACCTCAGGGTCAGGTTCGGCCACCGGGTCGGCCCACTCCACGGTAACAGGGTTTCCCCACACTTTCACTTTACCGCTCATGAGCCGCCGGCGTGCCTGTGCTGCGGACTTGTGATCCTCATACTCCAGGAAGCAGAAACCCCGATTCTTCTTTTTGTCGTCTGCCTGAGTGTAAAGTATCACTTCTTGCAGACCCTCTGGAAATAAGAGGAGCGTGTCAGTACAAAAAAACACACACACAAGGACAATAGCGTGCAAACAAAATTATACAGTTGAGAGAGAAAACCTTGCAAGATGCACATTTAAACTAGTAAATTACAAAAATAATTAAGCAGTTTACATTGTGTGTATGTAAATGTTCTGACCTGTCACTTTTCCAAAGTCTTCCAGGATGCTCTCCCTGGTCTTGTTCTTTGGGATTGAGCCAACAAACAGGCGGTTGTTTGCCACAGAAATGCAGACACCCAAATACTTTCCCGGCCTGATCTCATAATTATCACACTGTGTGAGGGAGGGAGAGAGAGAATAATAAATTTAGCCTTTGAAAAATATCAGGAAAAAAGCTGAATCCATATTTAAGAAGCTGGATGAAAATGTGAACATACAAATG
Source organism: Distichodus sexfasciatus (assembly GCA_032718565.1). Lineage (NCBI taxonomy): Eukaryota > Metazoa > Chordata > Actinopteri > Characiformes > Distichodontidae > Distichodus > Distichodus sexfasciatus. The sequence goes on from JAVGVS010000291.1 coordinate 371,768, forward strand.
ACTTATTTTTCACGGACATGTAATACAGACTCACCAGTTTGACAGCCTCCTGAGCTGCCTCTTTGCTACAGAATGTGATGAAAGCATAGCCACGGTTCTGACCAGACAGGGGGTCCATCATTAACCTGAGGTCCCAAATTGGCCCGGCCTTTTCAAACAGTGGTACCAATTCGTCTTCATACAAGTCCCGAGGAATCTTTCCAACAAACACCTGCATGGAAGAATGTCAAAAAAGATGAGACCTGAGTCAGACAATCATCAGACAGAACAATGTCAATTTCAAAGTAAAAGAATGTAAACAAGCCGAATGGGTCACCTCGGTGCCTATGCCGGGCTGTGTTCCCGAGAACACTTCCTCCGGAGGGGGGCCCCCATATTTCCGTTGACCTGTAGTGACATCCAGAGTGTAACCTGTCCTCTCCAGCAGTGACTGAGGAGCAGAACCATGTCAGGTTACAAACCATATACAGGGACATTCATGTACGTCCAGTCCAACTGTAGCCCCCAAATTCTCTCATTTTAATCAAAAATAGGCAGAAGATAATTTTATGTTTTACCTTGATCTTTGACTCGTCAGGTCCTTTTGTGGATTCCTGGACTTTGCTACCTTGCTTTTCCCTCTGTCTGTATGTCTTCATGACACCACACAAGAATGCGCTCTTGTTCTGCAAGACGTTCAATACATCAATACATTAAATCAATTGCCTTCCTAATTTTAGACCAAAATATACACATCACATAATGCCCATACAGATGTCAAGAACTTACTTGGACATGAGACAGATCACTCTCTTTAAACTGCTGCAGTACAGACAGAGCTCCTTCCTCATTAAACTCCCGCAGAGCATCGATTGCCCTCTCGTCCAGGTCAGCATAGGACACCAAACCTGCAAAACGCAAGCAAAACCAAAAATGTCACACCACGAAAATACTAACACACCCTTCACTGACTTAGGCACATATCAAAAGCTAAGAATAATTTGCTCTCTTAGGTGAAACCGGCTCAGGATCCAACTCTACTGGGTGAATAATTTAAACATTTTAACAGTGGAATCTGGATTCTACATGGATTTCAAGCTAAATAATGCAGTTTTTTTTTTATCACTGAATGTATGACAAGGGGTTAAGTTCAACTTTAGAATCTTTTACAATGCACAAATCATCCACAAACACTAGTCCTCCGTACTGCAACCTACAGTTCTGAAAAGATTCAGGTTTTCTCAGCTACAGCACACCTGATGCTGCAGATAAGATAATGAAGCAATGTAGGCCTGGGCCTGTACAGGAAATCCCAAATCTGTGTAAAACATTTGGACGCTGAGGATCAAGGGGGTTGAAAAACGCTGCTGTAAATGGTGTGAATCAACAAGTCTCAGCTACAACTGACCAGTCTGAAAGATGTTGTCCAGGCTCTCCGCTACTTTCTGCGACAGACCGGCATCGATGAGAGTCTGGTAGTTCTCTGAGTGTGCGGCTGAGACGTCCATGGGCTCTTCCTCTTCCTTGACCGGGGCAGAGCTGCCATTCACCTCAGCAGCCATTATTCTACGAAGTAGAGAAATGAAGATAGACAGAGACAGAAAATAAACAAGAGAATGGTGGAAAAATAGAGAGGGGTGGAGAAATGGGGATAGAGACAGGAGAGAGGTAGAGAAATGGAGAGAGAGAGAGAGAGAGAGTTGGAGAAATGAAGAAAGGTGGAGAGAGAGAGAAAGGGGAAGAGGACAGAGAGAAAGATGGAGAAATGGGGGGGGGGAGAGAAAGGTGGAGAAACAGGGAGAGGTATAAAATGGAAAAGGGACGGAATGGAGAGTAAGACAAACTTACAACATGGGACTCCCCTTGACCATCAATAAAAATTAACCAATCAAGCGTAAATGTCTCTAACTAACTAACTTTTGTTGCTGTAAAACATTACTACCATGAATTTGTAACATTTATCCCCTCAAACCAAAAAGTGGAGCAAAGTTAACAAACTCTCGTTACCTGCGGTAGGTTGCACGTTACCGGAGCAGCCCGTGCTTTGTTTTACCGCTGAACAAAAAAAGCGGCGCTTAATTTGCGCAAAACCGTAACCAAAGACGAACGTCCTAACCCTTGTGTAAAAACGAGAAAAATGCAGAGAACACACGTAATAAACGACATACACTCGGCGCAGGGATCCAATTTATCAACGAGTATGAAGCTGCATGGGAGCTACGCTAAGCTAAGCTGCGTTCCGCCCCCTTCGCGTGCTTAAGGTTAAACAATCCGGCTAGCGAGCTAAAAAAGCGGCCGGCAAATGTGCGCCAAAAACGCCGACAGCTCACCTCGACTCTGTCGATAGGCTCGCCGTTTGCCTGAAGACGCCGCGTATCACGGCAATCGCGACGTTACCGGCCAAACAAACGAGTAAAATAAAGGTGTAAAACGTGGCCGGCGCGGCTAGCCAGCTAGCTAGGCTATGTGGCTGGCTAAGTTGGTATGCTTGAACGGCGCGGCCTAGCATTCAAACGCGCCACCCGCCAAAAAAAAACGGTACTTACCGTCGTCTTCTTGTTTTGTTTCCCGCCGGGAGACTCCTGCGAAGCCGATGCCAACCGGGCGCTTTTTCTCTCTCTCTCCTCGGCTGCGAAAGCGGGGAAATACGAGGGGGAAAAAGAGTGGAAGATCGCCTCACGGTCTCTACACGAGACAAAACGCTCAAACAACGCCACTTCCTCGCGCGGCGCCACCGAGCATGCGCAGAACGCGGGGGCGCGCCCAGCACGGCGGCGCGCGTCAGCGTTTCCAGAAATTAAAATAACAAAAAAGCGCGAGGCCGTTTTTAGGGAGTTTAAGTAAAACAAAAAAAGTAAATGTAAAGTGCTGTAATTTTTTTCAGTGTTTGAATGAGGTTATCTATACAAATAGATAGAACCAGGAAAAAACGTGAAAGCTGAGTGGAAAAAAAAAACTGAAAGGAAAATAAGTGGTGAAAAAGGTGAAAAGGAGATTGAATGAAACTAAACTAAAAACAGGAATACAGTGGTTCATTGTAGTACATGTACACTGTAAAGATTTAAAAATATGAATTCAACTGCTTTTCCCAGCAAACATTTTGTTGTATTTTTTATTTATGTTTTTTTGGCTTATCTCTTAAGCTTCATTTGTTAATCTTTATATTAATGTGCTTACACAGTGCTGGGATCCAAATGTGCTTACACAGTGCTGGGATCCAACCTCGTTACATTACACTACATTTTTGTATTATAATTTATATGAACTTGCCAATCTTTGTTATCTTAAATGTGACCATGTGCAGCTATTAGTGTAAATGTTTAACTATACAGTATTTGATATATTTAATGTCATGAGCGAGTCTAACATACAGCCAGCTAACATTAACGCTACACTAAACATGAAATTACATGCTACGTCATACAAGAGCCCAGAAACAGGTTAAAATAAATATTTATGCGTGTTTAATTTAGGGGCGATTAGAAAAACTATTGACAAACGCTTGTTCCATTCTCTTTTTATCCAAATTAAATTTCTGTTAACATTTGGCAACCTACATTAGATAACCACTATTTATTGGTTTCTTTAACTTGTCTAAACAGAATGCATTTCATGGTACATTTTTGTGTGACTGTTAAACTAAGAAGATTACCCTGTGCAACAAGATCTAGGGTCTTACCAGATCCTAAAAACGAATGCAAATTCACAACTTTTTTTTTTTTAATTATTTTTGGTAAACACGCACTGCATGCACGCCTTAGTTGCACCGTCAAATTACGCTTAAAATAGCAGCTAAAATAATCAATATGTATTCACACACAGTCAGCCATTGGCAACCCACAGGACCAAAACTCGGGATTGAAGTGAGTCGTTCGAAGACCTCGTGGCGCAACGGTAGCGCGTCTGACTCCAGATCAGAAGGTTGCGTGTTCAAATCACGTCGGGGTCAAATTATTCTTTGTCATAACTTAAACTTGCCGCTAATTTATAAAAATTACTCCACAGCATAAATACAATACAAGTAGGTTAACTACACGAAAATGAAGAATACTTATCATGCGTAATGAGACATATATTCAGATTTGATGTTTTGCCAATGGAAAATAACAATTATTAAATGATACAACAAATAAAACACATGCCTATATAAACACACACCTTACAGACAATCGCGATCTACCAAAAATGACAGTAAATTCACTTGAGCATTTAGAAATGATTTGCTTACGGGCAATTTTTATTTATTAGCTTGTAATGAATGAATACTGAATCATTGATTTTTGCCTTTTTCTGACCTGTTCATGTCATTCATTAGGTTTCTTATGGTTGTAGAAACACATTTGCATATTTTGGGGGGTTTGTATGCAGTAGCTAATCACACCTAGCACTTAACCTTTTGTACAAAACATCCTTAACACTATGTGAAAGTCATGCAAATAAACGGCCGACAGCGGTTCTTTTACTCATATAGAACAAAAACGTCCCACTACATAGATGATAGTCTGAAATTATGTTGTGCAATAAAGGTCATGTGAAACTTACACTAGTTAGGTGATCTTAGAGAGGCTACTAAATTTAAGGCAACCTTTTTTTTTAAACCATGGTTGCCTGTACAGATCCCAACAAACAGGATCAATTTAAGCACATTTTTTTAAATATTGGGAAGCCACGTGTATGTAAAGCTGAAGGAGTACAGAAGCATCAAAAACGGACGAAAGCTACATTTGCAAGGCATTTTTCTAGACTCTCAAAACAAAATTGTTATTTCTCCACTTAAACCAGCACCAGTTTTTGGCTCCAACTGGCTGAAGCTCTAACAGTTGTTCTCCACCAGTAAACTGGTATGGCTGCTTACAGAAAAACCAACCGTCTGACCAAATTAATGCTTACAGAATGAAATAAGCATTACTGACAGGATTCACAGCCCGTTTTATTAGCATTAGATGCAAAAACACTACAAGTCACAATTTTTCAAGCAAAGCAACACAAATTGAAGACAAGAGGCAGGTAGTCTTTAACTGTGTTCAAAAAGTGTATAATCTTTATTAATGACTCCACTAATTCCATCCAGCACAACAAACTAAAGAGCAAGAAGATGCATCTTGGAACAGGCTTTGTGAGTGTGTTGGCAGAACCAGAACAGGACACTTGTGGACAGGAAAGAACTGAGCTCAGTCGTCATGCTTGAGTTTCCTGATCTTGCCCTTGTGACGGTCGATCTCCCGCTGCAGACGTTCAATCTCTTTCTTATGGTGATCGATTTCCTCCTGGTGGTGCTGCTTCAGAGCAGCCAACTGCTCTTTCTCTTTCTGCCTGCAAATTAGGAGAAATAAGAATGAAATCATGAGAGGAAAACCATACTGACAATCACTACCAACCAGTGGGGGGTGGGGGGGTCAATAGACTGATTTAAGGGTGGTTGCAGCTCTACCTAAACATTCTTTATAATGCAAATTTACCCAACATAGCATATTTAAATGCAGTGATTGGATTAACCGAGCCTGCAGCAATATAATAGTATAGAGCAGAAGAAGCCGAATATCAGACTCAACATTGTTATTATTTCAATATCTATATAGATATGAGTTTGCTAGTGTCTTTTTGGACCTCAGTTTTATACTGTCATATAGATCTTTTGGATATGAATTAATCATTTTAACAGTAATGAATACTGGATGTAAACACCGTATACCACTATCTTGATGGTCTTCTTTAATCTCTGTCTACAAAGATAGTTTCTAAAACAAAATTACAGTTAGAATGTTTCATCTTCAGATTCAAGGTAAAAGGTCAACAACCACTACTATAATGGTTATACTGCAATGGTTATACTGTTATACAAGTCTACAAAGGAACAATGCAGTTTGGAGTCCATCAGGGTTCTTGCCGTGGCCACTCTTTTAGACCCTAGATTTCAAGTTCTGGCTTTTGGATTTTCAAAAAAGTAGCCAAAGTTGTGAGGTATTTGATCTCTGGTAACGCAGCTTCTCATATTCATCGTTGTCAAGTTGTCACCGACGTCGTCACCACAGATCAGCAAACATAAGACACAATAAAATATTTTATCCATCTGTGCCAAACGACAACCTTGGTGCTTTGTGAAAATATTTTCCAAAGCAGGAGAGATTCTCCACAAAATCATGTCTTAACACTGTCAAAAGAGCTTGAGGTATGACTTCATACAAACATTGACAGCAAAAATACTTCCTTACAAATAATGTGACAAACCAACAAGTAGAGCCAAGAAATATAAATTGAAAGAACGAAGAGGATGTTCTATTAGGAATTGAATAATTTACCATGTGAAGCATTTATGTGGACACTAGAGATGTAGGACCACGGCAATTAGGATTGTTAAAGACTCGTCTCATCCCGGAAATGGACTGTTTCATCTAATGAAACCAGGCAGAAGGTTCCGCACCATCATGGCCAAAACAGAGAGATTCAGGAGGAGTTTCTATCCTAAGGCCATCCGTTTTTTAAACAAGGACATGTCTTTTTTCTAAATGTCTTAAATCGTCATTCCATACTGCCTCTTAACTCCATACTGTTATGATCATTTATATTGTCTGACATTTTACTGTTTATATTTGCCGTGCAGCTGCACTTAGCACTTAAAAAACATTGCACCATTTAAATCCATTGCACCTTATTGTATATAAGTCATAGTTTCTTTTCTTTTTTTAAAAAATCTCTTTCCCCCTATCTCCTTATTTTTAAGTTATTTTAAGGTTCTATTGTATCTCCTTGTTATTTTTATTATTTTATTTTTTAATTTTTGCCTTAATTGCATGGTCAAAGAGCGGATCAGGATACATTTCACTGCATGTTGTACCTGTGCATTTGCATGTGACAAATAAAGAATCTTGAATTTTGAATCTAGGTCACTGTTGTGTGATGTTTCAACAGTTATAAAACAATAAATCTTAACTTTCATATTTTCCCAATCTCTGCTTTTGAAGTATCAATTTACAAAGCATATTCTGTCTGTAAGCAATTTAATAAAGGTATTCACTTTTCTTAACAGCTTATTACCTTTCGCATTCTGAATAGCACACTGTGTTTGAAAAGGCAATAGAAACTAGAATTTTTTGTAAAAAAATAGTAACTTCAGCTGCCCTAGATATGCCTATAGGATACACTAATTGTTGCTTGTCCCGTACTGGAGTAAAAGCGTATAGAAACAAAGCACCTTCATGATCTGTCTAATCAGCCCAACCCACACTTCAGCCCACATTCATTGAAAAATCAGGGTGTGTCTCAGGAGGTGACAATGAGATCCTGAACTGTGCCAATGTTTTTAACGCAAACCGAGAGGTGCGAGACGCAGACAAATAAGTCGTCAATGCCAATTTAATGGCTTTTCTAAGAGGTGGGACTGAGGAGGAGGAGTAAACGTTACTCACTTGAAGTAACGCTCTTCTTCAGCTGCCTCCTTCTTCCCAAACGCTCCTCCGGCCTCACGAATGGAACCTCCTCCTCCTCCACCTTTACCAGCACCCTTACCCAACTCGCCGAGCTAGAGAGAGAGAGAAATCAGAGAGGGATAAAAGATAAGAAAATAACAAGAAAGAATGAGATACAAGGAGAAATACAAGAGAAATATAATTAGGACACCGAGGAGTGATTAAAAAACAAACAAACGACAAAAGAGACAGACAGGATTGCTGGAGAGTACAGCAGCATAGAAAGAGAGAGGGACACAACGAATAGATAGAAAACAGAAAGCAGAGAGAGAAAGAGAGAGTGAGGCAGGTAGAACAGCAGACAGACAGACTGATATAATTAGAAAGAAAGAAAGAAAGAAAGAAAGAAAGAAAGAGAGAAAGAGAGATGGAGAAGCAGACAGCCAGTGACAGATATAAAAAAAAAGAGATGAGGAGATAGAGCTGATAAAGAGAAAGCGGGGACATAGAAAGTTGGAACAGACAGAGATAGAGATGAATAAAGAGAAACTGAGACACAAACAGGATGGCAGACAGAAAGACAAGGACAAGTGCGAATAAAGATGGAAAAAGAGACAGGTAGAGAAGCACAAAGACAGAGACCTTTATATACTGACGCGTGTGTCAGTTTGTATTTAATGCAGCTGCTGAAACGTTTGAATCATTTTTAGGCAAATTAACGATTTAACTGGTGTGTAAAACTGCTGAACTCTGGCTCAGACAGTCACCAGGCGCCGCACGCGCATTTGAGGCAGCACGCGCATAATGATGGTGCTGAATCGGCACGAGCTTCGCACGCGCCACAAACGCCACAGCGTGGTACCTGGTCAGAGCTCATCCGCATCTGCGTCGCCAAATAACCTCGAAAAGTGCTTCTCAAGAGCCGCGCCATGTCTACTGCTCCCACCGACACTCAACCGTGGGTGTCCTTGTAGATCTAAACACGGAAACGCTCGCTTCCTCGGTGCGGGATTTTGAGAAGAACAGGACGTGGAGGCGAGTTGTTTTAACGCCCTCTAGCGTCCCGGAGAGGTACTGCAGCCAGACCGATGGCGTTGAAGGTCAAAATCAAGATTCAAGTTTATTCGTCACTAGGGGTGTCGAAATTAATCACATGATCGATGCATCGCGATGCAGACGTGAACGATTCTGCACCGATTCAGCGGCAAAATACAATCGATTATATCGGAGGTTTTCAACTGGTTGGTCTGCTGCCCTCAGGTGGACCGCTGCGGCATTGCATTGACATGCAATCTAGTGTTACTATTAAAATCACTTAAACAATATTTCATTTTATTTTTTTTCAAAACATTTACAGATGACTAGAGCATCTTTATGAATAATGAATTTAATGCAAATGAATTCCCCCAAATGTGGATAGATCAAATGCAGAGGTCACATTTGGTTGTGGTGAACTGTGTGCTGTGCTATGTTCACAATGACAAAAAAATCACTCACTTTCACTCTCAAATAAATTCCACAAAAGTGAAAAGTGACAAGACTACAGTTCTACATTAGAAATGGGCTGTTTGTAGTGTAACAGTTATGGAGTTGGCCCCATGATCAGAGTCACCTGTTTGAAGCCAGGACCTGGAAATGTACTACTGAGGTACTCATGAGCAAGGTACTGTCCCCAAGCACTGCGCTGCCAAAAAGCTGCCAACTGCTGCTTCACAGATGGGTCAAACAAATACAGAGGTCAGATGTAGTTGTGGTGCACTGTGTGCTGTGCTATGTTCATAATGACAAATAATCACTCACTTTAAATCACTTTACCACTGACGCTACTCAGTCATTCATCCAATCTCTGGTCATCTCTAAACTGTACCCCTGCAACTCTCTACTGGCTAGACTTCAACTGAAGGTGACAAGACCATCTTGCATATCACTCCTCTACTATGGAACCTACACTAGCTTCCTGTGACCACTCACATCAGTTTTGAATCCTGAACACTCTCCTTTAAGGCCTGAATGAAGCCAAAAATGGACTCCTCAGCGGTGGAATGAACTTTCTCTTGCTATTAGAACTGCTTGATCCTTTCTGTCTTCCTGCCCACCTATTCAAGAAGTATCAAGGGGACTAACTACTGGTCACACTTATTGTTTACTAATTTTATCAAAAAAAATGGGGCACTTCATTTCACTAGCCTTTATGTATATAATCTTGTGTTTTAACTTGACTTTTTCTTTGACAGGATTTGTCAAGGCTGCTGTTGATTTAAGTCTTGCTTTACGGGTTTGAAGAACAGCAGGAACGTCTTGAACTTTAAATGACAATGTAAATACTAGACTCACATTTACATATAAACTTTATACACACATGAGGATAAGGTTTCTTCCTTTTTACCCAAGAATTAGTTTTTCCTAGCAACTGTTGCCCCAGGCTCGCTCATTAGGAGAGAGAAGCTAGTTCTAGATTTCCTGATTAGTTCTATAAGAAGCTTTCAGAGTAGCATATGTTCACTTCATCCATCCTTAACCTCTGAACCAAGAAAATAACAGGAAAGTCACAAAAGCAAAGGCATTAAGCGTGAAACAATTTCCCCTGCACTCCCACTGCGAGTGAGGCCAATGTAATGACATTAGGGAAACTGATTCATACTGACTCACCCTGTGCTTCATTCCATCTCCACGGGGACTTGCATATCTCCTCTGTGACCTTCACTGCTTTCATTTCAGAAGTTGTAACGGAGATGGAGGCAGATACACAAGCCTTTCCTTTCTTCCCTCTGGCCATCTTGCCCCAGAATCTGCCTTTGCACTATCCACCATAACTTCATGAATATTCAACAAGACAATCAACTAAGAACTTAAAACCCCCTTTTTTCAGTGTTGAGCAATCTGCCTCAGAGGGAATACAACAGTGTGGAGATTTCAACCTATGAGACACATCTTGAGAGACAGGTTATATCACCATAAAAAGATACAGCTGGTGAAAAGGGACAGAGTTATCTTCAGTTATTTTATTTCCAAAAGCATACCAATATCTGAATTTTAATCAATTCCCCATCTTCCTGTTGCATTCAAATAAAAGAATATTAACCACATGTACTGTAGATAAGTCTTATGGCATTAAGGCATGAAAACAGTACAAATCTAAACAAGTTTTAGTTGTCACATCCAATTATATGTGACACAGTTTGTCCACACTTGCTAAGATGCCTGATATCCATGTTTGAACAGAAGGGAAAACACAAACATCTTGCCTGTGACTGAAAATGATAACGGTTAAAAGTGATTGTGATTTTATGCTTTTTTTCTCCTCTAGGTATTGAAAATGTACTTTAAATTCACAAACGTCACACAACATGATGTGTACATTTCGTACACGTGGCAGCTTGTATTTAACTGCTTTCTTAATTCCTAGAAATAAATAAGAGTGTTTGCCTCACAGCTGCACATAAAACAATAATAACTAAAGTTAATGGTAAAATTCAGAGAAAAGTTGAAAATTCAGAGATTAAAGTCATACATTTATCAGAAAAAGACACTATTCTCTGACATTGTAAAGTCAGTCTAGCAACAACATATTCAAGTCTTTTCTTGTCAATTTACACTTTTGACTTAGGAATTAGATTTTAGTGTGCACTCCATTATAGCAGTTATGGTTAACAGCAAGTTAAAACCTAAGCTGGTGTTTTGGCCTATACCTAGGACTGATTTTGGCCTATAAAATGAGCTGCTTTTGGCCTTTCTGGAAGAGAACTACATTTTTTGCACGTGAAGCCGTTCGATATGAGGCCTAACGCGTGTTTACATCACAAATAATATAATTAATGCATTTTTACACATTAACAATTACTTCAGTTTTGTGCACAGGAATTACTATAAAATAATTAAACACACAGTGGAATGAATATAATGTCCGGTAAGTTGAAAGTCTAGTGATTCTGACGGTATCGGTGTGGTTTCTGTAAGTTAAAGGGATTCTGAGTTATTAAAACACTCATTAAAAAACAACACAAAATGCCTGCATTGGTCCCAAAGAGTTTAAATAGTAATATTCTCAGAGTTGTGGTCTCGCTGGTCTTCAAATAAAATCCCGAGTCCTCTTAGTCCGAGTCCAAGACAAGACCAAGACTTTTAAAAACTGGTCTCGAGACCGGACTCAAGTACTACAACATTACTTTTAGCATAAGATAATATTATTTTCTACACAAATGGGTGCATAAAAACGTTAATACATCTGCAACTTTAAAGCAACAGCAAGAGTTATGATGAGTGCCAAGCTTTACTTAGAACGGGGATCATGCCCTTTTTTAAACCTTTCTTGTGTGGATCACAGTCATTTTCAATCTCTATTCACCAGACTATTCATGTGGAAAAAGTACTTGTCTGATGTAGTGTCTAATCATAGAACGTTATATAATGTATTTACTAATGATTCATTTGAGATGCTAAACATTGTTCTGTTTAAGCAAAACTTTCATTTTTATAGGCTATAATTTATTTAAGTTTATTTTTTGTAGACAGTTGTATTACCACATTTTTGGTGCGAGAAAACAACCTAAGAGAGAAGAGAGAGGTTATATCACCTTGAAAGACACTGCTGTTGAACAGGGAGCAGAGAATTTTTCAATTATTTTAAGTCCAAAAGCATGCCCAGATCTGAATTTTAATCAATTCCCTGTCTTGCATTCTAATGAAAGAATATTTCGTGCTGTTGATTTAACCCAAAAATTCTAAACCAGAGGGACGAACGTGCGTGACTGTATAGTAAATTAATAATAAATATCTTTTACAATGTAAATTTACTGTTATCAACTTTGCTAATGTTTTGTGCAACTTTGCTTAATGCAGTTGTTAATCCCCACTATTTATTAGATATTGAGCTCAACAATTTGCTTCTCAAAACTTGACAAAATTAATTAAATGTATTTCAATGTGTAAAAATTGTATTCTGTTTTATTAAACTGTCACAAGGTGGTAGGTGTTCCAGAGTTGAGTCACTCAATGTCTGAATGAAATGTGTTGCCTGAGCGACACATTCTGGAAGCTGTCGACCTTGACATTCCGAGATCATCATCAGCATCGTCGTCGTCATCATCATCATCATCCTCATCATCATCATCATTAGTGCAGAAGCAGTGGGCCAGTCTGATGAAAAAAGGGTGAAGTCACTGTCATTAATTTTTATTGGTAAAAATATATAGTTCTAACTATCTATCTACATGAGAGAGAGAGAGAGAGAGAGAGAGCGAGAGAGAGAGAGAGAATAAAACTTAATCCACATGCAGTGGAGTAAATTCAGCACTTGGGGGCACTGCGTACATGCAAGTGAAAAAACAAGAACCAGGAGGTTTTTACACAGATTTTGCATTCAAGCATCTAAACATTCAACACAATGCACATAATGAAAAGTTCTTAAGAAAAGAATAAAATTTTTGAAAATGAGTCTTCAAAGTTAACGATGCGGAATACAAAATGTTCCCACTGGAACAAGGCGATGAGTCAAAATCCATCCTCAAAAAACCCACATCGGTCGTGATGAAACACAGGAACTCCTTAACAGTAATCATTTCTTTAAATTGCTTATGATTACAATTCCCATGTAGGTAATGTGCAGTGTGGGCATGGAACTTGCTGGTAAACAACTGTTATTCCAATCACTTCCAGTTACTTTGACACAGGCCTGCTGTGATCTTACACCAAACTATGGATTGTATTAGATCTTAAAAATAGTGCTCAAAAAGGTTTTAAGTTTGTGAATAAGAGGACACATGGCAGTGGGCTAGGAGTAGGGCATGTGGCACCATGACCATGTTACTTTACTCTCCCCCTACTCACTTCCACTCAATTTATGCAGTAAAGCTATAAGAAAAGTGAGTGGAAGTCAGTGAAAGTGAGTGATTATTTGTCATTGTGAACACACCACACAGTACACCACAACAAAATGTAATCTCTGCATTTAACCCATCCGTGAAGGAGCAGTGGGCAGCTAACAAGCACCCGGGGAGCAGTGCTTGGGGACGGTACCTTGCACATGAGCACCTCAGTGGTAACTTTACCGGCCCTGGATTCGAAGCTGCGACCTTCTGATCACGGGGCGAACACTCTACCGTTACGCCACAAACTGCCCCAGTAGGGGGAGGGTGAAGTAACTAGTTTGGGAAAGCCCCAGGGAAACACAACCAACGTAAGAATGTTTGAGGCTGAGGTAGGATGAAATCCTGGACAATTTTAGAATCTCGGCCAGATGCATTTTTAGGTCTTAAAAAGAGGAAATATCTGGGGAAAAGAGGACGTCTTGACATAACTCTACTCATTTTATATTAGGGATAAATGTTTTGTTCTCTTTTTGGTGTTTTAATTTTCTGTTATTTTGGGATTTTGAGCTGACGAATACTCTAGTGGTAGAATACGATCAAGAGGTCATAGATTCATATCCAGCTCTATCCTAGTGCCACAACTACAACCATTGGGCCCCCGGAGCATACCCCTTAACCTCGAACTGCTCCACTCTCTCACTTTCTCTAGCAAGCAGCATCAAAGCTTTCAGTCTGGTTCTGCAAAATGGTGTAATAATTTACTACTTCAGGCCATCAGAGCAGAAAGTCTAAACAAGTTTCATTTCAGAGAACTACCTCACTTTTAGGGCTGGGTGATACTACCTCAAATCAATATCATGATCAAATCAATATCATGATTAAATGAAATTTTTTACCTAGATTACGATGAATGAACAAAAACTTGGCTTTGTGGGTTTTTGATTGTTTTTGCCCTCATAGTTTACTGACAGGCTTATTGCTGTAAATATGCTCAACTATTAAAGACAATGAAAGAGTGTTTATTTTTGAGATTTTAAAATATTCGAATTATTATTCAAGATTTGGCTAAGCTAAAAATAAATATGAATAACAATCCATTATGGCATGAATTTTGAGCCCTCTATAGTAAAATCAAAGGGCCACTCAAGTGACTGCACTGCATGAAAGGATACAAAATTAAATGCAATATAAACAGAATTGTGATGGATGTGATTTGTGATTTGATAACCATACTTTTGTAACAGATATTACAGGAGTTTTCATCACTGACCTACATGCTGTACATCTTTACCACATATACAAAACAAAAAGCAACATAAACAACTGGCTGCAGTTTTGTGTTGCTGAGTGGAACTCTTGAGTACTTCCGCTGTCTTATATGGGCTTCCGCTGTCCTCCAATGAATTTTCCCTCTTATTTTACTCTTGTCTGCCCTCAGTGTTCCACTTCATCTGTTGCCATTGGAAATAGTATCCTGGCAACCATATGCAGCAGCACAATGACAAGGTAAGGTCACGGAATGCGTCCGAGACTGAACGCCTTCCCATAGAACCCCCCCTTGCATAAGTCATGTGTAATGAATCAAAAATGCAATAAAAATATCCTGTAATCCATATTTCTGAACACAAGTTGCACAGATGATTGCTGTGATGCTTCACGTGACGTGAGACAATTGCAAAGTCTGCAAAACCCTTTCATGTCAGTCATGTTACAAAGATGCTCAGTATCGGAAACCTGATTGGATGCTGTACATAAATATCACAATTTTATTCCTGTGCAAAATTATAATTTCCTGTGCAAAATTATGCTAATTATCAAGGCTAATTTCTGCCAGTCGGTTTCCAACGGAAGTCCAATGCTACTCTAGCAGCACATCAAAATTAATTAAGTAATTTGTTAAATTTAGAATTAGAAAACATAGAAAATGTAGATTTGTGTTTGTTCCAGATAAACCATATAAAATCAATTTACATCACTATATCATGGTGTTGTTGGTCTAGTGGTTAGGATACTTACCTCTGGACCAAGAGGTTGTGGGTTTGACCTCTTAGGGTAAAGGGTCTTGCTCAGGGACCCAATGATGGTAGTGCCGGAGGTAGGATTTGAAGCCACGACCTCTTGGTCCAGAGGTGATTGGTGTCCTAACCACTAGACCACCACCACAACAAACGATCAATTAATCAAAGCAACTAGGCGTAATTCAAAGATTCATACTAACAATTTGTCATCTTTCAAAGAAAGTGATTATAAATAAATAATAAATTAAAACTGATATCTGCACAAATTATAGAAATATTGCACAGTTCTCCACTGCTGTTACAATATCTGCACATACTCGAGCTGACTTGGTAACCTCAGATTTTATACAAGATACTGTTTTATTTAATAGACTGTCTCTATAAAATTTTTTCAAATCGAATCTGTTACAGGGCGGCACGGTACAGCAAGAAGGTCCTGGGTGTGTTCCCCGGGTTGGCCGTAGGACCTTTCCATGTGGAGTTTGCATGCTCTCCCCGTGTTCGTGTGGGTTTCCTCCGGGTGCTCCGGTTTCCTCCCACAGTCCAAAAGCATGCAATATAAGTTAATTGGTGACTCTAAATTGGCCCTGTAAGGTGTGAATGTGTGTGTATGCCCTGCGGTGTGTTGGCGCCTGCCCAGGGTTGTTCCCCGCCTTGCGCTCGTAAGTTCCCGGGATAGGCTCCGGTGCCCTCGCGACCCCAGTTGGGATTAAGCGGTTCAGATAATGAATGAACGAATGAAAGAATGAAACTGTTACAGAACTTATACACGTCCAGTGTAAAAGACAACTCTAAGACTGTAATTGTAACCAAAATTGCATGTAACTAACATGTAACCAAATTGCCTCTCTTTCTACTTCTAGTTTAAAGTATTTTTAAATAATATTTTATATTCTATTTATATATTGCTTATTATATGTGACTTATCAAGTTTATTCCTTGTTCTTTGCACTGTTAAAACTGGAGCTACGTCGTCTCATCTCTTTGTATACTTATACTGTATTGACTAAAAGGTACAAAATAGCAGTTTAGAATCTGATTTGTTTGTCAAGTAGCTTGAAATAGTGCAAGGAATTTGTTTCCAGTCGTTAGTGTCTCAACATTACACCAAACAATATAAATACAATGAAACGGACAGTATACAGTACACAATGAGGAGATACCGCTGAGTGGAATGTTAAAATAAGAATAAAAAATTAACTGATGTAAATTTTCAATCTGTAAAATCACTTTTTGACAGTCTCTGCCATAGACTTTATTGTAAAGAACTGTATAAATACATTTATTTATTTATTTATTTATTTATTTAATTCCTTCTCCAACTGTTCTTTCTTTGCAATTTTGGTAAATTTTAATAATTCAGCAGGTGGTGACCTTAAAATTCTGAAAGACTAGCTCTCTAGTCACTTAACATGTCTGTAAGCTTAGTTTCCCTCATTACCTTCCTCTTTTCCTCCTGGTGCATTTCTCCAGTCATTCTTATAATGCACCTTTCCAACAGCTAATAAAAATGCAAATGTGGCTAACAATGAGCCGAAGCTCTTAGAACATGAAATACTGCAGTTAGCATGGCTAGGTAAACGCCAGCAGTTAGAGCTTAGACTTGAGTTTGCAGATTTCTTTGTCTTTACCTGCACCACTTCAATTTTTATTTTCATTTTATAAATTTATAATCACTCCAAAAAAGCATTTGAATGTCTTTTTTTCTCAGTGTTCATATTTGCGATACAGGTATTTAGGGCACCGCAACACACCTCCCTCTCCAATCCCCTCCAACACACACACACACACACAAAATAACAGACGGGTCAGCAGAGGAATGGATGGCCGCACCTGTTTCCATAGAAACATTGTTGCTGAAGAAGGGCTGGATGTTATGTTTCCCAGGTGATAATGCTTCAGGAGGGATAAGGGCATGGACACAGACACACACACACACACATACACACACACACACAAACAGACCAGGAGAGTGTGTGTATATGTGCTTTAATATATTCAATTGTATTCCAGTATTATCAAGTAAATATTCATATTTGTGGTATTGACATGTTAAAAGAGATGCTCATGACTGAAGCTTTTAGAGTGTGTTTAGATCATTTCATGCATATAATGTTTCACGTATATCATTCTTTTTCATCTAAATTGTTCCATGTGGTAAAGTTAATAGAAAAGGATTGAAAACAGGCGTTGCAATGAAAGAAGAACTATCACAGTTATCAAGGGTAAACATCTGATCTAAGGACCCTAGTGATATTGGCATGTTGAACGTGGCATGATGAAGGCTATTATATTTGTGTATGATATACGGCGACCAATATTATGAAAGTGAGTGATTATTTGTCATTGTGAACACAGCTCAGCTAAGCACACAGTGCACCACAACAAAATGTGACCTCTGCATTTGACCCATCCGTGAAGGAGAAGTGGGTAGCTGACAAGGGCAGTGCCCTGGAGCAGTGCTTGGGGACGGTACCTTGCTCATGAGTACCTCAGTCCTGGATTCGAACCTGGGACCTTCTGATCACGAGGTGAACACCCTACCGTTATGTCACCAAATCCCGATTATGAGAAAAATTGCTTTGATTACCTTGTTTCAACGGAACCAGGCAGTGAGTAGACATTTTGGACAAAATGGAAACGTAAAAATTTGAGTGTGACAAGGGTCAAATATTGATGATGACTATTGATGCTAGATGAGTGGGCCAGAGCGTCTCCAACTACACCAGCTCTGGTGTGATGTTCCCACTCTGCAGTGGTCGGAAACTACCAAAAACTGGACCAAGGAAGGAAAACTGGTGAAGCGGTGACAGAGTGATGGACATACGAGGCTCATTGACACACATGGGGAGTGAAGGATGACAGTGCATCACAGTTTGTTATGTTTGGGGGGGTTGGGGGGGGGGGGTGTAATAGGTTAGGACACTCGCCTCTGGATCAAGAGATCGTGGCCCAATTTAATCTCAGGAAATGAAATTAGCAAATTAAAGTTGCTGTGGTGACTGCTTTGTTCTAGACGTATTGTGGTGGCGGTCTAGTGGTTAGGGCACTCGCCTCTGGACCAAGAGATTGTGGCTTCAAATCCTACCGCCAGTACTACTGTCATTAGGTCCCAGAACAAGATCCTTAACCCCAAGTTGCTCCAGGGAAATGGAAGTCGCTCTGGATAAGAGTGTTTGCCAAATGCCATAAATGTAAATGTACTGAAGATAAGGTGGATAGTCATAATGTTATGGCTGACTGGTGTAGGTTATCAAGAAGCAGTAAAGCTGGGTATTAGCCAAAATAAAGAAGGCCTGGTAAGTGACCAGGATGGGGTGGGCGTGAGGTTAATTTAATCAAGACTGGGAGGCTATTGATTAAGCGCCCTGATTAAAAACTCTGGAGCGTGTCCAGGAAAGGTCATCAGAGGCCTTGACAGCTGTTGATCATTACAGAAAGGTGAGGGACGCTTGAACGTACCATAGATTTTATTAATCTGAATTTCAGGTGCAAATAACACAAACCTAAGATTTTAGCTCAATATAACAGGAACACTTGCATTAACATTAATGGCATATAGAACGCAGTTTTACCCAGACCAACACTCTTACATTATCGTTCTTACGAATGAATAATACAGTGAATTCGCTGGAGCGCTGTTAGCCGTTGCCTGCTCGTGGCACTGCCAGAAGTAGAGACTTTGACTTTTACCTAGGATTTAGGACCTTGGTCAGGGGCTTACTGGTGGTAGTGCCCGAGGTAAACAGCTAGTATTATACCTAGTTTTAACTCATCTAATTTACATTACTAGGCTGTCAGCCAGCATCTACTTTACAGGTCAGTTTGTGACCACAAACAACAAAATATGACCTCTGCATTTGACCCATCAGTGAAGGAGCAATGGGCAGTTGATGTGCATCTCCCAGAGAGCAGTGCTTGGAGATGGTACCTTGCTTAAGAGTACCTCAGTGGTACCTTCATAGGTCTGGGACTTGAAGAAGTGACCCTTCGATCACGGTTACACCTACCACTTGCCTTAAGACAGTGTTTTGAGCTTCGGCTTGCATAAATTATACCCAAATGTGTTTTTTTTTTGCTTTTCATACATTTTGATAATTATGGGCAATACCTTTCCATTTTGGCCAAGACCGACGCCATTCTTTGACTTTCTCTCAGAGCTGTGATGCAGTGAATTTTGCTCCATTTTTACATTTACAGTTACAGCATTTAGCAGACACTCATACAGAGCGACTTCCATTACAGAGCGAGGTCTGGTTCCGCATCCAGCTACCTCAACTCTCTCATACAGGCTTACGTTTCGTCTCGCTCTCTACGCTCCTCCAACCAACATTGTCTGGCTGTGCCGTCCCTATGCACAAGGCACACCAAGTCCACACTGTTCTCATTTGTGGCTTTTCAGAAAGCTCTTAGATCACTGTCCATCCTATATTACCCCAGTCCAAACTTACTGAGGATACCTTCTTCGTCCTACACTTAGAATTTAGCACTTGGTACCCACTGTTAGATCTTCCATGGCTCCGCAGGTCCAAGCTAAATGGGGCAGTTGGTGTCATGACAGTAGGGTGTTTGCCCCAGAAGGTCAAAGGTTCGAATGCAGGACTGGTAAAGTTACCACTGAGGTACTCATGAGCAAGGTACTGTCCCAGGCGCTGCCCTTGTTAGCTGCCCACTGCTCCTTCATGGATGGGTCAAATGCAGAGGTCACATTTCATTGTAATGTGCTGTGGTGGGTTCACAATGACAAATAATCACTCAATTTTAAATCTTGAATGTTTTCCCCAATTGTAAGTCACTTTGGATAAAGGTGTCTGTCAAGTGTAATGTATTTTGCTACTTAGGCCTCGTCCACACGGACGTTCGAAATGAATGCCCTCTGAATGCCATACGCGTTTTTGCTGCGTTTTGTAGCTGCGTTCGATTGGCGTTTCACTGGCGTTCGCAATAGTGTCGTTTTCCTCGCATTCGTCGTGATTTTGACGCCAAGAAAACGTTGCATGCAGCGTTTATTTGACGCCACCCGAACGCACAGCTGGCCGAACGCCGGTGCTGAACGCCCGTGTGGATGCTTTGATTTGCTCCGATGAGTAGAAAAACGGTCGGCGTTCAGTCGGCGCTCACCTGGCGCCACGAATGCCAGAAAAACGCCTGGTTCAGACGTCCGTGTGAACGAGGCCTTACAGGGACAGTCTCCCTGGAGCAACTTGGGGTTCAGGCTCTTGCTGAGGGACCCAGTGATGGTAATGCTGGATGTTGGATTTGATCCCACAACCTCTTGGTCCAGAGATGAGTACCCGAACCACTAGATCACCACCATATGGGTCAAATGCAAATGTGCACTGTGGTGTGTTCAGAATGAAAAATACTCACTATGGCAGCCCTTTTGGAGACCCAGACGTCTAGCCATCATCACAGTTTGGCACTTGTTGAAGTAGCTCAAATTCTTGCGCTTGGCCATTTTTATTCTTCTAACAGATCAACTTCAAGAACAAAATGTTCACTTGGTGACTAATATATCCTACTCACTGTGTGGAGAAATTTTAACCAGGTAATCATTGTTATTCGTGTTTCCTGTCATAATACTACAACTGATCAGTGTACATCAGTGTATTAAACAAAATTTAAAACAGCTGTTGACACGATGTATGAATTGGTTAGACAAAGACTATTAAAGATACAAGCTGTTCTTATTGACTCACTTCTAACCCTATTTTTTGTTGTTCAGTGTCTTCAAGAAAATTGATGTTGCTGAGAAACATCTATCTCTTCTATCCTTCTATAAAAATTAACCTAAACATCTTATTATTTTTCTGATCAGAATGAGTCAAGAAATGTGTATCTCCTCTTAACAAAAAGCAGCCATCTTAAAATTGCTCTATTAAAGGGGTTCTTCCCTCGAGAAGTCATGACCCCTGCAAATGAACATCCACCGAAAAGGGAACGCTGAATTCCAGAATTGTCTGCCTTCTAAAGCAAGGCAAGTCTGGTTTAGCGACATGGCGCATTCTTAAAGGCGTGTATGAATAGCAGCTTCAGTCCAGCAGAGCAATAGCCTGTCATTATCATTTCCCATAACCGTTCACACGCCTGGACACCCACACATATATACACACACACACACTCTCAGACACACACTCACAAACACTCAATGACCACTTCCACTCAGCTTCCGCCCAACAGGCCACCACTCGGGGTCTCGCGAGTGGTGCAAAAGCTCGTCCCCCACAGCGGAATTGCACTCTGGGGACCGCTGGCATTTGTCCATGACGCACATGCACAGCTGTAATCCAGCGACGGCGACGTTTTGGCATTCATGGCTGAAGGATCACATGGGAGGCACTTTTCAACAGTGCAATTAGTTTCCCTCAATCAGAGGCAGCGGCACAAAAAAGCCAGAACATGGAGGCTTAAGTGCTCCTATTCACACCATGAAAAAATTAAATATAAATCCTCTCTCCCTCCCGACACCTTTCTCTATCTCTCTCTTTCTGAGTTTGTTGCAAAATGAGGGAGTGACTGTACAGTTCCATTTTCCGTGGCCTCGCTGACACTTGAGCTGTTCTGAAATATAGCTTTGCTGACTAACTGCGTGACACATGAAAAGAGCGGAAACCAGGTTCCAGGTACTCCACTAAAGTGTGTGGGATGCTTCGCCTATAGGTTGGGCTGACAGATAAAGAGATAATTGCTGGGTTTATGATGTGGTGATTGCTTTTTAGGCTGATAGCCGTTGGACGATGGGGGCGGAAAAATGAGAAACATCCACATATGAAACCTTTGTCGTTTTCAACACTTTCCATTCATTGCAGGAAGACATTTTCAAAAAGCTCCTAGATAGGGGTGACCATCAGCTAATGCTTTTTGCAAAGGCAACAGACATTACGCCATGCAAAGCAAAAAAACAAGTTCCAGATTGAACATACTGTAAGATCCCAGCCCAGACTGAGGGAAGAGTCCACCTCATCAGAAAGGCCATCCGACCAGGGCTCAAGTTCCAGACCTTCACAATTACCCCAGACTACCAGATCAGCATCACCAGAATTCTAACCAATCACACCTGTATTTAAGAACTTTCGTTTACACTCATTCTCTGCGAAGTATTGTTATGCCTAGTGCGACATACCAAGCGTTCTTTGTGTTTGACTGCCTTGGTTTTGACCCTTGATTTCGGTTTCTGGATTACTCTTCTGCTTCTGGCGATTTGGATTTGTTTGCTCCGTGGACTGTGTTTTTTTGGTTCTGACCTCTGCTTGAATAAACTCTTGGTTTTTCGTCAGTCTACCCCTGTACCTGCGACCTGGTTCTGTCGACTCTGCATTTGGGTTCACCTGCCGGCTGTTACACATTTCACATTTTCAATGACAAAGTTTTCTTGCACAAATTTTACAATATCTTCCAATATCTTATATACCATTTTTTTTTTTTTTTTTTAGAAATTCTGGGAATTTTCTCACTTCATTCTAAGAGAATTTGGGAATGTTTTCACTTCGGTCTCGAGACCAGTTTTTTAAAGTCTCGGTCTAGTCATGGACTCAGGGGATTTAAGAGGACTCGGATTTAATTTGGAGACCAGCCGAGACCACAACTCTGATAATATGACTATTTAAAATTCTTTGAGACCGACGCAGGCATTTTGCGTGGTTTATTAATTAGTATATTAATAAGAATCCCTTTAACGTACAGAAACCACACACATACCGTCAGAATCACAAGACTTTGAACTTACCATACATTGTAGTCATTGCTCTGTTTGTGAAATTATTTCGGAGTAATTCCGTGCACAAAACTGGGGAAAATGCGTAATTGCGTAAAAATGTTTTAACAAGCATTTTTGTAAACAAGCTAGCGCTTGCGACTCCCGTGTGGAACGCCATCATGCCCAAAAATGTAGTTCTCTTCTAGAAAGGCCTAAAGCAGCTCATTTTATAGGTGCAAATGAGTCCAAATCGCCTTAGAATTGCTCAAAACTTAAGCATTTTTTCATTTTCAATTGATTAGATTTTTCCCCCTTTTTATAATGTTAAAAAGTAACCAATAAAAAAATAAATATAGAAAAATGCATTGTTTGTTATCAAATAATTTTATTCTGTATCCAAGTGGATATCAAATGGATAATGAAGTGTTTCCACCTGGCACTAACCTTATTTTTCTATGCAACACTAAGCCATGGAATGTCTCTGCATAATAACAACTGTGCAAACCAATAAAACAGTGAGTTTGGTCTTGAGGAGTGTTCACTGTGGTTTGTTGAGTTTAACATATGATGTGATCAGGTTGGATTCCAGTGAAGTGATTTCCTCATTATAGATATGTAAGAGAGAATCATTGAATAAACATCTTTAATGTTGCTTAGGCTTCGCATGTACCACTTATTTGTTGTGGTGTAAAACATGAATTTGTCAGGTCTCGACCAAGTGTCGCCACACTGTGGTCTCCATCTTGTCTCGGTCTCAGACCTTAAAAATTTTTGGTCTTGTCTCGGTCTTGATTTAGGTGATCTTGATCACAACTCTAGATTATTCAAGCTATTAAGGCTTTTTCACTTGGTGTAAGTACTCCGTTCTCGCTCAACTCTACTTTCACACTCGCTTGACTTGACACAGTATGAGAAATGTCAGAACTACAGCATTTTTTGGTGCCAAAATTCTATGACACACTATGACATTGTGATAATATATATATTTAAAATAAGATTCTTCTCTGATGCTTCACTCACCTCTGTTTTGTTTGTGTATCATTCCTCTGTACTGACAGAGTCTGTATTTAGAGCTTTGTTACCGCATATATGAACTCTTCACCTCATTTATGGTTTTGTATTTACTCCTCTTTTTCAGATTTGTCAGCACTGAGAGTCTGTTTTGCTAGTTCAGTTAAACTCAGCACTTTGGTCTATATTTGTCCAGTCTTTTTACAAAGAGATGCCTTGTCATATCAGACAGTTTTATATTTCCACTGTCACTTTCATCTGTAATAATTGTGACATTACTTTGTAACAAAACCAGCATTTGTTTCAGGGACTGCACGGTTGAGCAGACAGCATTAATGTTAGAGAACAATGTCCAAAACCTGCTCATACTATCCAATTAAAGAATAAATGAATTACAACACTTCAAAACTCTTTTGCAATTTGTATTGATATAACATTTTTCTTTCTTTTCTGAATTCAGAAATGTGTATCTTATGTGCACGCAAGTTTATATATTATAATATATTATATTATATTATATTATATTATATTATATTATATTATATTATATTATATTATTATATTATATTATATTATATGTGTCTTTTGATGGTATTATCAGTATGAGTATTAATAATTTTATAAGATTGTTTAATTAAAACTGCAAAAGAAAGAGCAAAAGAAAACAGCAGAAATATCTCAGAGAATCAAATTATTTGATCAATTCAATAATAAATGTTCAAGTCTTTTGTGGTATGTAGTAGAGGGGACTTTACTGCAGCATGTCATTATGTACATTAAACATTTTTAATCATATCTTTGCAATATCTCTCTCTTTGCCTCTCTTTTTCCCCTATCCCAGAATCCAGTTGGGTAACTTGGCCCAGTTACCTTGGTAACCTGCTGAAATTAAGTGTCAGTGTGGGACCCTGTTGTTATTGGTAATGAGGTGTTAATTGAGACTGAGGCTCAGAGCAGAGATGAGGGGGAGGGAAAGAGATTAGGCTTAAAAACACA
This sequence comes from Distichodus sexfasciatus, assembly GCA_032718565.1. NCBI lineage: Eukaryota > Metazoa > Chordata > Actinopteri > Characiformes > Distichodontidae > Distichodus > Distichodus sexfasciatus. Next base: position 396,681 of record JAVGVS010000291.1, read on the forward strand.
GCGGCTCCGCAGCAGGCCATTAGAAGGCAGATTCTGGGTCTACAAGGCAAATCTGCAGGAATTTAGACCATATTTCAACCTGGATATAAGCTTGAAATGCTATTGGAACGTTAGGACGTGGTTGATGTACAGTATATATTGGCCTTTCAATCAAGAATATATAAGATAAAGTGTGTCTGTGATAAACAATTATGACCATATAAAAATCACTCAGGCCCAAGCTAGTTTGGGAACGAGAAGTCCGTCTTTTATGTTACTTGTTATTTCCACTCTTTTGAAGTTACTTTTTAAAAGATAAACAGTATATTTTTAAAGCTATTTTACGATACATGATATATAGCTGATATATTCTCACTTCCTGGGAGAGAACTTCTTCTTCTTCCTCTTTCAGCTTTTCCCTTCAGGGGTCGCCACAGCGAATCATCTGTCTCCATTTAGTCCTATCCTCTGTGTCCTCTACCCTCACACCAACTAACTTCATGTCCTCTTTCACCACATCCATAAATCTCCTTTTTGGTCTTCCTCTCAGCCTCCTGCCTGGTGGCTCCAACCTCAGCATCCTTCTACCTATGTACTCATTGTCTCTCCTCTGGACATGTCCAAACCATCTCAGTCTGGCCTCTCTGACTTTATCTCCAAAACATCTAACATGAGCTGTCCCTCTGATGAACTCATTCCTGATCCTATCCATCCTCGCCACTCCCAACATCTTGAGCTCTGCAACCTTCAGTTCTGCCTCCTGTCTTTTCCTCATTGGCACTGTCTCCAAACCATACAACATGGCTGGTCTCACTACTGTCTTGTACACCTTTCCTTTCATTCTTGCTGAAACCCTTTTATCACACATCACACCTGACACTTTTCTCCACCCATTTCAACCTGCTTGCACACGCTTCTTCACCTCTTTTCCAATCTGTCCGTTGCTTTAGACCGTAGACCCTAGGTACTTGAAGTCCTCTACCTTCTTTACTTCTACTCCTTGTAACTTCACTGTTCCACTTGTGCCCCTCTCATTTACACACGTACTCTGTCTTGCTGCGACTAATCTTCATTCCTCTCTTCTCCAGCACATATCTCCATCTCTCTAGCCTTTCCTCTACCTGCGCCCTGCTCTCACTGCAGATCACAATGTCATCTGCAAACATCATAGTTCCATGGAGACTCCTGTCTATCCTATGCTGTCTCGCTACACTCTCAGCCACCCCTACCTTGCAGTCACTAATCTCCTTCCAATTACAACGTCTAAATAAGATGTAGTCCACCTGTGTGCTCCTCCCTCCACTCTTATAAGTCACCCTATGTTCCTGCCTCTTCTGGAAGAAAGTATTTACATTAGCCATTTCCATCCTTTTCGAAAAGTCTACCACCATCTGCCCCTCTTCATTCCTATCCTGGATACCAAACCTGCCCATCACTTCCTCATCACCTCTGTTCCCTTCAGAAACATGTCTGTTAAAGTCTGCACCAATTACCACTCTCTGAAGTCTGGGGATACGCTGCATCAAATCATCTAGCTCACTCCAGAAATTCTGCTTCTCTTCTAGCTCACATCCTACCTGTGGGGCATAACCACTAACAACATTGATCATTATTCCTTAAACTTCAAGCTTCAGACTCGTCAGCCTATCTGACACTCTGTTCACTTCCAGAACATTCCTAACAAACTCCTCCTTCAGGATAACTCCTACTCCATTTCTCTTTCCATCTTCACCATGGTAGAACAACTTAAACTCTTCTCCTAAGCTTCTAGCCTTGCTACCTTTCCACCAGGTCTCCTGAACACACACTATATCCACCTTCCTTCTCTGCATCATGTCCACCAGCTCTCTAGCTTTACCTGTCATAGTTCCAACATTCAAAGTCCCTACTTTCAGTTCCACACTCTTGCCTTTCTCTTCTCTTTCTGCCTACGCACACGCCTTCCTCCTCTCCTCCGTCGACCAACAGTAGCTCAATTTCCACAGGCACCCTGTAGGTCAACAGCACTGGTGGCGGTCGTTGTTAACCCGGGCCTCGACCGATCCGGTATGAAATCCCTGTTTGTGATTCGCATGTTTGATTTGGCTTAGGTTTTATGTCGGATGCCCTTCCTGACAAAACCCTCTGCATTTATCCGGACTTGGGACTGGCACAAGGAATCACTGGCTTGTGACCTCTTATGGTTGCATTACTTCCTGGGAGAGAACTACATTTCCCACATTCCCCTGGACATGGCTTGGAAACTCGTCACAATAATACGATGGACGTACGTCAGGAATAAACACAGAAAATAACAAGTAAATAGTTGTATTGTGAGTAGAACACTAGTTGTTGTGATTTATCAGCTAAAATATTAAAATATTAAAATATAAAATATTAGTTTTGTCTGTAATAAAGGAGAAGATTTGACTGAACTGGAGCATTTTTGTGAGTGATGGCATTCCACATGAGAGTTGCAAGCGCCCACACACAGCGTGTTTACATAGCAAAGAATGCCATTTATGCATCTTTACGCATTTACTTCTGTTTTTGTGCACAGAATAACAGAACCAGTGCTGTTTATCTTTGAAACCAAGTCGACTGCTTCCATCTCCAATTAATGCATGAAATCGCATGGATATTCACTTCTCTCTCCGCATGCTTGGTTACCTCCACTTCCACTACAAAATAGAGCAGAGATATTTATGACTCACCCGGATCCATTAAATAACTCACGAGTCACCAATCTAAGGTCTTCATTAACCCAAATCCACCGAGTCCTAACTACACCATAACTAAAATATAAACCCCATCACGTACATACAGTCATAGTAGCAAGTATAGCTGCTAAAAATCTCATAACTTACAGTTCGTTTGCACCAAAACAGTCAAATGAGGGATCCTAACAACTTCTTAAAGAGTTGAATCCTCTTTGTAGACAACGAGACTCGTGTCAGTCGAATCAGTAGCGTGGCGCGAAGCACACACATTCATGAATAAATCTGTCGGTTAACTTCCTCTAGAACCGGAAACATATAAACATATAATCTGAATCGTCGGTTAGCGCTTGTCACTGTCATGAGTGAATTTGCCGGTTAACTTAATCTACAGCTGGAAACATATAACCAAATCTGGGGTGCGTTTCCCAAAAGCATAGTTGCTAACTATGTTAGCAACTAACATTGTGTACATGAGCAACTAACATATTGTTGCTAACATAGTTACTTTCTTTTGTGAAAAACAAACGATTCAGCTGGCGATTTGGCAATACTGACTCAAGTGCCTCGCACACCTGGATCAGTTTAGTGAGTGACTTAGAGGGAGCTGAATCCTAAAAAGAAACTGAATATTACAGCTCTACTACAAAATGTGCACGCGCTTGGAGAGTGTTCTGGATGGACGGGGAAGTGAGCTATCTGCTTTGAGAGTGCATAGAAGCCAAACACAAAAGTGAAGTACATGCTGTCTGTATAAAATTAACATGAGGATTTGTACTCGATGTTCATGATATAGTCATTTACTACATCCCACATGGAACAAGCCGAGATACGTCAAGTATATTCAGTATATCGCCCACCACTAATATTAGATGTTACTTGTTGCTCTTTGGATTTTCAGATAACTAGCTAACAAGACACTTCACTGGCTATTGCATGGGTGCCAACTCTCATGCAATGAGTGTGTGACACACGCATCTGACTGTCTTCACACGCTCTCACGCCATACCTCCGATTTCTCACGCTGAAAATCTATTTTATCTATCTCAGCTAGGCTGCCCATTGCGTCGGGCACACAGCACACAGTTCACCAATATCCGATCCATCCAATATCCGATCCATGTATCAGATCAGTCCCATCTTTACTTCTAACTTTTTATTAGCAGAAAGTTCTTGCAAAATTACAAACAAATGTAAATCAGGAGGATAGAAGGCACAACAAGAAAAACGCTCAGCATGCAGATAAAGTCATTGCAATACTTCGCAAGGAAACATGGGAAACTGGAAACTATACTAAGAAACAAATGTGTGACTAGTTAAAACTCAGGCGACCCTGATCTGCTAATTAAGTGTTGTTGTGAAGACCTGAAACTAGAATTTGGATCAGAGGATTCCCGTCTGTATTCCCTGGACCAAGAGGATGTGGGTTTATATATTGCCTCCAGCACTACCACCGCTAGGTCCCCTGAGCAAGTCAGTTAACCAAAGTTTCTCCAGAGAGACCCTGTAATTAGGAAGTGGAAGTCTGTCTAAATAAGAGCGTTTGCCAAATGCTGTAAATATAGATGTCATTATAAATAAAACTGAGCTATGGACATGGCCCAAATTAAAAAATAAAAATAAAATAAAACCAGGTCTATTGAGACTTAATTTTTACAGTGACTTCCAAATATTAATCACAATCTGACATAAACAACATTTATGTTGACAGATGTAACTTAGCTAATGGTGACTTGGTTGAGCAGCAGGTATTGGTTTAAGTCTAGCTTTTCAGGTGGACATGGACCATATGTGGAACGTCTAATGTTCGAACTGGAAAACAGAGCAAGATACTTCAGCTTTTCACTTTGGTACGTGTTATTTCTTATGCTGAAATATAGTAATCCTGTCTTTGTTTGATACTGGTGAAAAATGAGTGACAACACCTTCATCAAAAGTCAGAACAAAGCCAATAAAACAAATGCTCAATAACACCAGCATCTGCCAGCCGGCATTACGATTAGTAAGCGTTAGCGGGCTAACTTGATGAGGAAAACTTACTATATCGCTATATTTATGTCAGCTCAAACATACTTTTACAGTGATAAAACCAGTCTGCCAGCTAGGATAGGTTAAGGTGTGCATGATTGATTGTGACAAACTACATAATTGACAGAAAACAGAAAAAATATCAAATAAGTTACCAGATATATGTTTTTCTATCAACCCACAGAAATCAGGTAACGTTAGCTGAGGTAACATAGCTAGCTGATAACCACTTAACCTCATAGTTGTCAATGTAAGAGGAGGCATGTAACTCAAAACCTTTGTCCAGTCTGCTGTCTGGTGTTGTTGATCCAGTGGACATCGGATGCAGACATCCACTGTAAAATGGATTTTTGTTGAACGTTTTTGTGTAAAAAGTAAGCACAGACAGAGAGGCAAAGTTAGTATTCCGAATAGTTACGTCATGCCGGAAGTCATCTGTTTAACGAACACAGAACTAATGTTGCACATAAAGCCCAGTGTCGTTCAGTGTCTAACTGCTGTGAATGTTGCTGCTGCTGGTGTAGTCGAGTGTATGATAGTCACAATGCAACTTCCAGGAAGATAACACACTCGGTTATATAGCTTCTATCATCCTAGATTGGTTTCTCGAACATGACACATGAATTGCCTCAACTCCAATGGTCTCCACAGTCACCAGAGCTCAATAACTTGTAGTGGATTCTCATCACAAAGATTCAGCTGACAAATCTGTCATGCCATTATGTTAATACCGGCCAAAACCAAACCTTGCTGAATCTATTTCCCAAAGAATTAAGGCTGGTTCAACTGGAACTGCTAAGATGAACCAGAATTGAAAGCTAATATTGTTGACAAAATGTTGACGTACTTTACCCCAATTTGACTGTTTAAGAGTTTACAGGATATCACAGACACACATGAGAAATCACACAATGCTGTTAAAAGCCTCAAAAACTGTGTTAGCCGCCCAGCTTTTAAATGGGTTAGATCTCAAATGGGTCAACGCTCCTCGAAAATAACATATCAAAACATCTAGCTCAGAGATAATGTGCTTGTTTTCCCACCAAGCGCACCTTATAACACCTAGATTACATCCTGGGCTATTGTGTTTTTGAATCTGTTCTCACTTCACTTCTTGCAGTGTTTGTTGAAAAATAAATCAGGAAAATTACTGACGGTAAATGGCTTTTTTGTTTTGCTCTTTTCTTTTGACATATATGATTTTCATGTCTATTTCCTGCCTTAAAAGACATAATTTGGTACCATAATACCAAGAAAGATGATTTTGAGGAATAACTCGGAAAACAGCAATCAGCTAGGGTGTATTTCTGTATGAGGCTAGGCTTACGCTGCAGTTATGTAATGTGTAGTATTTAGGGGCAAATAAATATAGTATGGGCGGCACGGTGGCGCAGTGGTTAGCGCTGCAGCCTCGCAGCGAGAAGCTTCGGGGTTCGATCCCCGTGTTGGCCGTAGGGCCTTTCTGCTTACCGTATGTTCGTGTGGGTTTCCACCAGGGGCTCCCGGTTTCACCCACAGTCCAAAAGCATGCACTATAGGTTAACTGGCTACTCTAAATTGGCTGTGTGAGTATGTGTGCCCTGCGGTGTGTTGGCGCCTGCCCAGGGTTGGTCCCGGGATAGGCTTCGGTCTCCGCCGAGACCCCGGTTGGGATTAAGTGGTTTGAAAAACGAATGAATGAATAAATTTAGACTTTTAAAATAAAATAAGGTCAAAGGTTTGAAAAACAGAAGTATAACCAACATTTCAGAAAAATACATGAAGAAAAAAAACATTGCATGTAGATTTTGTTTTATTAGAAAAACAAAGTTATTTACCTGAAACACTATATATTCTATTATTTTCTTATTATATATCTCTATAATTTTTTAATCTCCCAGAATCAATACTTGTCACAAGACTCGATGCCATGTGCTTTCGTCCATTGGTCTTGATGGAGAAAGAGTCGTTGATGACGGTTAATGCGGAGTCCTTTTACAGTGTTGTCATAAAGGCGTCTATATGCTCTATAAACATGGTAGAAAAAATAAAACCCTGCCAACGTTAGCCTTGCTTGAGCATCAAGCGTCCATTTTCATATTGCACAGTTAGCGTTCACTCTGTCTGCACAATGTGAGAGTCTGTTTGCAGTCTCTATAGGTGGCTCTGTGGAAGTTCTGGTGGAGTGTAGATGAGGCAAGAACAGCTTCAGGTAATGTGATGAGGTGCCTCAAGGCCCGATACTGGGACCTAAGGGATTTTCTTTTATCTAGTTCGCAAGGCAGTAGAAAGAGCTGGCAGAAAGAAAATGGAAATAACATGAAAAAAGATCGAAATGGGCCTTTCAAAAAACTTAAAAAAATGACACAATGGTGTTTCGTCCTTAACATGTCCACTGTAATGCAGTCATTTGTGTCCAGTCTTCAGCACCCAGAATTACCAGGCTTCGGACGCGGCTGCACGTGGGCATGTCATGGGTTTAAACCACCTCTGAACATCCTGATAATGCTCATTTTTGGGAAAAAAAAAATGTATATCTCTCCATTTACTGAGAACAAAGACAAATGTAAATGACCAACAGATTAACTTACGATAAAGGGAAAAAATTAACTGTAACAATGTAAACGTCAGCGGTGTTATTAATAACAATATTCCTAATCAGAACATAAGAACACATAATAAACCAACAAAAATTGCAACAACAAAGATAATGTTCAGCTCTGACAGTCCTACTCAAACCTCGCTAAGTCCAGGAAAGTTATGCTGAGCGACTCTTTAGAGAGTTCGATGGAAGAGTCTATTATAAGCTCTGTAGAAGCAGCTCTACACGAAGCGATTCAAAAAAACGCAACCACAGTTTTCGCAAAAAACATGCGTCCGTCTACAACAGGGTGAAAAAAATTACCCAAGAGGCTGCTGGGAGGCCATCGGCGCTTGTCGTCCTCTCCCGGCTAGAGGAGAGGCGATGGAAGAGGCCCCCGGAGGAGGCCAAAGTTAAGCAACCGGACGAGCGATCGTCCCTCCGGCTGGAGGAGCCACACTTTTCCACTCTGGAGTCGAAGGATTTAACGGAAAAGGCACAGGCATGAAGACCACACCTCTCCTGGACCACACGGAAGAAGCTTACAGGAGAAGCTCTCAAGCGGAACAACGAGAACCTCTTTGTGTACCCGAGGAGAACCGAAGCCGAAACCAACCAAAGTCGAAACCCTCGTTCCTGCATCTTTATCGCCGCTACTAACATCACTGTGAAGACTAAAAAAAAAATCACACCGCACCGACACCTTTTCCTTCCCTCTCTTTTCCTCCCCTCTTCCTTAATTCTTTGGATGTCGGGACATGGTTTTTTTGGCTCTCTTCTACCTCGCTGGTTCTCCTCTTCCCCTTTCCGAATTCCGCTCTCCATTTCCCTCCATCTTTCTGAAACCAAAAGAAGCCAGAGGTGTACAGGGTTTTGCTAGCCAAGGCCCTCACACCTCCGTCTGCAGGTCGATGATGTCCTGGCCCACCAGAGGGATGGTGGTCCCGGCCTTCTCCCACTCTACGGTGGGGAGCTCCAGGGGCGAGGCCTGCAGGGGCTCAAGGTCTTTTCGCACCCACGCTGGCGGCGAAGTCTGGGACCGGGGCATGCTCTCCCACGAGCGCTCTCCCGGGGCCTGCTGCTTGTCCTGTTGAGGAAGAAAAGACGTGGACGTTAGACGTGAATTATTTATTCAGAGGTGAGAAAACAGTTCACACTTTTCCAGCCTGCCGTGAAGTTGGGGTGTAAGAATACATCAGTCTGACTACGTTAGCAACACTCTGTAAGGTGCCAATGTACACTATGTTAGTTGCTAACGTTCATTATGTTAGTTGCTAATGTACACGGTGTTAGTTGTTATGATTTTGGGAAACGCACCCCAGAGCGATTTCCATTTCTTAATTTCAGGGACATTTTCCCTGAGAGCAACTTGGGGTTAAAGGTCTTACTCAATGATGGAAGGGTTGGAGGTAGGATTCGAACCTACAACCTCATGGTCGAGAGGCGAGTATCTGAACCGCTAGACCACCATCACTCCACCCCAAAACAATGATCAGACATCATACATGTTGCGTTCCTCGCCTAGCAAGCGCAGAGATGTCATCTGGTTTCGTCCAAATGCTTATTTACCCAATCTCTTAGTGGTAATTGAAAATTTGAAAAAGTGGAAGTGGAAATAATGATTAAAGGGACACTCTGCCCCCAAACATGCAAATGGGGTACAATTTGTTTAGTTAGTTAGCAGCTTTCGATTCATCTTTGGATGGTGTGGCCATCTAAGTCAGCAAAAAGAAAATCTAACATGGATTCCACTTTTGGAATATTGCAAAGCAGAGGTGCTATTTTGCGTGCCTGTATTAAAGGAACATTTCTAAAAAGATACTCACGCTGTGGTTGGTTTTGTCACTTCCTGCAGAAGACACGCTCCACCTCACAGACTGCACAGACAAAAATAGATCAAAATGATTAGAAACGTCTCCGAAACTTCATTACACACACTGAAATGATGAGTTGAGGCCTTTCTCTAAATGTTTATTTTATGCCTTCACATGTCTAACCTTTCTATTTTCTCTCTCTTACCATCATTTCCACTGCAGGAGCAATAGAAATGGATGAAACACAACAAAAATGGCAATACAGATGAGAGCGAGAGGCTGGACAGCTGAAACAAAAAAGAGACCATCCGAAACCCGGCTCCCAGTCTGACAGAACTGGGTCTTGGTGATAAACACGGTCTCTGATGCGAGTCGATCCTAAGAACTGTACTCTGTCAACGTCTTGTCATCTAATGGCATTTGTTACTATTCTAAGTGCTTTAACTGGATCTCGTCTGGCCGACTTTGTCTGGATTTTGGCGTCTCACCTTGCTGTCAGAAGCAGGTGACTCTCTGTCCTTCTCGGCATGATGCAACTTCCTGTTGAGGTCTTGGAACATGTTCTGGTGGCGCTTTCGTGTGTGCATGATCTTCTACATTAGAGGACAAAAACAGCAGAAATTAGACTCGTTTGACAATTCATGCAGTTAATAATGGAACACAATGTTTTACATCTAATTAAAAAATGAACGGAGCATTAAAAACTGATTTTCTGCAAACTTGTGTTCCCAATGCGTCCGACGGGAACTTTTCAAAATAAACGTAATGGCCTAATTATACGCTAATGCACGCATAAATAAGGCTGCTATGCAGACCAGTTAGAAAATATGTAATTACCTCAAAGTCTAGCTCAGCATAACGGGATTTCTGCCTCTGCGATGAAGAATCAGACGGGAAGAAGAGGAGAAAAGAAAGGAAAATGATTAGTCAGTTTTGAGTTGTTGTAAGTAAGGTTTCGCCAGTCTGAAATGGCCATGCTTTAAATATATAATAATAATCTTATTTATTATTTATATAGCACCTTCCATATATAAAATGCAGACCAAAGTGCACTGCATTAAGAGTAAAATCCAGCAAAAAGAAGCAAGCGGTTTAAGCAAGTGTTAAGATGAGAAAACATTCGACAGAAATAAGGTGAAGAAATTGGATTGGAAATTTTAATATATTTTAACTAAATATTAAAAGCCATGGTGAAGAGACAAGACACTTTTTTATAAAACAGGGAAATGATTAAGCGTCCCTTAGTTGTTTACTATGACATAATTTAGTGTATTCTTCAATAATTAATGATAAAATTATTCTTATTCCATTTAATACCTGAAAGTCGAGCAGAACAATAATAATTTCATTTTCACTCAGTACGACCAGAAGAAGACTGCAAAGGATGCTCACCCCCTCGCTGACCTCCAGGGAGCTCATGGACAGGGTGGAAATGGTCTCGCTCTTGGACATCATGGAGTTCATGGAGTCGAAGGTGTCTCCCAGGCTGCTGGTGACGTGGCTCTCGCTGCTGATGTTGTGCAGGTTCTGGATGGGCGAGTCGCGCTCTGAGTACGAGACGCTGACGCGGTCGGCTGGTAGCGTCTTGACAGCATAGGCGGCCTGGGGCTCGGCGTAGCCACCTCCGCTTCCGACCCCGCCCATGTGCACCAGTCGGGCCTGGGGTAGCTGCTCCACGCCGATATTGTACATGCCGCCGGAGGCCGACGAAGCGTCGTCCTTTGGCTTGGAGCGCAGCGTTGACGTGGTGTTGGGCAAAAGCACGTAGCCGCTGCCGTCCGGCACGCCTCCCTCCACCTGGGTTCGTGCTAGGTCGGCGTCCAGCTGCTTGAAGATCTCGCTGTCGCACACGTACACCGGCTTGCCGCAGGAGGGGTCGACGCCGATGCCGCCGCGCACCTTGTCCCGGCGCAGGGTCAGCGTGTGGCTGGAGTAGTCGGGCATGGCCTGCTGCATGTGTGCCTTGGCGCTGGGGTTGGAGGGCAGTGTGTGGAAGTTGGGGCCCAGTGGGAGGGGCAGCTGGGGAGGGGGCATCTTCTCCTCTGAGGAACTCTTCATGCCGCCTTTGGAAGAGCGAGGGAAACATGCATGTCAGATGCTGCATGTCATCATGCAAACATCAAAAACCACGTTTCTAAAAGTGAATCTCACCTGGTCTGTTGGAGTCAGCATCCTTTTCGAAGTCACCCTGCGAGAGAGGGAGAGCAAAAGGAAATAGAAAGAGGACGGGAAAAAGGAGGCCAAGAATTAAAATCAACAGCCATTTGCGACTGCTGCAGGTCATCATGAAAAATGCATGAACTAGAATGCGCTTATGAAGTCGATGTGTGTGTGTGTGTGTGAGAGAAAGAGAGAGACTCACCAAGCGCTGTGTGTGGCCGTTCTGTAGTGAGCTCCCAGAGTCCCCATTGCCATCATCCTTGCGATCGACAACGCGGCACTTCACGGCCTCCTGAACCTATAACACACACACACACATTTGGAATATTTATATATATTTCCTGTGCAGCAGAGTTGGTTTGCTGATCAGTTGCATGCATATATTTTTGTACTGTAATTTGCACATGTTCATATTTAACTTTTGGCATATTGTGCAACTGCTCAAACGCTCATGTCCGTTTTTACCTCTCTGCGAAGGATGCAGTGCACCATGACGATAATGAAGCCCTCGAGCGAGTCGAAGACGGCAAACAGGATCTGGAAGAGAGCCGAGCGGCGGTCGGTGATGGCCAGCACGGCCGACATCCACGTCAGGGCCAGCAGGGGGAGCACTACGCACGAACTCCACAGCGACGCCCTGCAGGAGACAGGAAGAACAGCAGCCGTATTAGCTGAAGATCTGGTTGCAGGTATTGTTTGTTAAAGATTTATACATTTTATTTCTTTAAGTTTTTAGAGTTAATTAAATAAAAAAAATATTTAATGCAAACACAAACAACTCTTACCCTGCTCTCTCCTTCAGCTTCACGTCTGTGATCCCGTCCTTGGACACCAGCTTATTAAAGACCAGAATGCCAATCACCATGTTCACCTGAGGAACACGTGCATGCAACACCGTTAGGACTAGAGACACTTGCAGTTAAAGCTGCACTTTATAATGGACACTAATAATGAAAATGATCATTTGTTTTGTCTAGGCAAATTATTTTCTGGAGTTAATAGAATAATTACTTTTTAATCAACACCAAATCCCCTATACTTTTGTTCAAATTTCAAATTTTTGAATATAAATTATTTAAAAACTGCATTTGTGAGAAAAAATTGTCAGCCAATATATATTTATCAGATTCGTAAACCCTTCAACGATTTAAATCAACATCAGTCCAATAGATACTAATACATAATAATATGTGCAAATGTAGTGTGCAAATTTACTCACCAGCACAACAGCAGCTGCAGGTCCAACAAAAGAGTAGAGCAGTCCTCCTTCAAGAGACAGCCAGCAGCTATGGGAGGGGAAAAGAGTACATTTAGTAAAGGATAAAGAAGGAAGGGACTGAGGAAGAAGAGGTGTGTATGAAAGAGAGAGAGAGAGATGGAGAGAGAGGTAGAGGCGGTACTCACTAGTTGACTGTGCCGTATCCCTTCGCCTTGGTGAATCCCACAGAAACGGCCACCACCAAGGCGGGCAGCCCCCAGCCCAGGCACAGGAAACGCTTACGGATGATGCGGTTGCGCAGTCGGCCCGTGACGGCCATGTAGGACTGCCACGCCTCGGTCAGAACCCAGCAGAAGGATGACAGGAAGAAGAAATGGAGGAAGGCAGCTACCAGTGTACACATGACCTGAAAGGGGGAAGAAAGCAGGAGAGAAGGACGAGTGAGTTTGTTGCTAGTGGCATGAAAACCATTTTTTATGCAAAAGAGAAGATGCTCTAAAGATTTGCGCGAGAATGATGTCGCACCTTGTTGCGGGCCTGGGTCTGACCAATCAGGATGAGAGCGTTGGAGCAGATGATAGACAGACAGAAGTTGATGAGAATGACGGAGCGTTCTGAGCGGATGTACCTGAGAAAAGAGAAGAGGGGATTGACCATTTGGTCACTCAGCGTCTAATGGATGTGCTTAATTAATAGGAGCGTGTGAATTTATGTGTGTGTGTGTACTTACTTCCACACGGAGACGTAGATGATGATAAGCAGGAGCAGCGTGAGCGACGAGACGCCGCATCCCACAATCATGGTGACCGACGGCAACAGGTTCTTATCCATGTTCTGGAGAGGAGACAAAAGGCACACCGTTTAGAGCTGTCGTTCACATAGACATGAATGACTACACACTGAGATACACACACACACACGCTCGGGCACGCACACAGCGCCGTCCCTTGAGGCAGCCTGAATGGCAGAAGTAGGGCAGTGTAGAGGGAAGGAGAACTGAAGGTGAGAGAATGAGATTGTGTGTGGTGTGTTTGTTTCTGAGCTAGACTTATTTGGGGGACAAATTTTTGACTCTACACCTGCGGACTGAGGATTACAGGACGATTTTGGTTTTTGCTAATATATGTCTTAAAATAAATGTATTCAAATAGTTTTATGAATTTATTTAACTACAACAATCATTACAGTCTATGGAAAGGCCCCAAAAGTATAGTGAAGTAGATGTGTGCATGTATTTAAGAGAGTGTGTGTGTGTGTGTGTGTCCAACAGAGGCCAGGTGGACAATTTACACCTCTGCAGTGAAATGTTTTCTGTGGTGGATGCTAAATGCCTGCTGTGTGCCAGCGGGCATGCCACAACACACACACACACACCAGAAAACTTTGACTATGAGGCACAGATTAACTGTATTAAATGTTCCAAGATCAGACAGAATCTGCCGCATAGTCTAAAACTACAGCTGATGAACGAAAGTCAGGCTATTTCCTGAACAGTCGTCACTAGTTAATGTTACACAGTGAGGTACAGAGAGATGAATCCATCTAGTCTGACCCAAATAGAAGTGTTCCTGGCACTGCCCTTGAAAGATGGAATGTTTGTCGTCCAAAAAAGAGAAACGGGACAAGGAGGCCATGGAGAATAGTGTACGGGCTTCAATCCCCCATCGAACTGTCTCATTCCAGTAGCTCTAACGAAGTGAGCTGGCCGAGGGCGTTCACGAGACACACACACACACAAAAAAAAGGGAAAAAAAAAGCCTGGCTGGATGAAGCAGACCATATCGAATAGGAGATAAAAAATATCTTGCACTGCAGCTCTGCTCTGCATCCCCCCCCCCATTTCTCCTCTCTGGTGATCTTACAGCTCACAGGCGAGAAATATTGAAAATGTCTTTAGCACATATCACAGGCTCATTGAGGGGGGAGGTGTTGCTACCTCTCATATCAGCTCTGCGTTCATCATTAGATGGTGTGTACCTGTGTGTGTGTGTGTGTGTGTGTGTGTGAAATGGAAAGATAATGTGGGACATCTGCCTGCAAAGGAATTCTTGGTGCAGTACGAGGACATGGAGGGGCTACATTGTGTTTTCTGAGTTTCCATATAAACAAAGAAACTAGGAGAACACACACACACAACATGTACACAAAGTGGTACATAAATATATCTTAAGGCAGCTAAGCCATAATCTGCCATAATTATAACTTGTAAGAGACTAGCATTATGGACACACACACTAATTAAAGCTATGTATCTGTATAATAAGCATATACTTTGCAGCTGTTGTTTTCCCCCTTTCTCTTTTTTCCCTTCTTCATCACACCGAGCTCGCGCTGCGGATGCGGTTGCTAAGGCAACTGGAGAGCAAAATGGTTTCAGAAGCAGCGACGCTCCAATCAAATAATAGAGAACCTAATCTGCACGAGTTTGCGCAAAAATAGGTGTGTTATTTGGGAAATGAAAACTCTATAAAACGAAAAGTAAAGGTATACACCGATATGGGATTATCCGTTTTACGAGATTAAAAAAAGAAAGAACAGGTGCAGGTAATGCGTTTTCCATTAATAGTTATTAAAATAAGATTATTCTAGGCTTATTATAGTCTAATTAGAATCATTTTAGGCTCGTATAATAAATAATCGTTCAGTATAAGGCGCGTCGATCATTTTAATAATCGATCGATTATTAATTACTAGCGCGCGCCACACGAACGCGCCAAAACGCAGATTGATAAATAAAAGTGCACATATAACGACCTGTCTCAACGACCAAAAAGAAAAGCACACATCGCAATCTTTTCTTCACCGACATCGTTTCTTTATCTCTCCATCCCGTTACCGGAGACTGCAGGTAAGAAGACAAAGAACGAAGACCGAAGCAGCGCGAGCCGTTTAGAGACGGAAAATAAACACACTCACCGCAAAGAACGCACACACACACACACACACAAATATTAAAAACACACACAAACACAAAAACGGTCAGAACACCAACGGTTTGCCACTTACCGAGTCGGGGTTCGGTCGCGCTAAGATGGCGAAGCTGGACAAACCGTCACACACGCATTTGGTTCTGCCCGAGTCGAGCGCGAGCGCCCTGCAGCCACGCGCAGACCACGAGCCCAGCAGCGACGCGCTGCACGAGGACAGAGCAGAGAACAGCACGTTACACACACACTCACACACACACTCACACACACACACTCTCTCTCACACACACACACACACACAACACACTCCTATCCTTGCGAGGTCTTTTCACTCACTACCATAATTACGCAAATACAGACACTCACAGTTTGTTTAAATAAAAGTTGGGACTTTTCTCACATACAGAAAAATGTCCTCACAAAGTCACAAAAATTTGATAAAAGTCTTTATGGACAGTCTAAATGCCTTGATTTTTTATATCCCTGGTTACCGCCTACATCCACTAAATGACTAAAACTACAGCTAAACCCTAATCCAAACCTTAACGGTAGCGCTTACATTGGTAAGCAAGATCAAAGAAAATTGTAAAAAAAAAAAAAAAAAAAAGCTGTGTTTTTTCTAGACAAAACCATGTAGTGGCGCTCATATACAAAAATGTCCTCACAAAGTCACAAAACTCTAATAAAAGTCTTTATGGACAGTCGAAATGCCCTAAATTGCTATTTCAAAGCTTGTTTCCCCCCCACCACCTACAGTACATCCCCCTAAGTGACTGGATGTAAATACAACTACAGCTAAATCCTAACCTTGGCATTCATATTAGTAACCAAGATCAAATAAAAAAATCAAATAAAAGCTAGACTTTTTCTACACAGAACCATGGAGCAGCTCTCATATACAAAAATGCTCTTACAAAGTCGCAGAAAACTGAAAAAAGTCTTTATGGACAGTCTAAATGTCCTAATTTTTTTCTAGTTAAACGTTTTCCCACGCTACCTCCTAAACCGCCTAAATGACTAGATGTAAATACATTTACAGCCTAATCTTAACCCGAACAGTAGGATTTACTTTAGTAAGCAAAAGCAACAGCAATTTTCCAAATCAAAGCTAGAATTTTTCTAGACAAAAACATGTTTTCCTGAAGAAGAGCAAATCTGACAAATCAGGGTTTCTATCTTTAGAGAACTATCAGATTCTCACAAATACCCAAAAACCTGCACACACACACACACACACACACACACACACAGGCCTCGAATTAACCTTTCCACAGCCCTTGGGACCTTTCCCTGCATGCGTTCAACATGTAGGTTAAGCTCAAAGTGTGTCAGTGCCATAGACTGGATGAAATGAGGATGAGTTAAAGCAGGGAAGATGCTCCTGAATATGCTGAATACATATTGATTTTTGTCATCTTTGATATTCCTTTAAAGCAGTCCAGATCTGCCTCTCATACACTTTCACATTTTAGGAATCTGACTGTGGGATCTATAATGCTATAATGAGGCAGATAAACATCTTTATGTTTTTCCATCACAAGATGTGTTTTTTAAAACCTTCAGGCCAGTTTTGATGGGCACTGAACTGTTGACCATTATCAAGCCAATCATAACAAGAAAAGGAAATGCTTAAAATCTGTCTTTTTAGGTGTCTCCATAGCTGTGACGATATCTAACATCTTACCTGCTAAAATATTATTTATTGCATGAATACATTGTGACGTCATGGGTTAATGGCAACCAGAATGAAGACTTATTGAATATGCGTAAGTCATTTAGTACCTTAATCATACAGAATACGAATTTATTATTAGCAGGCAAAATGACCTATTTCTCTCTCTTTTCTCGCTCTCAGAGAGGTGGTGTTGTTGCCATGGTGCCATTGGCAGTGGAGATGGGGCGGGGGGTTTGGTGTTGGACGTCAGGTCACATGACCTGGGCTGGAGACAGAAGGGCAAGGATGGACGGATGTCGGGTGGCGTCCTGCATCTCATCTCAGACAGTGTGTGTGCGTTCACTGATCTCTGGTCAGCCTCAGGCGAATAATTACGTTTCTCTAGCTACAATAATCAAATCTGGTGTGTGTCCTTTGGAGAACGAAAGGGTTTCAGTGTTTATCTCAGCTCAGAGTACAAGTGTGTGAAACTGTCTAAATGCAAATGGACCACCTGTGTATGTGTGTGTTGCTTTGCAACAATGTTCCCTGGTGCACTAACATCTCAGTTGTGTTCTATCATAGAAGGCACTGTATCTCATTTTACATGTTTTTTAGCTTCCCTGTTGAGTCTCTCTCTTTCTACAGAATTCTGTTCACGCCATTCATCTGACGAAAAATGAACGAAAGTTCCGCAGTGGAGACACATGGCACCGGGGGCAGCAGCGTGCGAAAGTTCTTTTGCTGTGAACGCATGAGGGCCAACTGTCCTGCTAACTGAGGCCAAATCACATACACTCATTAACTCACACACTCATAAACATTTGTGCTCCTTCACCCACAATCACACGTAGACATCACAGAATCCTCACTCACCTTTCACTTTCATCCCAAGCAATGCATGTCTCATTGATGGTGCCCTGGAGACAGAAAGGGAGGGGGAGGAGAGAGAAAGATTAGTGAGATTTGTTCTAGAGTTCTAGAACATTCAGTGAAGAACCCTGAGGTCCAAAACGGATAAAGGTTGGCTGGAAACTCACATTGTAAACATGAGGGAACTCAATCTCTACTGGAGCAGACAGAAAACCGGGGTTGGGCTTCACCGTCACCGTGACAACCTTAGAATTCAGCAAGGTGCTGTTGCTATGAGAGAAAGAGAGAAATTATGAATTTGAGATAATATTTGGTATGTGTATAATACGTATATACATGAACAGTGCAGCCTTTTCACTAAGTACTGCAAAGGACAAAGCAGAGGCAGTGTGATGGACTCTGCAAGGACGTAGCGTGTGTGTGTGTGTTTACCTCTGTAGAGAGAGGATAGGACCCAGATTTCTGTACAGAACAATGCCAGTCACAAAGCCTGTGGTCTCTTCAGCATCTGGAGACAAATAGTACAAATGAACAGATTTGCAATCAGAAATTATATTGCATGTACAGGAAAAAGTATATGTGTATGTGTGTGTGTGTGTGTGCCTACCTGGCACATCCAGGCTGAGGGCACTGCGGGACACAACGATTTTCTCCTCAGAATTGCGGACCCACTCCATCATGCCTCTCCATCCCTTCATTGGGAAGGTCACATCAGAACTGAGAGTTTTGGGCCTCTTCTGAATACTCAGCTCTGAAGGCGATATAAAAAAGCGAAGGTCAAACCAACCAACCAAACCCAGCTACAAATATTTCCTGGAACCCCAAAAATCTTGCCAACTCACCGAGGTTCTCAGTGACTTCATAAATGTCTTGGAAGTCTCTCATCTGCTTGCCAATCATGTCAATGAAGTCTTCGATCAAGCTGAAGAACTCCTTAATGTTGGCTCCCATCTGTGCGTGTGAGAGAGATAACATGGGCATATGTGAATCATAATTATAATTACGATTACTAAACTCAACACGGATCACACAACGTTCCCAATGCAACCACACACCCCCAGATCACACCAGCTACACACCCCCAGATGCTAAAATCAACACCACCAGTTGGAGAAACGATCACTTCCTGGGTTCCATAAATGGTGCGACTTTTGATTCACTCGTACATGTCGCCTGTGTGTGTCTATGTGTGTGAGGGATCTCGTACGTCTCTCTGACGCAGGCTTGCACGCGTTTGTGTAGGCGCGAGGTGTTAGCAGCCGTGCCCTTCGATTCTCCGTCTATAAAACCTCCGTTCGTTCTTGGGCTGCCATGACAACACACAGATTGCTGTGTAGGCAGAGTGACTCTCACTTACTATCTGTGTGGCTTTTCTTTCCCTTTTAGAAAAAAAAGATCCCTTCTTCATGTGTACTGCGTTAATTGTACTGACGTTTTAAATATCTGCCAAAAATGCAACTGCCCCCGTAAGCCGATCCCACGTTTACTATGGTTCTTTTCCTCCTACAGTCGACTGATTTACCTTCTTTGCCCACAAAGGCCTGGAGACACAACAGTTCTGATTCAGACTCGGTTTATTTAACATATCTTTTCCTGTTTCAAGAGCTGGGAAAATGGTTTGACTAATAAGTTTATAAAATTTACTTCAACTTATCGCAACTAACTTTTATGAGTTTTCATGGCTTTGTTTAAGAGGGAATGTGTTATTTAAAGTATGTGATTGTCATTGTGAACACAGCACAGCACAGCACACAGTGCACCACAACCAAGTGTGACCTCGGCATTTGACCCATCTATGAAGGAGCACTGGTCAGCTTTTTGGGCAGCAGTGCTTGAAGACGGTACCTTGTTCATGAGTACCTCAGTGGTAACTTTACCAGTCTGGGATTGGATCTGGCGACCTTCCCATCACGAGTGAACGCCCTAACCGTTACACTACCATCTGCCCCATCTCTGCATTTAACCCATCCGTAACTATATATAATATACTATAATACATCTTAAATACAGCTGTACTAACAACTTACAGTTTTTAGTTTATCTGGCATCTTCAAATTTTGACAAAAATTGTCAAAAGATTTTAAACACTAAAAACTTATAAAATTTAATTGCATAGTTTCAAGTTGAATGAGAGAAATGTGTTAACATGACTTGGATCAAATCATTTTTTACAGTATATTAGAATTATCTGTCCCTAATAATGAGGTGTGGCTGGCAACAGGCGTGTTTTCTCAGACTGTAACAGTCACTCTGCCCTCTCTCTTTTTTTAAAAGAGAGAGAGTTTAAGGAAGGTTTTTTATTTTTGGACTGGCACCCTCTGAGTGTAGGCTGGTGTAAAACAGCCCTAGTATAGAAAGAGAAGCCTGTATGGGCGGCAAATGAATCACCTCTCCACTCTTAGGTATAACTCATCCGAAACGGCACTTTAATGTTGACTAATGGCTCTTGGAGCTCGATCAGGAGAGCTGTGAATCAAATTCACGTGCTGCATCTTCAGTTTTTTTTTTGTCCCGCATCATGGGGCCATTCTGTCTTCCACTTCTGGGAGCCAGATTTCTACAGGGTGGAGCGGGGTGATAATGAGAATGTAGAGAGTGTCAAGGTGTTTGGGGGAGGAAAACGCACACACATACACAGACACACACTCACCAGCTGGGCCTCTTCCCATTTGCTGTGGTGTTCTTCCTTCAGTAAATTGCTGATTGTCTGAGCATAGTTCTGACAGATGAACAAAAAATATTCAGTTTCTGTTTTCTTTGTAATAATATCAATGTATTGACGTCTGATTATATCTACATTGATTATATTATATTATAAAAATCTAGGTGCTTACCTCCACATCAGCATTACTGAGACTGAGACCAGATCCTCTGAAGATCCCTGTGGTGTTCCTCAGGATCTCCATAATCGCCAGAAGGTCTCCACTGTACTTTGTCTGGTCATTAGAGGTCATCCTCAGTCTGGACAACATATCAGACACACCATCCAGCAGCATACCCTTCTGCGACTTAGAGAAATGTTCACGAGCCTAAGGGCAGGGCATAAAATGTAGGATGTGAGACGAGGATTGTCACTCTTCAACAGAATCGGCAATACTTTGAACATTCCGAGACATCGCACATCATCTATTGATATGAAAAGGAAATTACCAGTGCCTGGATGTCCTGAAACTGCTTAGAAACACATTTGATGTAGGTGGGATTTTCCCAGAAGGCCAAGCCTACAGCGTCCAAGGTGCAACGGCGGAGGACAAGACCTGTGGAAGAGCAAAATTGAGAGCTCTTACAAAAACCATTTCCTTGTAGAGGAAAAAGCCTTGAAAATATCGCTCTGGTTGAGACTCGGTTAAAGAAGCAAATCTCTGTGATAGAAAACAATGTGAATATAACAGCAGCAAAATTCTGCTTCATCATGTACCTTCAGCATCAGATGGGCAAGCAACAGCGGCGGTGTCGCCAGCCGGAGTTTTCTTCCACACCACGCTGCTGTAGCTTTCCTCACCGCAGATCTCGTGGGGTTCTGCAAGGGACAATGTTCGGCCCACTTTAGTTTTGACATATTGAAACAAAGCCTAAACTCTTACCGCTCAATTCTGGATGTATTTACAATTTTAAAAAAGTGTAATTTCTTGCCTGGGCATCTCTTTTCGTTGCAGCGTCTGAGTTCAGCTTTATCACCAATGCAAGGCTCCCCACCAAAAAATGGCCCCTCACACACCCTCTGCCTCTGCTGACTGCCTCCTCCACAGGTCTTAGTGCAACTGCTCCAAGAGCTCCAGGAAAGCCACCTCCCGTCCACTGGGGAGCAAGAAAAACCAACGTTTAACAGTCGAATCTACTCGTTTCACTCATTACTTCACCAGGCATTATTAAGCGTAAGAGGAGTGAGAGGAGTTGGCGTACCTGGGCAGTCTCTGAGGAAGCAGTTGCTAACTTCACGCCAGTTGCCCTTGCACTCCAAACCTCCGTAAGATGGGCCGTTGCATTCTCTCGTGCGCTCCCTTGTTCCGTTGGAGCAGGAGGCAGAGCAAACGGTCCAAGATGACCATTCATTCCAGGAGCCATCAACTACAGAAAGAGGACGTAAGACAATCAGCCATTGTCCTGCTTTTTGAAGATAAGAAAACAGCTCTCGAGTTGCTTTTTGTGGGATTTCTGTGAGAAGATTTGCCTTTTGTCTGAAGTATGACCGGATGTCACTGTTAAGTATCGGCTGGGGTCAAAAGCAGAGTTTGCTAATGAGGTCCCTCTCATGTATGTATGTGTGTGTGCGTGTGTGTGTGTGTGTGTGAGATAAAAGCCAGCCAGGTTAATTAGGAGTCTCAGGAGGACATCAATAGCTCTGTGAGCACTCCCTCATTAGGTGGACCCTTAAGAGCATCTGTTAGAAACCTGTAATTTGCCACTGCCAATTCCAGTCTTTTCAGACACAATCTAGAGCATGAGCACTTCACTCTGAAGGACTGTGTTTCGTTTTACCCTCTCGCTTTTTTTGCATTATTTTGCGGTGAGAAACGTGAAGCACAGCCACAGTCAAGTTGACCGTAAGATAGATAAATAATGTGCTCGTAAAGCAAAAAATAAGTCGTTTTACAGTTTAAAGTGTTTTGTAATAATGCATATGCTAGTCAACACGTGTATTTTCCAACATTGTGGACTACAGTGCCATCTGGTGGCCAAACATGAAATTACATTTTTAGATCTTACAAACAGAACCTAATATGTGGTGTATTAAACCTAACTTTTTCCAACGTTCCTAAAGTAAATTACAAGAAATGTGGCTATTATGCACAAAAAGTTCATCAGGTCTCTTCATCAAGCACCCGAAAACATAACTGTATGCATTGGCTTATATATGCAAAGTACAGTGTATGCACGGGGCATTGAGATACTGACCGGGGCAAACAGCGATGTTACAAAATTTGGTCTGTTTGATGGGGCCAGTGCAGGGTTGTCCTCCATTTTTGGGCTGATTGCACTCACGGACTCTGTCGCGGTACCCACGGCCACACGTGGAGGAACACAGGCTCCAGGGTGCCCACTCGTCCCAGGCACCATTCACTAGAAAATAGACAAAAAATGGGGGAGTATTAGAATTTTGTTATCTTAATAATTAAACACTATTGCAGAATTTGCATATGTACCATTTTGCAAATAAATAAGTTTGCATTTGGGCATTTTACCTGGACAAGCAATGGAGTTATTGCAAGGTCTGTTCTCTCTTAAAGGGCCGGTACAGAGTGTGCTGTGTGCAGATGTCATGCAGTTGCGTGTGCGGCTCTGCCAGCCTTCACCACAGCTCACGGAACAGGAACTCCATGACGACCACTGATCCTGCACTGAATCTGCAGCGAAGAAAGAGCGAGGTCAAGACCAATGGGTTTAGTGTTGAATGTTTAACATGTGTAACACCATTTTATATGGAACAGGAGGTCTATTAGAAGGCTTACCAGGTTGGGATGCAATGCTGAGCTCATCTCCGTTGTCTCTCCTCTGGCCAATGATGGCACGTAGGCCCTGACTGCGTTGGCGCACTTTTCCTGTAAAAATGTAAAAAGTCGAGATTGCAAGTTATCACAACATTCACCATTTTCACATGGATAATTAAAATACTATTTTGAAGGCCATTAATACTCACCAATGCAGGGTTGGGGATTGCATGCACGACCCTCCTCGACCACGCCCTCACAGATGCCGTCTTCAGGTTGGCACGCCCGGCTGCGGACCTGGACTCCACCTCCACACTCATTACTGCACTCTGACCAACGACTCCAACCAGCCCAACCCTCTGCAGGAGAAGAAACAGGGTTTGGATAATGAATACTCACATCACTGTGTAATATCTGACAATACTGACACATTAAAGTTAAAATAATAGGTTTTTGGAAGTGAAACTGCTTTTTCTAAAGAAAGCAGGAAAAGAATGCTGATCAGGAACCTTACAGATGACCACCACCACCATCTGGTGGTGAATATTAGGAACTACATCTAGTCTGACTGTTTTGAGACTTTCACAGTGAGGCACAAGGGGCTACCAAGTTTTTACCCCATCAAGTGACTTGGCATTTGTCTGTTAAACTGAAAAAAAAATCTCAAAACAGATCTATGCCATGATTTCAGGCCAGGAGTCAATAAAGCTGAAAATCACTGTCCTGACAGCAGGGAAAGCAAGAAAACTTTAACACATTGGAGAAAGGTGGCAAAAAAGAGAAAAGGTTGCTTGTTATGTATAGGGCAAACACAAAATGCCAAGGCGCCGCGTGAGACGCCCGCTTTAAATGGGGTGTCAATGCCCTCGGCGCCGCATGCATGCGTCTTCGTTGGAGACTGGCGCGTTGCTATGGCGACCACAAGTGCCGAGCATCGATTGCCACTCTCCCCGCCAGCGCAGGCTTTATGTCGTCTTGGTGGTAGAACATTGCCTCCCGCCTCGCTCGGCTAAGGCCTCAATCTAGCCCAAGAGCACACGCTTCTCGCTTCGCTTGGTAGCCGGGCAAAGTGAGCTACAGCCTGCGTCTCGACTTTAAAGGCAAGATTTTTAAACCCCCTGGGATAGATGGGGGGGGGCTTTTATTTTACCAGCTGCCTCCAAATCAGCTGTTTATACCTCAGGAGCACAGCCAGACACGCTCCTAAAAGCCAGACCTTCAGCTTTCTGACATAACCCAAGTGTTTTGTAGGTTTCGGGAACATTAGTTTTGACATTTGAGTGAAGAAAAACAAGAGACAAGGTCTTAAAGTGATAATCTTTGGTAATCTGACACTATGGGGCCAATCGTCAGCTTTGGATAACAGCTAGATAACCATAGGTAGCCATATACAACCATAAGAGGTTGGTAAAGCTAACATTTAAAAGTAGCTTCCCCAACACTGCCAACCGTGGCTCATAGACAGCAATGCACACACAAAGCAAACTCGCACTTACTCATGATCTCAGCATCCCGGTTGTTGTCTCTGATGGCAGGCGTGCACTTTTCTGTGTAGACTCCGCCCCTGTAGCATCCGCCTGACCTCCTCTTGGGTGGCTCCCAGCACTGGCAGGGCGTGGCCATGATGCCGCAGGGGTTTCCGTGGGTGCTGGTGGCCAGGCAGTCTTCCAGCCACTTACACAGCATCTCGCAGGCAGGCACACTAGGGTTCCTCTTGCCGACCACTAGGAACTCTGCACCGAACTGGCTCCCTTCATCGTCCCCACCGTTGTCCTGCTCCTCCTCCAAGAGCTCCATACCCATACCATTGCGGGGCACCACCTTCCTCACCTGCAGGAACTGTTTGCTGGACTCAAGGTAGGCCACGGAGGAGGAGGCATCGCAGAGACGGACCACCTCGTCGAAGCTCTCCATGCCCAGATAAGTGCGGGACGTCTCCAGGAAAGAGTCGAACTGGAAGGTCTTGATCTGGCGTGGTGTGCATGACTCAGTGGGCTTGGTGATCTTCATGTAGACAGTGTAGCGGCGAGGGTCTGGGTTCTGCAGGGTCCAGGAGCAGGGAGCCGAAGGGAGGGCCGTTTTGGATGAGAAGACACCAAAGAAGCGACTCTGCTCCAGGGTAGCACAAGTGGCTGAGGCGGGTCCAGATGGTGTAGCTTGGGTCAGGCCGAGAAAGATGATGCACAAGGCCAGAGACAGGCCGGTACTCAAAATTGGCTTCCACTCCATCTTCTCACTTCTGGAGGATGGATGGATGGATGGATTGGCACTCTGCGTTGATCTGGACCTCTGTCGCACTGTGTTGGGTTTTAAGGGATTTTTCTTAATTGCTTCTTCCTTTTTGGGATGGCTTGTTTGTTTACTAAGTAGACTGGGATGGAGGGTTGAAGACTTCACTAGAACATTGGGGCCATGTCTGTCTGAAACAGATCTGCACAAAGGGACACAGAGACAGAAAACAAGCAACGTTAGGGAATGCTGTTTGACTTACTCTCTTTGTAGAACTGTTGAGAATGTACTAGGGCAAGCAGCAGTCATATCATTCAGACAAGCTTCCTGACTTCCTGACATAACCCAGATGGGAAAGTTTGTGGTCAGATTTGGAGGGAGAATAATGCTAAACAAGGTCTTGAAATCACAATCTTTGGTAATACAGCACAAACACAGAAAACAAAACCCAAAGAAGGTATTGGGGAAGGTAGCATGTGTCATATCATTTATAACCTCAACCATTCTAATCATGGTCACTCCGCTTGTAAAAGTAATCATATCACCAGCTGGAGATGGACAGCCCATGATTAGCATTAGCGCCACTTCGTGGATGCAACCACCACCATCGTCGACCGGACCGAGTCTGAACGAAGGTGGCTAAAACACACTGCAATTACACTCCATCTATAATTACAGGGCGCATCGCAGCACGCGTTCTCTCACTGCCATCCCTCCATTCCTCCCTCCCGCCTGCATTTTCTCTAGCTCTCGCTCCGCCGCCTACACTCTAACACGTGGCTTGGCCGATTGCGTCAAACTGACGTCCACAATAAAGATTCCGCAAAAAAACGCCCACGGTGGCCTGCCGGCGCCTAGCGACTCCACTTATGGTCCCTGCAGTTTTGAGAAGCCCAGCGGGAAATCGCGCTGTCTCCTCCGAAAAAAAAGTTTGACAAAGTCAGACGGGCGGTGTGCAATGAGTGACAAGTTGCAAAGGAAACTGTGGAGTCACAATAATTCAGAAAGACTTTAATCATTGGAGTCAATTTTGGGTTTGAACTGTGGTGATTGT
The DNA here is from genome assembly GCA_032718565.1 of Distichodus sexfasciatus. Lineage (NCBI taxonomy): Eukaryota > Metazoa > Chordata > Actinopteri > Characiformes > Distichodontidae > Distichodus > Distichodus sexfasciatus. The sequence goes on from JAVGVS010000291.1 coordinate 423,303, forward strand.
TTCCATGACTACTGCAGAACTTGTGCTATTGTAAGTAACACCAGCCTTGACAATAATGAAAACATAATTGGTGATGATCTGACACATTCCTGGTGACCTTTTTGCCTCTTGCAGAGACATTCAGTTTTATGACGATGAGGTGTTATCATGGAGACAGAGACAGAAAGGGAACAGAAGGTTGTGCCATGTGATTTCTTTAGAAGGTCAACTCCATTCCCTTACAGCCATCCCTTGCTCCAAAAGAAGGAAGAACAGAGCGTGAGAAAGAGGAGGAGGAACCATGAAACGGCTCAGTGGCCGAAAGGCTTCTGGGTCTCGTTCTCTCTCTCTATAGCTGGCACGAGTGGGAAGCAGATGAAGGGATACATTCAGAGCCAGCTGACCGAAGAATGAGGGATAAAGTGTAGAAGAAGGGGCTGAGAAGGAGGAAGGGAACTAGAGAGGATAAGAGGGCATCTGTGATCTGTTCTTCTTGCCTTTGCTACTTGTGGATGTTATTTTGCACTCAGAAACAATTGTGTTCCCACAAATCAACAGGTCCACCCTCGATCTCATATCAACACCCTGTCTCATTTACAGGGGACGTTTTTTCTCTTTCCTTCTTCCAGTGTTCAGTTGCATTATTCTGTCAGAGCTGCAGGTTAGCTCGTCCCTCTTTTTTATGGGCTCAAATTTAATGGATTTGCCTCCTACTTCCCCTCAACTCTCGCCCTCTATTAAATCTCACACACCGGAAGCCATTAGAAGCAAAAAGAGAGCCCAGAAAGTCTCTCTCTCTCCCCATCTCACTTCCCTCCCTGCCTCTCGCTCAAAGTAGACAAATTACATGTTTCATCGGTAGTTATAGAAACAGCTGATTTTTTTTTTTGGTAAATGAAAGAAGTAGAAGCGGGCAGGGAGACAGAGCCAGGCAGCGGATGCCAGGAGATAATTTATGCTGATCTATGCCTGGTCTCGAGTGCCACTTGTACAGATGCGGTCTGATTATTTACCTTGTGTTCTTCTCCCTCCCTTCCACCTCCAACCCCTTGCACAAACACCATTAAAATCTACATTTCCAGCTCCCTAATTCTCCTGTACACTTTCAGAACTTCTGGCATTTCATCTGACTGTTCTGTGAAGTTCTCTGTTCTTCAGGCTGGTCATGTTGCATCAGGTGTCCCCCAGCACAGCTGCAGTATTGTACTAGGCGTGGGAAAGCATGAGACTGGCCAACCAGAAAACACACACACAACACAGCGTTGCCTTCATCTGACTCACAGAGGAGAAAGAGATTCGGATGTTACCATGGAAACTATGAAAGCCTCGTCATGCGAGTAGCCAGAACCCACAGTGTGTTTTCGTGCTAATTGCACTTTTTGGTTATCATGTTGTGTCTGATCATATGTAACAAGAGCTTCAGGGATGATTCTGAAATGTAGGTGCAGCAACGTGACAGGTTTTTGTTGCTTAGCAGGAACTTGCAGAATTCTGCTGATCTTTTTCAGCAGGTCTGTCTCATCCCACATTAGTCATATTTCTTATCCTGGGTCAGCGTGGGAGGATTTGCACGTCCACGCCACCGCTGATGCTGCTGCACCTACGGTCCTCCTGCTGCTGACCCTGGAACAGTGAGCCCGGGGCAAAAGCGAGGAAGGAACTTCATGTGATCAGACACTTTAGAGGAGCGTGGCGTGGTCTGCTTCCTCTAAGGCAGGGACGCTGCACTGTTCAGCACTTTTATTCTGACTTTTATTTTCTTCTCTTTGATGACAGTTTGCTTATCTTCACTTGTTTATAGCCACTGGTGTCGGAAAAATATCCCACATGCTGTGCCTCCGAACCAGCACACCATGTGAGCGCCCACACACGTGTGCCAACTTGTGTACACAAACACACACACACAGATAGCATGCATAAAGACAGTTTGATAAATATTTTAGACATGAATAGCACACAATACAAAAGTCATTCCGTTACGAATCACTTTTTCAGATGAGCCAGCTGACAATCAATCATGTGTGTGTGGTTGTGTGTGTGTGAGTGTGTGTGTGAATGCTGGGCACTGTGTGGAGACTTTGTTCTCAGATATGTGTGTGTAAGTGTGTGTGTCTTTGTCAGAGGATGCCTAAAGACATTCAGAAGTGCACAAACACTTAAATCCAACAATCAGACACAAACACACAAAGATGTTAGCAGTTTCTCTTGCTGTCCACACACATATTCACAAACAGAACGACACGTGAGACCCCCAAACAAAGAGATTTGATGAAATCAAGTGAAATGTTGAAGTCAGCCGGGATGTTTTGATAATTAGAACAATTTTGGTATACATTTATGAGTATAAAGTCTTTACTGAAAATATATATTTTTTACCAACACTTTTTAATCTACTTATAAATGTTGGGCACATGTAACAGCATAACAGCTACGTGTATATACACAAGAAATCTTAACCATAATTCATCAAAACCTCCTGACAGAAAGACGTTTTATCAACAGCCGTTGCAAGTCAGACATTATCCATTGATCCCAGAGTAACGGAGCGCAATTTTCAGTGCGCAACAAACTCCGAGTGGACAAGTTTCACACGCGTGTGTCCAGATCTCAACGGCACTCATTTCTCTCTTTTTCCACCTATCTTACATGAAGTGAAAAGACTTAATGCAAAGTTTCTTTGCACTCAAATCCAAGCTGACTTGGATTTTCATCAGCAGGAGAAACTGTAAGACATTAACAGCAGCACGGACTCAAGATGTCCTGTACGCACATTCACATTTCTTATGCTTATGATTTTACACTAACGCATTTTCCACATAATCTTTCTCTCACACTCTTTAAATCTGCACATTACTCCTTCTAGCTCAGTTCTCTATACAGCCTTTTTTTTTTTTTTTGCAAATCTTTCTCATGCAAACCGAACATCTTGAATATGTTTAGACGCTATGTGTCTTGTTATTCTTTTGCATGGATGTGCACTTTACCTATTACATATTGTGCCTTGTTCTGCTGCATTCTGCTTGAGGGTCTACACCCGAACACAGCCATGTCCGTTATGTTGGTACTGGCTGTAAAGAATTCTGACTTCGAAATGCAAACTAACAAATGCGTTTCGGTTTATGCACGGAAAATCTGCACTTATATGTTGCCAATTTACTTATTCGGGTTGTTAAAATTGTGACTTTGCTCAATGTGAAGACGCTGCATGGTAAAATTAATATGTTGCAGGATAGTGCAACGAAAGTTTCGGCTCTACGAGAATAATTAAGACAGAAGCTTCGAGTCGCTGTCCGTGGTGCCGAAATTCTCTCGTAAAAGCGCGCAGCAAACTTTGGGTCTTCAACGATCCCCAAACTTTAAGGCTGCACCAGCCTTAACTCTTTTGGTTTGATCACACAGTAAACTCAAATGAGAAGATGTGCAAGACAATGTCATACATATATAAATGAAAGCAGACAAAATTTAGAGACGACTGAAGATTAATTACCTTTAAAACTGTCTGGTTCTTGGATAGATTCTCTCCATCCACAGGTTTCAACGTCTCGAAATCTTCTCCGTCCTCTCAGCGAAGTCGAAGTCAAACTTGCCGGCAGGAAAAAAGTCGGAGAAGAGGGTCGAGACGAGACTCTAAAACCCAGCTTTGGGTTCTTCTTCTTCTTCTTCTTTTAAGACCGACTCCAAGTTTCAGTGCAGTCCACTTTCCACAAGCAAAATGAGCAAAAAATAATAGCGACTCTGACCAAACTCCAAAGAGTTTACTACCAACTTTTCTGCGCAGCTATTCCCAGTGAAGCGGGTTATAGCCAAGGGCCGAATTTGTCGGAGCTCCAGCGGAAAGAATAAAGCAAGATCTTTGCTGTCTTCCAGATCTTCTCTAACACACCAGCTCCGGTCTTTGTTGGTACTTTTACTCCCGGCTTCGGAGTCTTCTTGCTTGTGGCTCTTTGCACTGCAAGTGGGTTCAGTCTCAGCGTGCTTCGTGGCCTCCTCTCGGACCCTTATATCCTACCCCGCCCCCCCTTTCGGAGTCTGTGCGTGGATCGCACTCACAAGTGAATGAGACAGCGCGGGGAGGGAGGGGGCGCGGAGGAGCCGTGTGTATGTGTGTGCGTTTCCAAGGTGTGTGCGTGTGCGTGGAGAGAGCGAGACAGAACGAGAGAGGGAGGAGGAGGAGGCAGGAGAAAGAGAGAGAGTCAGAAAGGGAGGAGGAAGAGAGAGAGAGAGACGATGCTCACGTTAAACTACGCACAGACGAACGCAGGAGCAAGCGAACCGGAAAGAAGACATCACTAGCTCGAGCTCCCGGCGCCGGTAAACGTTAAAGCCCGGAGCCCGAGCTGCATTGTCATGATGGTGTGTGTGTGTGTGTGTGTGTGAAAGGGAGAGCGACATGCACGGAGAAATGCGTGTCATTACATCACCTGCTGACCTTGAATGCGGCGGTTTGCATGCGAAACAAAGGAGTTCCGCTCATTTTGTTGACATGGGATTTCTCTAAAAGCATAACATTTTTTTAAATGTGTAGAACACCGGCAAACAAAAAAACAAAGAGTGATGCAATGAAGGCTTGCACCGAGGTTTAAGGCAGCCGGGGCAAACTTTGGAAACAAAAGCTGAGCATTGTTTTTCTTTTGTTGAAATATGAAACCCGTAGACAAGTTTTGGGGAAGGGGTAAGGTCATTCCCAGTTTGCCATGTTATTATTATTATTATTATTATTATTATTATTATTATTATTGTTATTATTATACTTTTTAGGTGGCTTATATGAGTGTTAATTGGTCAGTTTATCAGTTTATCAGTGGATCACCCCTTAAAAAAAGGAAAAAGAAGGAAAAGGGCTCTTCTAGAAAGTGCGCGCTCCCCTGCGTTCTCTGTGCGCGCCACCTGTGGGCGGCTGAGGGTGCGCGTTGGGAGCGCGCTTGGCGCCGGGAGAACCGAGGGAGAACCGCGCGGGGGCGAGCGAGTCGGCGGATCTGTTGGCAGAATTCCCCCACCCCCCACCCTCCTAAAAGAACTCGTGTTGGGTGGGAACAGCTTCAAAAGTCGACCAGCATTAGTCAACGTTACATAAAGAGATCTCTGAGAGATGAGCGAATAGTATTTACTAATAAGCACAACTTCCACGCTGTGGATCCGTCATGTGAAGGGTGTGAGATGACTTCCTGAGAGCGTCTTTGCCAGAGTGGAGGAACAAATAGATTGAGTGAAAGTCTCTGAATTATACTGAGACGAAAAGAGATTCTTCAGATCGGAACATTTCTCTACAGAAACTAAAAACCCATAACTCTCGTGATTGAATTTCTGCTTCTTAGTAAATTTCAATACTAATTGCCAATCTCTTTAGATATTTTCTGAAGAATCTCAGACCAATTCTATAAAGATCAAGATTTATGGCACCTACAAATTCATTTTGGCATAAATTACAGGGCTGATGGGCAATTACAATTCCCTGTTAATAAAAAAATAAGCAATTAAAACCCCCTTCTACCATGAAAGTGAGTGAAAGTGAGTAATTATTTGTCACTGTGATACACCACAACAAAAATGTGCTGCATTTGACCCATTCATGAAAGAGTACTGGGCAGGAGACATGCTTGGGGATGGGTACCTTAGTGGTACCTTTATCAGTCTGGGCTTTGAACCATGGATCCTCCCATCACAGGGGCAGCCACACCCAATGATCAATCCCAACCCCCTCCCGTGTACTGGTTGCCTAGAGGTTAGGACAGTCATGGGTTCGAATCCTACCTCTGACACTACCATCATTGAATCCCTGAGTAAGACCCTTAACCCCAAATTGTTCAGGGAAACTGTCCCTAAAATAAGGAAATGGAAGTCACTCTGTATAAGAGCGTCTGCTAAAAGGCATAAATGAAATGATCATACTTAAGTTGCACTCTTTTTTTTGAGAGCTTAATTTTAATTGAAGGAGAGAGGGAAATGATTGACATGGGTGACTTGTTACTAGCTCACCTTTGAGAACTCAGTTGACCGTGTAAATGGCTGGCATTCAGAGCAAAGTTCTTCACCCAACTTCCTTTAGGTCCAAGAATAAAGCAAAGAAAAACTGTGATTAATATGTTTGATACATTTGTACCGCATTACTCATCAAGAACGGAAGTGCTGGAGCCAGGTAGGAAAGCCTGTTTGTACCAACCATTCATTCAGCAAGAATCTCTCTCTCTCTCTCTCTCTCTCTCTCTCTCTCTCTTTCTCAGGTATGAATCACTAAATTACAGATGAGGAGAGGGCATGAATGACTTCATGCTTGCCTTATAGTATCAAAGATCAAGCTATCATCTTTTCAATGACAATTCTCTCTCTCCCTCTCTCCCTTAGATCAGATTAACTGAATGACATATCGAGGACGACAAAATGATGCTATGGCCTTTGTAAAACCCACTAAATTGCATCATAAAACAATATCAATGTTTATCCTATTTCCCAGGAATACCTCACCTGTTAAAAAGAGATTTCCAGGTTTAGACACAATTAGTCATGCTCATCTGATCTGGCCCGGGGCTGGCCGGGTTTGGCCCTGTGAGGGGGCAGATTGGGGGCCGCTAACAAGCTCAGATCTGCTGAGAAAAGCCCAGAAAGAGGTGGAGAATGGCTGAGGGAGACTGGATTGAGTTATTAATGAGTATAATTACAGTATCCGCATCATCAGCGAGCTAAATCAGGCTCTTTTATTTCTCCCTTTTACCACCTTCGTCTCACACATGACCACGCATAAACACGCCTAATGCTTAAGAATACAGCCTGTTTCTATCTAGGTTGTATTTCATAACTCATCTGTCGTTGGAAGTATTTCAGTAACACCCTTAAGTTATTTTGGTCCCACAAGTTTAGACTGGATTTGATACAATGGCTTGGTGTTATACAATGCTGAAGAGTTTTAATCTCAACATGAGTGGGGATTTTGGGAGGACATTTTGAAAAAGATGGGTCATTCTTCATGAATAAAAGAAGCTGCAATAATGAAGGAATCAGAATTGTTTTGACTCATTTCTTTTAAATTGGTGCATGTTCCTGGAATTTGAAATTTTATAGAAAAATACTAGTGAATACAGATGTCACAATGGAACATTGAGTTAAATCAATCAATAAGTCATTTTCCTCATCTTACTTATTAAAATGAATTTTAAATCATAAAATGATTATAAACCACTCACGAAAACACACACAATCAGGTCTTTGGTGTCTTTGTGAGGTACGTGCATTGACTCTAATGTAAATAATATTACAACTTCACCTAACTTTTGTAACCAAACACAAATGTTTTCACTCTTTCAGTTTTAAAAATGCTAGAATGTTCTTTCTCTAGGTTTCTTCCCTTACGAGGACTGGAGGACCATACAAATGTATACATCAGATTTTCCTTTCTTTAAGGGGACAGTCATGTCCTCACAACCTCCTTAAATCAGTTTTTCCCACACTCATTGCTTTCACTCAATTACTCTTGTATTAACAACAGATACACACACACACACACACACACACAAACACTCACACTCACACTGTCCTCGGCGTCAGCTTAGTGTATCAGTAACCCGCCCACACCTCTCCACTCCAAAGTCTATTCACCAGAATCCCGTCATGCGCGTAAGAGAAACATCAACAGCAAACAACAATCAGCTCAGCAGCACCTCATAGCCCGCCTTACATACGCACGTCCATGAGGAACAGACATGCACACAGTCCGCCCACATACACACACACACACACTCACAGAGGGTTTACAGTTCACATATTTTATATATACCCAGTGAATCATATTTACAGAGATATTTAGAATATAAGCATATTCATACTGTATTCTGAATATTAAATTATTGATGATAATATTTATAAATGTATAAAACTTTGTTAGAAGTGAGTTCACATTAGTAATACTGGCCAATCTGCTGTTTGGTGCCTCTCTGTTTTGTTTTTGCTCCTCTCTGATTTTTCTCTGTAGGTGTCATAACAAGATCCGGCCTCAAGAGGGCGCTCTTACTGCCAGTCACCAGGAAGCAGGGAGCTCTGCTTTTTAAGGAAAGCCTGACTGGTATGAATTAAAGACTAACGCTGACCAAAAAATTAGACGTATAGGGCATGTGTACCTGCGAGCATTGCATGTATATGTATAAGAGCATCTGTATCGAAGGATAGCAATTGCTACTGTACATTACTGTAGTTTACGCTGCAGTCTTCAACTGTATTTCACCTTTTACACACATGAAAATCAGTGAGTAAAAGTGCACCGCAACCAAATGTCACCTCTACATTGGACCCATCCGTGAAGGAGCAGTGGGCAGCTGACCTGGGCAGCACCTGGGGAGCACCTTGGGGACGGTACCTTGCTCATGAGTACCTCAGTGGTAACTTTACTGATTTGAACCGGTGACCTTCCGATTACAGGGCAACCGCCCAATGCTGTCTGTATGCTCAGGGTGAGTTTGGTCAACTCAAACTTTAACATGTCTTTATGCATTACAGAGGCTAATTTTACTGACCTAGTACCTAATTATTACTTTATATTGCACTGTATGTCCAAGAACAATAGCAAATGTTCTAAATTAAAGTCTTAAGAATCTTAATTAAAGATTATGACATTCACCAATGTTTTCCTATTTAAGATTTTCTTAGATAAAAATCTAACCTACAAACTGTGAACAAGTCTTACACTCTTTATTAGAATCTTTTTTGCAAAGCATTCACATTTTTTTTTTCAATTTAATAGTTGTTTAATATGTTAAACTATTCAAATGTCTAAATTGTCTTAATAATAAATTTAAAGCAACACAATGTAAGATTTTCTCACAGAGTCCCCCTATAGATGAGAAACAGCATCACCTAGAACAACTGCCGTAAAATCTGATTTGCATTCATTAACAACCGGCGAACTTCCTGAAGCAGGACAACTAATGTGCGATCATTGTCTTTGCTCCAGGTGGAGCAGCCTTACAGCATTTTATTTAAACATGAATATTGTTCTATTTTTTGAAATATCAGAAACAAAAGCTAACTCGACAAAAAACGACAAATGTAAAGATAGTGTTTTGGTTTTCATCTCGGCCTGCCCTATAACTGATTGTAACTGATATAACTGATTGGATGGATGTGACATATGACTTAAAGCAGTGAAATTTTGTAGTTCTTTTTGTGGCGAGGTTCCAACCCAAACCCTGAAACTGAAGAGTGCCCGTTTAGGTGATGTAGACGCTCTTAAGTGATGATAAAAGTGTAATTGAACATATTGTGACTTAATGTACCTTCAGAATGATCTTAAAAATATAGTTTGAAGACTGAACGACTACATTGTGTCGCTTTAAGGATAAAACTCGGGACCCAAAGTCTTCACCATGTCATTTTTCAGTCTACTGTACATACTCTAGTTGAGATGACAATAAAGTTCACTCAGACTTTAAATTTGACACGAGCATATTTATAGTGTTACAGACTGCATTATGTAGGTTATTGTAAAGTGTAGAAGTCTCGCTACATTGTGTTGTCTAAAATTTGGCCAATTTTTAGGTGTATTCTGATAAATTTCACATAGTTCTAAGTTCTGAGTGTCATCCCATGTGTGTATTTGCATCTGTGTGTGTGTTCCTGCGCATGTGTGTGTGGCTGCGTTAATCGATCTCACGCAGCTGTGGAACTGGGGCAGAGTCCAAGATGAAAGCGGGTCAGCCAGGCAGCCAGGCCAACACATGCTGACAAAAAATTACACACACACACACGCACACACACGCCCCACACACCTGCACAGTGCCCCAAGCCCGGTAAGTCACGCGGCACGCGACATACACAAACACACACGCACCTAGGTACACACATACACACAGATGGTGTTCTGATGACTAAGAAAGTACCGTAACATGGTGAGAGAGGCAGGGCAAAGTCAATTTTCAGGGGTCTGACACTAGTGTGACCCAGGTCAGAGACATCTTACAACATGGACATTCGGCTGACCAGTTCAAATGGCCAGACATGAGGCATGCGTTATGGAGTAAGGCCTAGAAAAGTGGGCCAAGATGTAGACTAGAATTTGGGTTGCTGCTGTTAGAGGTGTTGGGCAAAAGTTGGGCAGATAGTAGCGTACGGGTTAGGACATTCACCCGTGATGGGAAGGTCTCTGGTTTGAATCCTGGATCAGTAAAGGTACCACTGAGGTACTCATGAGCAAGGTACCATACCCAAGCACTGCTGCTACTGCTCCTTTATGGATGGCTCAAATGCCGACGTCTCATTTGGTTGTGGTGCACAGTGTGCTGTTCCGTGGTGTGTTCACAATTACAAATATTCACTTTCAAAATGGTGTCGTTCTTCAGATGAGGTCCTGACTCTCTGAGATCATAATAGATCCCTTGGCATCTTTCTAAAGCAGATGGTACCTTGCTCATGAGTACATCAGTGGTACCTTTACCACTTTGAGACTTGAACCGGTGACCCTCTCTAATGTTATTCTACCAATGGGCCTAATCTGCAACTTTGCCAATAGCGGGAAACCTCTCTGTCTGTGGTTACTTTTCATACAAACACTTTCAACAAAGGGCGTTTTACAGTAGATGTCTGCAGGAGCTCCCCTGCATCTCTGCATCCTATGTCCACTGGATCTGCAAGTGGTCAACAACACCAGACAGCAGACTGGACAAAGATTTTGCGTTATATGCCTCCTCTTACATTGACAACTACAGTATGAGGCGAAGTTGTTATCAGCTAGCTAAGTTACTTCAGCTAACATTATCTGATTTCTGTATCTTCTTGATACGGAACCCAACAGAAACCACGCACCACAACCAACTGTGACCTCTGCATTTTACCCATCCATGAAGGAGCAGTGGATAGCTAACATGGGCAGCATCCGGGGAGCAGTGCTTGGGGATGGTACCTAGCTCATGAGCCCTCAGTGGTACCATTAGGCGACCATCCTAGGTGACCATCCTAAACCATGTTTTGAAACCTTTGTAAAATCTGTAATAACAAACCAATATTGATCACGAACCAGCTTCACAACCATGCTGGTCTCAGCTGTTTATTTCAGCAAAGAACAAAATGCAAAGACAGAGAGATAAAAAAACTGAGGTGATGTTCAGCGTGGGATAAGGGCCTGTTTGTGGTGACTCACATAGTGGTGGAGATGTGGAGAGCAGAATGTAGAGTAAGATAGAGATAGACATAGAGAGAGAGAGATAGTGGGAAGGAGGTAGGTAGAGAGAGAGGAAGAAAGGAAGAGATGAGCTAAGGAGAGGACTGTCCATCTGTGGAGTACCCAGTCGGCCCACTCGCTCTGGCCCACGGAGAGCCGACAGTTTTGGGACGGCCTCCTCGGCGTGGTGGCCCGCTCTGTGGAGGCGCTACGCTAACAGGCTAATAATGACACCAGAGGCTGAGCGGAGCGCGGTCGTGATTGCTGAAGCCTAAACCAACTATAAATACATTTGCTGCTGAACGGTATACAGTGGGCAGTCCAGTGTGGGCAGAATTTTGTGCTCTGCCCACTCCTGCCAGGCACAGCTGGCTTTCCTCAACCTCCAGCCGAACCCAGAAAACCCAAACCAAACCAAACTTTGGGAACTATGCCAGTGCGAAGGGGGCATTTGGTGGAACATTTTGTCTGTAGGCCAAAAAATTTAACAGCACAGTGTTAATTTCACGTTCTCGGTGACACATAACTGCAAAACTGGATATTGTATCAAGCGACAATAATTAGGCATATGAAAGTGAGTGATTAGTGAACACAGCACAGCACACAGCGCACCACAACCAAATGTGATCTCTGCATTTGACCCATCTGTGAAGGAACAGTGGGCAGCATGGGCAGGATTCATACTGGTAGCCTTCCAATCACAGAGCAAACGCCCTAACTTTTATGCCACCAACTGCATCAGATATAAGATGTATTTCAGTTAAATAATTGATTTTTTTAAGGGAAGCGATCTTAAAGCATTGAAAGACGGGTTTAAGGTGGTCTAGTGCTTCGCATACTCACCTATGAACCAAGAGGCCATGGGTTCAAATCCTATGCTCTCCCCGTGTTCATATGGGTTTTCTCTGGCTGCTGTGGTGTCCTTCTATAATCCAAAAGCATGCAATATAGGTTAAGTGGCGACTCTAAATTGGCCCCATAAGGTATGAATGAACAAATGAATGAATATCAGCCAGCGAATTAAATCAATTTCACTTTCCCATTCAAAAAACCTCAAACTAACGCATCACTTTTGCTCTCGTTTCTCATTTCCACATTTTATCCCATGTCTGTCTGATACACTCTGAGCCTGTTTCCTAACTGAAACACAGATCAGAAAAGAGCGTAAATCGATTTGACCCATAACATCTGTTCAGGATGTCATTATTTCCCACAGTTATTCCCCTGTTTCGAGGAAACTGCCATAAACAGAGCAGGAAGCAGAAGTCCACTGAAAAGAAACATCTCATGTGGGCTGACACCAAGGCCGTGTGGAAACAAGGCGCTCTTGATTACAATTGTTGCACCTCAAGCTCGACTGTTCATTACCGAGATGCAACTGTTAAATAAAAAAAGCACAGTAATAAACACACTCTGATTGCGTCGACTCGACCTGTGCTAAAGTGGTTTAAGGGAGAAAAGGCTTTTGGGTTTATCTTTTGTCTTATGTTTTTAAATGCTAAAAAATATCCCTCCCCGTGCTAATAATAATCACTGCTTACGGGGAGAGATGCGCAAAAGATGTGCACCGTCAGCCAAATCTCTCTTAAGGACAAAAGTGGAGGATGAAAGACGGAGATGGACAAGGAGAGAGGTGCTTTTTATTCCCCTGCCTCTCTCCAGCACAATCAAATGGACAGTAATAGCTGCTCATACCTTCTTCAAAAATATCTAGTAGATCATAGTCTTTTAAATAACATCTCTGTTCTTCTATATTAGTCGTGTAACGATACATCAATCTATATTGATACATTGATTGATACAATAAAAACGTTGATATTGTAACATTACATAAATTCATTTATTTGTTAGCCGAAACGCTTAATCCCTACCAGGGTCGTGGTGGCGACCGGAACCTATCCCGGGAACTAAAGGTGCAAGATGGTGACCAACCCTGGGCAGGCGCCAAAAAACAGCAGGGCACACACACTCACATAATCACACTCTCACACACACCTTACGGGTCCAATTTTAGAGGATTGTGGATTGGAATCCGGAGCACCTGAAGAAAACCTATGTGAACACATGGAGAGCATACAAACTCCACACAGAAAGGCCCTACGGCTGACCCCGGGATCAAACCCAGGACCTTCTCCCTGTGAGGCGGCAGCGCTAACCACTGCACCATCGTGCCAACCTCATTCCGAACATGTCCAAACATATGTGTAACTATTATTCCTCAAGACTACTTAAAAAAATACTTTAAATCTAGTTTATTAGAAGCAAAATATTATGAAATGAGGTGTAACTCAAGACTTTATAATATAAGTGCTATATGATTTAAAATACCTTGGATGAACTAAGAACGATGTGGGGAAAGTGAGTGAGAGAGTGAGTGAGTGAATGAGACAGTGCAGACAGACAGACAGTTGGTCTTCCAATAAGCAAAGTCCTCTAAATCTCCCAGAATCCCTCCAAATGTCCAACACAAACAATCAGTAAGTGTCTTATATAAGCACATGGTGGTAGAAAATGATTTGTAATCTGTTTTCTGAGTAGCATTGTTTTTTTGGAAAATCGGACTTGTACAAGACAGACTTTTTTTACTACGTTTTTAGAAATTTACATTGTTAGCAAAATTTATACCAACCAACAATTATTTTTAACTCCTATTAACTTTGCACAAAACTCTAGCCTTAACTATTTAGTAGAATTTTAGAATTCCTACTTCTTGCATAGAATTATTCTGATTGCATACATTCTTCGATTAATTCAACACACGTGTAACTTAAAGATCCCATATTATGAAAAACCTTTTCTGTTCTTTGGACATCCATTTGGGTCTGTACTGCCTCTGCACTCACTGTAAGTGATTATAAAAATGGTGAATTGCGTTAGTATTAATTTACGATTAATTTCTACCCACCAGGTAGGACGGCTAGCGTTCCTGATCCGCCATGTTTTCTTGGAAGCACTAGTGTAGGAATCGCAAGGAAGAAGTCTACTGACGGACACTTACAGTGTTGTGTTATTGGCTGCAAAGACCATAAATCTTTGTTTTCTCTCCATTGTAAAGATAATCTTATTGGCTAACCTACCGATCTCAAAAGAACACGTTGCAATGTTGACATGTGCTAACAATTTCAAGGATTACTACTTCGTCAACTTTGGTCAGTACAAACTAGGATTAGCCACCAAACTTTGTCTCAATGCAGGGGCACTTCCAACTGTCCGTGCAAACCTGCAGATGGGGGGGATGTAAGTACTTAAAAATAATGACCTATGGGTTTCTTCTGCAGTTTAGCATGAACTAACAAAACATCCTGTGGCGCTTTAGATATTTAGCAGGAGCGAACACTTACAGATAACGTTAGTTAGGACAGTGTCCACCACCGTGTTGCAAACCTAGCCGAGCCGTCCCCACACATAGAAATTTATACAAACAATGATGTTTCCTAAACTGAACTACGGCTGTATGGATGGTCTGATAGCAGCAGTCGTGTGGTTTGTTTTCACGTGAGGTGAACTCTCGCCGTGCTGTTTACACCCCAGTTCCGGAGTGGGACGTGTGTGGGCAGCGGCGGCTCATTTACATTTAGGAATACTAACGGGAAACAGCCTGTTCTGAAAGGGACTGAAATAGAGGAGTAAAAAGCAGGTGAAAATGCCTAATCTGAGAGGTAAACTACTTCAGAGACATGTTTAGTGGCGTTCATAGACCTATTTTAACTTGTTGAAGAAATGTATAATATGGGACCTTTAATGACTGTGTTTACTGTGCAAATTTTTCAACATTAAACCATGTCGTTAAACTAATACCATGGTTGGAGAGAAGCAGTATTGATTTTAGTAGCTAAGAATTGAACTCTCTCCCCGGGTGCTGTCTCTGTCCCATGAACACACACACTTACACACACACACTCACAAAAACTGGTCATTGTGCTTATTTCCGGTGTGTGAGTAACCCGTGGTGTCCCAGGTGTTGTTGTGCGTTTAGGACAGAGCGTGATGATAATATGATTTATAATTAAACAGCAGCTCGTCTGATCCTAATGAACTCATCTATTATCAGCAGGAACATTAGCTTGGGAAAAACATCAGATATCTAGTTCTGAAACCTCTCACTTAGGAACTACAGTATGAGGTACACTGTCACACACACACACACACACAAACCCATGACGTCATACTGAAGCACAGTTCCAATCAGCTCTAAAACATCAGGTAAACATTGATGCGCCCATTGAGTTTAAGCGTGACAAGAGCCTCCTGAGAAAAATCTCATTTGCCAAAATTGCTCGCTCACGTAAGCAAGTCTCGAATAACAATATAAATGGTTTAAACCACCCGTGAACATAAACTGTGACAGAGATATCATGTACCTCAGACAATTAAGAGCCGGCTGTTGTTACACCCTGGCTGGAGCTTGAACTCTCATGGAACGTGGTTCACCAGAAACATCAAATCTACATAATAAGAAAATTACGTTCTCCCACCACAAGATAAGAAAATGACGTGCCTGGATCTGAAACCAATAAAAATAACAGTAAGGTGCCTTTGAGGTGGCACTGAGCACTTCTGCTAAAGTCCACACTAGTCGACTGTCAAGATCGGGTAAATGGCATATGGGAGAAAACAGAAAAAGGTGGCGCCTCATGTGGCAAAAATAGGGAACAGCAACCTTAATGCAACCATCTGCACATGAGTACCTCAGTGGTACCTTTAAGCTAGAGCAACGTCCATTTCCTAACTACAGGGACAGTCCCCCATGAGCATCTTGGGGTTAAGGGCCTTTCTCAGTGAGTGAGTGAGTGAGTGACATGGGGAATTGCTGGGGGAGCAGTGCTTGAGAACGGTACCTCAGTGGTGTCTTTACTGGTCCTGGGATTCGAAACGGTGACCTTCCAATCACAGGGCAAATGCCCTAACCGTTCGGCTGCCAACAGCCAACAGGTGATAGTGTTGGATTCAAACACTTGAGCTCTTGGTCCAGAAGTGAGCATCCTAACCACTAGACCACCTCCAGCCCAATACCTCATGAGTACTGTGTAAATGCCAAATTTGCTCAGGGTATTGGGTTGAGGAACGCTGAGAAACTTGTGTAGATGGTGAATGAATCTCATTTATATAATGTGTGGATCTGAAGTGTAAGATCGTGCGCACGCGTTGCTTTATTTTTAAAAATAACAAAAGCGATTCTTCCATTCATGGAGCAGTCTCAGGCAGTGTGTGAATGTGTATGTGATGCTAAATGCGGAAATGATTCAGTATAGATTCATCCCCTCAGCTCCCAGCTCCAACCCCCAAAAACAGGCACCGGAGCCAAACAGAGGGAAGTGGGAGACGCTGCAGCAGAAGAGTAAAATTAGACACTTTCTTTATGCTCACTTCCTCTCCACTGCTTCTAGACGAGATGGGGGAGAGAAAGAGAGAGAGATGGGGAAAGACAGGGATATGTAGGGATGGAGATTGAAAGACAGAAAGAGTGAGGTGAAGAGAGAGAGAGAGAGAGAGAGACAGAGATGGGAAGGGAGAAAGATGGGGAGAGAAGAAGAGGAAGAGAGACTGAAAGAGGAGAGATGGGGAAAGAGAGAGAGAAAGAGAAAGAAAGATTGGGAGAGAGATAGAGAGAGAGGGAGGGAGATAGAGAGAGCGAATAAGAGACAGATTGGGAAAGAATGAGAGAAGAGAGATGGGGGACGAAAGAGCAGAAGAAAGACAGACAGAAAGTGAAAGAGAGACAGATGGCAAGAGAGAGAAAACGAGAGGAAAAGAGAGTGAAAGAGAAAGTGTGCAAGAGAGAAAGTGAGAGGAAAAGAAAGAAATATAGAGGGAGTGATGAGGAGAGATATGGTGAAAGAGAGAAAGAGGGGAGACGAGAAAGCATGAAAGAGAAAGTGAGAGGAAAAGTGAGACATGGAAAGAGAGGGGGCAAAAGCAAGAGAGAGAGAGAGAGAGAGAAAGAGAGAGAGAGAGAGAGAGAGAGAGAAAGAGAGAGTGAGAGAGAGATTGGAAGAGAATGAGGTAAGAGAGATGGGAGGGAGAGAGAGCAGGAGAAAGAACGACAAAATGAAACAGAGAGAGATGGCGAAAGAAAATGAGAGGAAAAGTGAGAGATGGAAAGAGAGGGGAAAAGAGAGTGGGAGAGAGAGTGAAAGAGAGAGAGATGGCAAGAGATAAAGATGGGGAGAGAGAGAATGTGAGAAGAGAGAAGGGTAGAGAGATAGGGAAAGAGAGAGCAGGAGACAGAAAGACAGAGTGAAAGAGAGAGTGACTGGAGAAAAAGAGCGAGATAGAGTAAAAGAAAACGTGAGAGAGAGAGAAAGAGAGAGAGAGAGAGAGAGAGAGAGAGATGGAGAGAGAAGGCAAGAGAAAGAAAGACAGAAAGTGAAAAAGAGAAGGAGGGAAAAAGAGAGAGAGAAAAAGTGTGAAAGAGAGAGAGAGAGATGGTATATATCACTTCTGCAAAGTTTATTCATTATATACACACAAAATCTGTGCATGCACATTAACTCTCTCTCACACACACACACACACACACATACACAGCACACATACATACTGCTGCATGTTTCTACATACAGTAACCATCTTTCTCACAAATACACACACACACAAACACATGCATACATACATACTGCTGCATGCACATTCTTACAGCCCCCGTCTCTCTCGCCATCTCTCTTTATGTCTCACACACACACATGCACACACACAGTCATAGCCCCATACAGTCGTGTGCATTCATACATGTGTACAAATTGAAACACACAGACGCACAAACAAAAGGAGAGGAGAGGAATGGAAAGAACGAGAGAGAGAGAGAGAGAGGGAGAGAGACACACAGGGAGGGAGAGTGAGAGAGAGAGTGTTGTGCTCGCTCTGTGCTAGTGGAGCAGACCGAGTGCTGGAGTAAACGGACTTCCTGACAGTCCATATATGGGCAAAGCAGCAGAGATGAGGTGTGCAAAGATGAGTCAGCGCTGCTCTCCCCCACACACACTCACCTTACATCTGCCTCTTGGTGTGTGTGTGTGTGTGTGTGTGTGTGTGTGTGTGTGTGCAAAACCTTAGAGAAGAGGAGAGATGACAGAGAGAGAAGTAGGCAATGATGAATAGAACTGCGCCATAAAGAAAAGAAAGACGGCTGTGTTCGATGGTCAGTGCTGCTGTCGAGTTGTTAACCCAGCAGGCGGACATTGGTCAGTATGCAGGTCACACATGCACACAGAAGATTGAGTTTCGGAGCAATATTGACTCGCCTTTGTGCACCTTGTCTCTGCAAGATATGAAAGATGTATGCAGTGTGAAACAAGACTGACCCTGGTTCAGCTCTTACGTTGGTAATGCATTATGAATGCAGCTCAGGCAGCACGGTCACTGCAGCTGTTGGCTCAGGCTTAATGGGCTGTGTGTATGTATGTGTGTGTGTGAGGGTCTGTGAGGGTGAATTTGTGCGTATGTCTTGCAAAGCGGAAGCAAGTCCAATTTGAGTTGCTCTCGGTATTTGTATGTGTGTGTGCAGCAGCAATGCCTTTATCTGCGTCAAAGGCCACAAGAATCGGTCTAGAATGTGCAGAGAGAGAGAGAGAGAACTTTTTATTTCATTTTAAATATTATTTTCCATATTACACACCTCTGCCTGTCGTTTCATGACATTCTTTATGCATTTGAAAGTGGAAGTGAATGATTATATGACCCCTCCTTGAAGGACCAGTGGGCAGTTTTTGGCAACACCCAGGGAAGCAGTGCATGGGGACGGTCTCTTGCTCATGAGTACCTCAGTGGTACCTTTACTGGTCTGGGATTCCAACTGGCGACCTTCTGATCATGGGGCGAATGTTTCACTATCAACTGCCCCCATGCATTTATGCTATCAACTCATTGTCCTGATCCCTGTCAGACGTTTTTTGCAGTCCTTAGATTCTCGTCTGATGTGTAAGAGATGACATGGAGATTCATTTTTGTTCCATGCAGTGAAGTAAAAGGCTATTTGTCAATGTGAACACACCACACCACAGCACTCAGTGCACCACGACAAAATGTGACCTCTGCATTTGACCCATCCCTGAAGGAGCAGTGGGCAGCACCCAGTGAGTAGCTCAGGACAGCTCATGAGTACCTCAGTGGTAACTTTACCGGTTCTGGATTCGAACTTGCGACCTTCCGATCAAGGGGCGAACACCATACCGTTACACCACCAACTTTGTGGTGGCATTCCCCATGGCTCGGTGCTTGGTCTGTTCCCGATTTTCTCACAGTTTCTTTCCACCTCTCCCAATAATGTACGGTTTAACACTTTTTTCCATGTTCGGCAAAGACCCAGATCACTAAACATTTACATTGATGTCATTTATCACACGCTCCTATCCAGGGCTGCGTTTCCCAAAAGCATTATTGCTAACAGTTGCTTTTGTACACTATGTTAGTTGCTAACGTAATTATGTTACATATTGTTCTTCATTTTTTCTTCTTCTTTTTCTTCTTCCTCTTCTTATTCCACCCACTTTTTGGTGTTGCTACTCCTCCTACAGTTTTTGCGCTAGACACGCTGTTCAAACTCTAAAATGTGCAGGCTAGAGTGGTGTATGTTGTATCATTATTTCGTTATCCATCCACATTTGGTGCCACTACTCCTCCTACATTTTTGCGCTAGAAACATCATTTCAACTCTAAATGTGTGGACTATAGCAGTGTAGTGTGCTTTCAGATGTAGCCGATCCGATATGTGGATCGGTATCAGTCCGATAACGGGCTCAAACGGCTGGAACGGGTACCGGTGGCCTTGGGCCGTTCTATGGAGCCGATCTGTAAATGTGTGCATGCTCAATTCGTTATGCATGGGAAGTGGCACTGCGGTAAAGTAGAGCTGAAATGATTTTTCCAACAACTTGAATAATTCTTTTACATAAAATGGTCGAGGAAACTTTTCTAGAATCGAAACTTTGTTTAATTCATTTTACTCGCTAGAGCAGCTCCACTTGCATTTCACACGGATGCTTAATAGTGGCACACAATGTTTTCAGTGGCACGATTAAGACAAGACCTGATCCCTCTGAATGTTAAAGTATTTGTGAGATGTTCCGTGCACTAAAACAGAAGTAAGTTCATAAAAACGCATAAATGACATTTTTCGCAATGTTAACGCGCGTTGTGTTAATGACCGCACGCATGAGCGCCGTTACTTGCTAAAATGCTCCAGTTTGGTCAAAACGTCCCCTTTATTACAGACACAAACCATATTATAGCTGATAAATAACCACAACAACCAGCGTTCTACTCACAATTCTGCCGTTTATTTAGATTTTCCCATAGATTTTCCATCGTTTATTCTGGAACGCGCGCCCCGGAGCCGCGTCACGATGATGCGTCGGGCACGCATTCCAGAATAAACGATGGAAAATTGGAGGATTGTGGGAAATGTAGTTCTCTGCAAAAGCACCTCATTTTATAAGCCAAATTGGTTCAAAATGACAAACTTCAGTATTTCATTTTCAATTTATCACATTTTTTTCAATTTTATAATGTTATAGTATAATCAATAAAAAAGAAGAAATATTTATATGTCTAAACCAACAATT
Source organism: Distichodus sexfasciatus (assembly GCA_032718565.1). Taxonomy (NCBI): domain Eukaryota; kingdom Metazoa; phylum Chordata; class Actinopteri; order Characiformes; family Distichodontidae; genus Distichodus; species Distichodus sexfasciatus. The sequence continues at coordinate 443,982 of JAVGVS010000291.1, forward strand.
TTTGAGAACAAATAATTTAGCATATACACGTGTGTGTAAATATTACTGTACATTACTTTAGTTAGGAAAACAGTATTTAAATCAAGCATTTCCTTAAGCATAACATCAATCTCAGTCATGTATTCAGACACTTTTAAAGCATTATTTTATGTTTAAAAAAAAAGACTGTGTCTGTATCGAATTTGTATCGGTATCAGCAAATATCCAAATTTACAATATCGGTATAGGTATTGGACATAAAAAAGTGGTATCGCCCCATCTCTTGTTTTTGATACGAGCACTTGTTTGCAAATTATGTCTATTATGTCTGAAAACGGGCTCAGTATCAGTTTTTAAAAAATGCATTTCATAATACACTGTGTGCACTGACACTTTTCAGTGGGAACCAGCATTAACATGACCAGGAGTTTGAGCTACAGTAGCTCTTCGGGGAAGATGGTGGCGTAACGGGTAAGGAGTTCGCCCCGTGATCAGAAAGTCACCGGTTCAAATTCAAGACTGGTAAAGTTACCACTGAGGTACTCATGAGCAAGATACCGTCCCCAAGCACTGCTGCCCATATTACCTGCCCACTGCTCCTTCATGGATGGGTCAAATGCAGAGGTCACATTTTGTTGTGGTGCACTGTGTGTTGTACTGTGGTGTGTTCACAATGACATTTTTATGCATTTAATTCAAAGGATAAAAAGGTCACTATATTCCACTTACCTGCCAGTAGTCATAATATTATGGCTGATAATTTAGCATTTAGCGTTCTAATGGAGATTAGAACGTGTTGAGGATTTATCTCTGTTCAACTCAAACTCAGTGGCGTCCCTCCATTCCTTTTTCTTCACTCACTGATGCAAAGTTTTCTTTTTTCTCACATCATGTCATGTTTTTATTCAGCTGTCCAGTCTGTGTATCATGCGTCCTGTTTTTGACGCTGACAGGAGCTCAGCTTAATAGCAGCTCTTGACTTAAATCCATATGTAACAGTCCTGTGGATGCGTTCTCATAGAGGACAACAAAGCACTTCTGAGAGAAGCTCTGGATAAAAGCATCTGCTAAATGACATACAAGTAAATGCAGATGTAAATGAATTGACAGAAAACAGCGGGCTGGCCCAGCAGCTGAGCTCTGAATTATGCTCAGCGGCATCTACGACAATTTAGCCAATTTCTCCACCGCACTTCAATCGCAAGGTGCATTAAAACCCAGCACTTTCCCTGCAATCGATTTGCAAGGTGGTAGAGAAATTATATGTATTGTTAAATGACGAGAGCAGGGTAATTTGGACAACTACGTGTAAAAATGAACAGCAAGAAGTGTTGCAGGAGGCGGTCGGGCCACTTTTGAGCAGCAGTGTTTGAGGTAAGGGTCAGCCAAAATGAAGTACGTGAACACATCAAGTGATTTCAGCATTGAGCCTGCTGTATCCACCTGCTTCCGTATTTAGAAAATGTGAGTCTTTATCAACAGGTCAATACCTTAAGTCCTTATGGGTAATATTCGATAATAGATTGGTGCCAAAGCTGCAGATGTGAGGAACTGTCACCTACAGCAGGTGATGATGACACACACTCTCACACTATTGCAAAACACAGGTGCCTGACTGTAATTCAAAATTAATGTTGCAAGTCAGGATGGTCAGTTTAAGTTTGTACACCAGTTGGTGAGAGTGACCTGCTGCAGTTGCAGGATTTATTGTTCTTATTCAGAAAAATGTACATTGCCAAATTACGGAAATAGTCTTCCTAAAGGGGAAAGTGAGTGTTCGTTTCCGGGTTCGATGCCTTGGCAGGATAGTACATCTTCCAGTTGCAACATTCTACAGAACTTAATGATGTTGCAGTCCTAAAATAAGAGCTTCTGTTGTGTACCTCGGTCCACTAATAACTATGTTTTAGACTTGAACCCTTAACCCTTTGTCCTGTAATTGAGTAATCATGCTAAAAAGCACATTACTTTGTCACTTTGTTCAGCTGGACAGAACATGTAAACCTGGAGACAGAACTTCACTATTATTATATTTTGTTTTGTAAACTAGTTAAAATGAGAAAATAGAAACTGACTAAGCACCTCTTGAACAAACATATTGAACAAGCCTTGACGAGGCAGGTTGAAATGAGCTAAATATTCCTTAAATGCTATTTAGAGAAGATCGCACACCATTAATTCAAGTAAAATCAATTTGAGAAACTAGGGTTTACTGATATCTTTAGAATTTGGCTCAAGGTTGTTGTTATGGCCTGTTTTGAGTTGGCACACATAACACCACAGAAATGTCCTGATTAGTCATTGGTCAATGACTGTGAAGTAGGGTTCTGCAAATTAAAACTAGAGGGTAAAATCCTTCACCTCAATCTCTCTCTCTTTTTGTGTTCCTCACTCTCTATGATGTACTCTTTACCAAGAAACAAGAGATCAGCTGCATGAACAAAATAAGTGACCAATTCAATCAGGATTTCATAAGAGAATGACTGACTCAAGGCTAGTGCAGTTGCGTAAGTGTAAGTCCTGGAAAAACGTCGCACCCAATTATGTGTCTGCCTCATTAGGGACTCTGAGTTAAGTGCATTATATGATTCTCTCACTGCGCGTCTATAAGAAAAGCCTTATCCATTATTCCTGACTACGCATTGGCCCAGATGATAACATTTCTGTTTTAAAAAAATAATTGCAAAATTCCATTATTAGTGACCATATAAAAAACGTAAGGTACACTGCCCTCCAAAAGTTTGGAAACGCCCCTGGCAAAGTGAGGTTTTGGACAGTACTGCCATGAATCCTTTTTATTTTGTGATAATGCGGCACTGATAAGGGACAACACAAACTACGAAAACATATTTTATTACATAAACAGTTTATTTAACAGTTTATACATAGAAAATACTTACATTTTGCATTCATCAAAATATCCACCATTAACAGCTATTACAGCTCTGCATAATCTGGGCATCCGAGCTGTCAGTTTATTCAAACATTGACTTGATACAGTATATTATTCCAAGCCACCTGAAGGATTGCCCAAAGATGATTCACACTGGTTGGACACTTCTTACGGACATCATGGTCCAGTTCCTAGTAGCTCAATTGGGTTGAGGTTGGGTGACTGGGGAGGCCATTCCATGAGAGACATGATGCCAGCTGACTGTTTCCTCTCCAAATAGGATTGGCACCAAAAAATGATGAGGATTTATGCTGATATCGTCCAAAACCCCACTTTGCCTGGGGCATTTCCAATTTTTTGGAGGGCAGTGTAGGCAAAATCCTTGATTTAAGTTAAGTAGACTTGATAGTACCGGGCTGATTTCTGGTTTGTTTAACATTAAAGTAAATAATGTAGAAATCACATAGTTCATAACATATAAAGTTATTAAATATAATACATATTATATTGATTCAAAGGACCATGATTTGATGTCTGTTGAATGTCACAAAGTCTGCTATGATACAGTTTTAATTTGATACAATTCAGGAGCGAGCGATCAATATGAGACAATATCATATGCTGATTTAACACAATCACTTCCATTCATATCCAATCACAGCAGGGACCTATAAAAGTCTTTATTTACATAAAGCGACCACAATATAATTTGAAATTTTCATGGCAGATCTCAACCACAGATTAAATGAATGAACTGTCTTCTCTTTTAATAAAATAGTCCTATTCAATACAAAGGCAATCCCTCCAGGATTTTTTGAGATTGTTGCGGCCTGAAATGCTGTTTTTAGGCGTTGTGTTGCAATAAAGTTGCGGGAGCAAGTCAAAGTTTTGGGGAAAAATGTGATTGTGCGTGATGTGATTGTGAAGTGAGTTCGCTGACGTATGGCTCAGAGTTTTGTAGGAAATGACAATGATTGGTCAAAAATTGCGGAAAAGTTGTAGTAATTGGTCAAAGTTGCATGATAGTAATGAATTCACAGGGATTGGCTGAATTTGCATTAATAGTTGCGATCGTAACATTGCGAAATCCTGGAGGGTTTGCAAAGGGTCTTGCTTGCTTGGTAATACAATATGAAGGATGTCTGATTAATGTTTTCATTTTGGATCGGTCAGTATGAAAAAGTGAAAGGTTATTCAAGATTCAAGATTCAAGATTCTTTATTTGTCACGTGCAAGTTATACAGGTACAACAAGCAGTGAAATGTATCCTGATCCGCTCTTTTAACTGTGCAATAGACAAGGAAGATAGAGACGCAATACAAACTTACAAACATAAATACTAACTTAAATACAGAGGCTGGGGTAACAGGACAAAAATAAAACTATATATTATACAATAAGGAACATAAAGTTAAATGTGCAAACCTGAGAATGTAAAAATTATTATTTGTCATTGTGAACACACCACAGCACAATGCGACCTCTAAATTTGATGAGTAAGGTACCATCCCCAAGCACTGCTCCCCAGTTGCTGCCCTTGTCAGCTGCCCACTGCTCCTCATGGATGGGTCAAATGCAGAGGTCACATTTCGTGGTGGTGCATTGTGCTGTGTTGTGGTGTGTTCACAATGACAAAATAATCACTCACTAACATGCCATCAATTGCCCTTTAACACGTTACTACATCCACAACATGTTTTACATGAGAATATATTTTTTATGTATTCTACAGTTATCTAATGACATCTGCTATTAACTTGCTGATATATCAGGTTGTCTACTGATTATGCCAGGAAATTTGATTTGAATCATTTATTAAGTTCCATTTTACTGTTGAAAAGCATCAACCGAGCAATAACCAATTAATGTCCATCATGAAGCATTTAAAAAATCTATTCTGGTTTGTGACCAGAAATTCAGCCAAACTCGAGTGGTTTTGTAGAAGTGCTGGGGCGGTTTGACTGTTGTAATGATTGATTGATTATTTTGGAGAGGCAGTAGCTATTAGTTGATTAAAACAAGGGAAATGCAATGATTGGTTGTTTACAATTGGGATTGGTGGCAATTATTTGCAATTATGTGAGATAGACTGCAATCTCTGTTCCAGCTGCAGTGAGTTTGCTTCTAGAAGCGAGATCAGTCTTGAAGATCACTTAAATTGAGCATTTTAAACAATAACGAGAAGCTCCAAGGAGTGCCATAGCATTTTATAAATGACGTTATGCAACTGCTGAGACCTGCTGTTATATATTCTTTGTCTGCAATGTAAGTATAGATTTTCAGCAGGTTTACCTTCTAGTCTACGCAAATTGTTTCAACAGCAGAAAAAATATGATCATTTTGGTGTTGTAATTTACATTACAATAATGTTCATCGCCATTGGGTCCACCAACTATAAATATCTACCTATTGATTTGGGTTGTAACGATACATCAATCTACCTCAATATATTCATTCAATAATCCATAATCTATTGATCTATCTATCTAATCTGATAATCTACATGAGGTCAAAAGGATCTTAGTTGAATTTTAAACCAAAGTTTTACTTGGAATAATTTCAATAGACTTTTTTCCATGGTCTACAAATAAACATTTCACATTACAATGCAGTAAATATTTAGACATAGGCCAAACTGCCCAGACCAGGTAGAGTTTATTTCGTTTTCCTGTCTGTGAGCTGTTAGGGAGGTTAGCAGGTGGTGAGTGCACTTCTACGCTCCGCCTCACTTCCGTCAGAAAACCGATGAAAAGAACGAGGCAGGCTAAGATTATCCGCACATGTACTGCACTACTCAAAGCATCGCATGGGCTGCTGTGTTAGTGAGGGCAGTATTTCTAACCCAGAATAGCAGCATCACAATCAGAGATGTCAACATGACCAAAGCAACTGACGCAAGAAGCAATCGTGGCAAAAAAGAAACTGCTGATTTGGTTTTAGCTTCCTGTGCTGTACCAAGTGAGATCAATGCTGTTAGAAAATTTACTGTAAACTTATATAAGATATGATCAAATATAAACATTTTCCATACACCATTACTCTGAGTTAGATTTTAGAGCATCTTCTTTTGAGTTCGGAAGTTTAGATGCCGCTATTCGGCTTCATCGTAACGCGGTCTTCTTTTACTGTCTATGGATACAGCAGGATTTTTATGCTTATTTATTTACTTTCCCCACAGGGGACGTAGTCACGATGGCCACCTTAACTATAAAGCATTGCGGGAAACGCTGGGGCTGAGACTATCTGCGCATAATTAAAAGCCGTTTCTTGGTTCTTTAAAGAAAAAAATCCCTTGGATTAAGAGAGACGGTTGCCATTGGCGACTGGAAAGAACAAACTAGTTGGGGAAAAAAATCCAGTCACACTGGTGAACACTGTAGTCGCTATCTGGAGCCCTGGATTTCATACGAGCTTGTGGGTAGGACCTCTGAACCTAAGTTTCTGGATGGTTGTCTCCCCTGTCGACTACGATGTTTGTTGTGGTGAAATACCATTGAGTGGTATTGGTGCGTGGTATTGGAAATTTATTTACGAGTACGAGTATATTAATGAAGTATCCACCCGATACCCGATACTGGTATCGGTATCGGTGCAGTCCTAATTATAAGTTCGTCAAAAAGCGAAATCTACCAAATGACTGGTAAAATCTGAATCTGTATGTGTTCTCAAATTCAAATCTACTGCAGCTCCTTAAAAATCTTTACAAGAAACAAATTATAAGAAAACGTCCATCTACCTGATCAAGGTCTATTGTCGAAGGTGCATGTTATTGTTCGTTTTAACCAGACAAATTATTATTTGGTTGAATTAATTGTTTCCCCATGTGCTGATATTAAGCAACTGCTAATGGAGCACAGCCTCCCACTTCAATATTTGAAGTCCGCAGCATAAACTTAGAGTGAAAAAAGCCATTGTATGTTGTCAGTGCTCTCTAATAGCACAACATTATCTCTTGTCAGTCAAAACTCTAATAGCTCAGGAAAGCATCCAGAAGCGAATGAGTAATTATCCTGTAGGCACCATTTATCAGGGTGATGATTAGTTGAGCAACAAGAAGTGTCACGCAAAGCTAAACGTGGTGTGACCGCATCAGACTGAGCTGACAACAGGCTGAATTCCTTGTTAAATACCTTATAAAGTCAAAAGGGGGTGTTCCGAGGAGGCGAGGGTGACCAGTACACCATGTGTTCACTTTGCTATTGAATGGAGCATGTCAGTAAGATCACCTACCTCAATCTCAAATAAATCTCACATCAGAAAGAGTTGCAATTAAATAAAAATCTAAATCCCCACATCAGTATTTATAGAGGAAAAAAATCTTTACACAATGATCCATCAACACAAAAAACAGAGATTATTCTGATCAACTGACGTACAGGGTTTAAATATTTATATCCTACAAAACTCTCTACTCAATCCTGTAATTAACTTCTACACTAATACTGTACTGCACTATTTCTTACTATGCTACACCATACTGTACTATACTTCACTATACTATATCTTACAATACTATACTATATCATACTATACTATACTAAATCTTACTATTCTATATCTTACTATATCGTACAATACTATACCATACTATACAATATCATACTGTACTATACCATACGATATCATACTATACTATATCATACTGTACTATACTATATCTTACTATACTATACCATTCTATACTATATCATACTGTACTATACTATTTCTTGCCATACTATACCATACTATACTATCTCTAACTATACCATACTATACTATACTATACTATACTATGTCTTACTATACTATAACCTATGATACTATACTATTTCTTACTATACTATATCTTACAATACTATACTATACTATACTATACTATACTATATCATACTGTACTATACGATCTCTAACTATATTATGCCATACTATACTATGTCTTACTATACTATCTTACATTACTATACTATATCTTACTGTGCTATACTATATCTTACTATACTAAATCTTACAATACTATACTATACTATACTATACTATACTATACTATACTATATCTTACAATACTATACCATACTATACTATATCTTACAACACTATACCATATTATACTATATCTTATGATGCTATACCATATTATACTATATCTTACGATGCTATACCATACTATACTATATCATACTGTAATATACTATATCTTACTATACTATGCCATACTATACTATATCATACTGTACTATACTACATCATACTATATCTTACTATACTATACCATACTCTAATATGTCTTACTATACTATATCATACTGTGCTATATCTTCCTATACTATACTATACTATACTATACTATACTATACTATACTATACTATACTATACTATACTATACTGTGCTATACTATATCTTAATATACTATAACAGACTATATCTCACTATACTATATCATACTATATCTTACTATACTATACCATACTATAGCTCACTATATCATACCCTACCATACTATTCTATATCATACTGTACCGTACTATTTCTTAACGTACTATGCCATACTATATCTTACTATACTATCTCTAACTATACTATACCATACTATACTATGTCTTACTATACTATATTTTACTATACTATCTCTACCTATACCATACTATACTATACTATACTATACTATACTATACTATACTATGTCTTACTATGCTATATCTTACTACACTATCTCTACCTATACTATACCATACCATACTATACTATATCTTACTATACTGCCTCTAACTGTACTATATCTTACTATACTATCTCTAACTATACTATATCTAACTATACTATATCATACTATATCTTACTATACAAAACTAAACTTAACATTGACCACACCTGGTGGCCACCTGGAAGAATATCCGGGGGATCCATGACAAGGGGGTGTCTCTGTGGCCCAATAGGTTTGCACATTTGGCTGTTAACTAAAGGGTTGGTGGTTTGAGTCCACCCAGGGATGTGTTTCCTTGGGGGCAGCTGGTAGCGTAACGGTTAGGGTGTGATTCACTGTGACACATGATTTGTATCAAAATTTGTTTTCTTGAGATATATTTAACTTTTCTTGACATGACAATCTTGACCTAATGAAAGTTGAGATCTTGAGATCACGAGAAAAATAAGTCATGATCTCAAGATTAATAACTTTGGTTATCTTGAGATCATAAGAAAAATAACTATTAACAGTAAGAATGACCTATTTTAATCACTTGTAATAGATTTGTGGGTAAGCGTTTTTAAAATGTTAGCTAAGAGAAAGTCTTCTTCGTCAGTTGTCGTTTCATTACCCAACTCCGGACCAATGGTGGTGATTTTCCATCAGTCACACCCATTCAGAAACACAGTAAATAGACCAACCTCGCTGTGGCATCCATCCATTTACTCATCCTCATCTTTTTCCCAGCTAACCAGTCCACTTCTCAACACATGACCAAAACAGGAAACAAAACAACACAGTTCTTTTATTGGCATCAAATGGTCCTTGCAATCAGACTGTTTTCTTTGGCACTAGAGGCTCAGAATTAAAGAATATATAACAGGAATAGAACAGGAAGTGTGTATGTGTGTTAGTGTGTGTGGTAGAGTAATAGGTTACAGGGAACAGCTGATAAGGTGATTCATTTTGTACGGCGTGGACAGGTACATATAAATGAACAAACACTCAACAATAGACAATCCATAAACAACATCGGCATTGTACAGTCACATTGATTTGAGTATATGTTTATCACTTGCCATCTTCAATCCTACGTCCACGTGAAAAGTGCTTATAAATTCTGATACAACTTAAATCAAATAAAACTCGGTAACATCTAAAAACTAGCAATGGCTGGTTAAAGACTTAAAAAACAGTACTGATCAATATAGATTTAATGGTGGTTCATCATGATTATTTATTATTGATCACACTTGTCAAATGTTCAACTCATGCCAGTGACGTGTCAAAACCAGCTAAATGGACCAACATTTTTCAATAGTAAATTAATTCATTACAAACTAATTACTTTTTTTAAGTAACGTGCCCAACACTGGTAAACACACCACAGCACAGATGACATGGAGAGCAGTGGTTGGGGATGATACCCTGCTCGTGAGTACCTCAGTGGTACCTTTACCGGTCTGGGACTCGAACTGATGAACTGATCATGGGGCAAACACCCAAACCATTACACTACCAACTGCTGCACATTAGAAGACCTGTTATGTGTCTCATACCTGGGTAAAAAGATTACCTCCAAGGTCTAACCTTAATTCCAGACTGTCTTCAGTTACTACATTTTTTACAAATATTGCATTTTTAAATACTTTGTGTATTTAATTATGAATTAGAATACATTCTGTATACTGTACCAAAACTTTGTTGTGTCTCACTGTAGAAGCACATATACAGTAGCTGTTTATCATTTATGCCCAACATGTGACAAATGAACTTATTTTCAAGTGAATCTGTCAGCTGACCAGCATTCTGCTTTGAGTCTTTACAGGCAGAGTTTTATTCAGGTGTGAAATAGGGCTGTGCAAAAAAAATCGATAAATCAACATATCCTGATATTTTTCTTTTCACGATATACTTTCTAGCTCCAAAAATCAGTATTTCAGAGGGGGAGAATCATGCACCACAAGCAGCCTCAGATAACTGACCGGGCACTTTAATTTCTTATTTTCACTGTTATGCACTTTATCTTTACGGGTTTGGTGTCCACTAGTTCAGTGTGTTAAAATGCAAAGACAATAAAGTCCAAATTCAGTTCTGAGTTATTTTGTTTTGGCTGAATTATTTATGTATTGTGATTGATCAAGACCACCCAGATCATACACAGCAACTGCATTTCAGCTCTATTTTTACATTTTCAGTGAACTGTAGAATATCAGAATATGTATAGTATCGCAATATATCGTGACATAATCATACTGTGACCCGTGTATATGTATTGTATCATGAGGTCCTTGCCAATACCCACCTCTATTGTGAAGAGAGGCTTCAGGCCAACATTCAGGATCCTTACAGACAAATGTAAGGAGGGAACAGTACCAGAGATGCTCAAGAAGCTCCTAGCAAACAGGAAACGTGTTTCAGAAACCCTCACTAAATTATGTCTTTATTGCTTCTCTTTTGTAATTACAAACCCCTTTTTTCGGCTTGAAATTGGACTTAAATTCTGCCTTTATTCTGAAATCTAGGTTTGCCTCATTATCTTAACAATTTACAGCTGGAAATAGCCTTGTGAATACATGATGCTTTTTTTCTGTTTGCTCATTCAATAAAATGTTTAATGTAGCTTCAGTGAATCAGCCACTTTACAGAAAGCATTTTTTCGCTTTCTGTGTTAAATCTAGGATTCGGAAAAATGTATTTGTAGTAGCACACATCTCTGGCCGCTTATTGATGTGCAAAAGCTTTGAAAGAAACTTAATGCTTCAGCACACCAAGCGATTCTGGACAATTTCATGCTCCCAACTTTGTGGGAAGAGTTTGGGGACGACCCCTTCTTGTTGCAACATGACTACACACCAGTGCACAAAGCAAGCTCCATAAAGACATGGATGATGAGTGAGTTTGGTGTGGAGGAGGAACTTGACTGACCTGCACAGAGTCCTGACCTCAACTCCACCTGATAGAACACCTTTGGGATGAATTAGAGCAGAGACTGTGAGTCAGGCCTTCTCTCTTGTCCAACGTCAGTAGCTGACCTCACAAACGCTCTTCTGGAAGAATGGTGAAAAATTCCCATAAACCCACCCCTAAACCTTGTGGTCAGCCTTCCCGGAAGAGTTGAAGCTGTTCTAGCGGGAACCAACTTCAGATTAAAGAGTATGGATTAATGGATTAATGGGTTTTCATTAAAGTTTATATGTGCGTAACGGCGGTTGTCCCATTACTTTTGTCTATATAGTGTATAAAGTTGAGGTGACAAAGTTTTCTTTGGTGGTGCTTTATTGAGTAAAAGTCATACCAGGCCTTTCTTCAACCTGTTCTTCCAATGTGAGTGAGTGATAATTTGACACTGTGAACACACCACACCACAGCACACAGTGCAACACAACCAAATGTGACCAACCAATCAGCAATCGTGTTGATTAAATCCCGCCTTGTACAGTGACTGATTATGACAGAGGATTAACATCCAAATCGAGTAAACGCCAAAAGAGACACGAGCAAAAGACGTTAAAATAATGCAGTACACGTTGAAGTTCTATGTGGAGTTTAATTTGTACTAAGTGTGGTGTAGAATAATAACACTATAGGCTTGTGCGGATTGTAAATTGTTCATTTTAAGAGGTTGGTAAAGTCTTTTTGCTGTTTTTTTCTGTTTTTAAATGAATGAAATATTACTGTTTACATGTATAAATTAAACTCTGCATTTTGAAGTATCAAGAACATGTTTCACTGCCTTTGGCGTTTACTCAATGTGGAAGTGAATTAGACGTTAATCCTCTCTATGTCTATTTGTAGTAGGTGACTGTCGTCAAATGTGTGCTCCTGCGACAGGGCCGCTTTTCTCAGCAGCTGTGCTGATTTCGGCACAGCAACTGTCTGTGCGTCTCTTTGACGTTCTTCTCGGCCCGAATTTTTGCACACGACCCTACAGTCTCATGCCCTTTTATAGGGCATTGTGGGGCGTTTCCCTATGCAAATTCAGAACAACTGGCACGTGCTTTCAGCTACGAAGACGTGGCATTCATCATTCTAAGGAACATCATTCTTGTGCGAAGAATCCATGAATCCAACGTAGATTATTTTTAGCTAATTTCTTAAGAACAAATTTAAGAAAGTTCTTGAGAAGATATTGGTGAATGAGGCCCAGTGTTCTTAAAACATAAAACTTCTTGTATTTGTATGAAATGTATTTTATGGCATGTTGATCAAAAATTACAGATAATGACAACCATAAAGGCTACTTTATATAGTTTATATGCACCAGGAAGATCTGCAGTCACTTCAGGAAAGTCCTCTAATTAGTCAAGGAGAAAAAACATCCCAGTGGAAGTGTGTAGAAACATCCTCTCTCCTCTCTCTCCCCTCAACACATAGCACATTCATTTACTTATAACTGAAATAAATTAATTAATTCAGAACATCCCCAACACCCGCCTCCAGTATGAAAAAGCTGTGCTTAATTCATTAAAAAACAGACCAGAGAATTCTGACATCTCGCAGTTGGGAAGTCTCCCAGCGAATCAGCCAAGAAAGTGCCTTATTTGTGTATGGGCCGATATGCGAGCGAAATGCGTCATTCGCAGGCTAGCACAGGCTGCTACTGCCAGCTATTCAGAGCGCTGAGATCGTGAGGCTGTCTGATCTGTGAAGAAAAAACAAAAAACACCCAAAATGGTGTTATCACCGCCGCCACCGCCACGGTTTTGCGAACACCTCCTATTTTTAAGATCCCTTAACAAAAAGACTGTTAGATTTGGTAGGGGTGCATTTATAGCTCGAAGAGCAAAAGGGACAAGCACAACACCTGAATTTTTTTTTAGAAAAGGGAAGTATCACCCCAGAGATACAGCTCACACACTTGGGGTGTGTTTTGGGTCGCACTGCTTGAAACATTAATCTTATCTCTAACACTCTGTAGTTTCTTTGCCTTCTCTATTTCTAGGGCTGAAATGATTACTCGACTAACTCAAATAATTCGTTTACAAAAAATGGTTACAGACATGTGTTTAAAACAACTTCTTTACTCAAGTTAAAGTGAAAAGTACAGGCTCTAAAACATACTTAAAGTATAAAAGTATAAAGTAGCCTTGTGAAGGACAAAACCAGCATTTTAGAGCAAAGCTGATGGGACTCCATGTCCAAGCGTTATGTAGAGCGCAAGCAGAGAAAAATAAAGCCACATGATACATAAAGCTGCATTGTTCATTACCATCATTACACATGATGACTCCTCTATCATAAACACATCATACAACAAATATTATAGAGCTGTAAAGAGCGCTGGAGAAATAAACTCAACTCAGCTGAAGTGAATTTGGTGGAGCTGAGCTTCTTTCTGCACCGCAATCACCACATCATTTCCCTCCGAGTCGCCGCCTATTTCTTCTTCTCTCTCTCTCTTTATCGTGTCTATCGTGTTGTGCGTCATGTGCAACGATCAATACACCAATGAGATTGTCTTTTCTGTGAGTGTTTACTACGTTTTTAAGCTTCAACCAATCAGTCAAGTTGTCTGGATGGTGCACGTTATTGATACGGAACAGGTAAAATGCACAGCAAAATGGCCTAATAAACCTCATTTAAATGAAACCAAACAAGAATAACAAGCCTCACATAGACAAGTGAAGACAAGTTCACATGTCTGGTCTTGACTTACGATAATTTCAAGTAACGATGGGGTCATTGCAGTGTTGGGAAGGTTACTTCCTGTGTTCCACTATAGAATACAGAATACATGGCCTAAAATATCATTTATAACATATTCTGTTAGATTACTCAATGTGACTAAAGTATTCTGAATACTTTGGATTATTTACATTGTCTTGCTTTTTACAACTGTATGAATGTGGAAATCACACGCTTAATTCTATTCGTTCTGTATTTATTGTGTTCGTTCTGTATTTATTGTATTGCTTGTTGCACCTTTTGTCCTGTTGAATGTAATGTTCAGTGTTACTATATGTTGCACCGGGGCCATGGGGAAACGCTGTCTCATCACACTTTGTACATTTATAAAGCGACTGATGACAATAAGATACCTTGAACCTTCATATTCCGCCCTCTTTCTTCTTTTAATGTGAAGTGTTGTCTGAATCTCCAACACTGAAGTGTGTTTCTGCCCTGGCTCTGTGGTGCCGGCTCCAGCTCTGACTCCTCCACTGTGTGACTGCAGCAACTTGGAGGTTACATTAGAATCATTGGTTGCGTGTTCTGAAGGTCTTCTGGTAATGAATGGAATTGATGTAATATGTGACCCTCCACGGCAAAACCAGTCGCTTGTCGCAAATTTTCAAAATTGAGTTATGTTTTCATGAAAGGGCATAAATCAAGCTTCAAAACGATACCTATATCGAATGAATGCGACGACATATGACTGAGATATCAACATTCAAAGGAGTCGGGTTTCTCCTGTCACGCCAAGTGAGAAACCGAGAAATCTGCCTTTGAAGTTGACTATCGACGTAGCACTCACAGACGCTTAGTGCGGTCGCGGCTACGTTTGTATTTACGGTAGCCTACGCTGCATTCACAGCCACACGGATAGCCTACCTGCGTTAGGTTAACTGAACTCGGGAGACGGAGATGGATTCCGGAGAAATATCTTCACGCTAGTCAACCAGTGGATTTACCGTAAATATTGAAGTAGAGCGGTCAAAACACAAACTTTTAACATTCTGCTGGAATTGAATTCCTCACCTCAAGAAAGTCACGTTTTTAGGATGGAAAGGGGAAGTTTTTCAGCGAAAATTATTCACAACAGTACAGTATAGACCTTCCACTGTTTCAAAACACTAAAAACAAAAAATCCCAAATTTTACCCCACGCAACATAAACGCTCGTTCTTCTAGGAAACCTCCGTTGCGACAAGCGACTGGTTTTGCCGTGCAGAGTCACATTTATTAGAGAGAGAATAAACACGTGAAACAGAAAAATACCATCATGTAATCCATTATTATTATTATCATTATTATTAACATTCATTCATTATCCGGACCACTTAATCCCAATTGGGGTCGCGGGGGGGATCGCAGCCTATCCCAGGAATTTACGGGTGCAAAGCGGAGAACAACCCTGGGCAGGCGCTAACACACCACAGGACACACACACTCATATAATCACACTCACAATTTATGGGGTCAATTTAGATTCACCGGAGGAAACCCATGAGGGGGGAACACGGGGAGAGCATGCAAACTCCACACAGAAAGACCCCATGGCCGACCCGAGGCTCGAACCCAGGCCATTCTTCCTGCGAGGCGGGAGCGCTAACCGCTACGCCATCGTGCCACTCGTTTATTTTTAACAGTGTAACTTTATTCCCATTACCATCTATTTAAACTGTAACGGAATACGGTTACCCATATTTTGTAATCTGAATACGTAACAGCGGTATTCTGTTACTCCCCAACACTGGGCCGTTGGAACGCATCTCCATCGTAATGATCTCTCTATATATAAT
The DNA here is from genome assembly GCA_032718565.1 of Distichodus sexfasciatus. Taxonomy (NCBI): domain Eukaryota; kingdom Metazoa; phylum Chordata; class Actinopteri; order Characiformes; family Distichodontidae; genus Distichodus; species Distichodus sexfasciatus. The sequence goes on from JAVGVS010000291.1 coordinate 459,983, forward strand.
GTGACACCAAATGCCTGGCACATGCCCACACCGCTGCTCTGGCACCAGGACAAGCGCCGTTTCTGCACCAAGGACAACAGATGCCTGTCACCACCAGGGCCAGCTCCTGTTTACAAACATTGCCGACTGCGTGGAACCGCAGCCACACCCCTAACAACGCATGGCTGGAGCAACATTACCGCCTCGTTACGGGGAGAACATAAAACACCGCAGAAGAGCCACACGCGGTCGGCGAGTGACACGCACTAGGATGCCTGCACCCCGACCTCTAACAGCTTGTGGTATTCCCTCCCCCCTTCTCTCGACTCTCACTCACCAGAATTTCCCACAGAGCGGCCCTGACATCACCTACACCTGCACCACCCCACGACGCTCTCCAACCTTGCACCGACGGACGTTCCCCAGACTTTCTTCCCCACGGACTTCCCCCTCACCACAAATTCAAATAAAAAGGAGCCCCTCCAGCTCGCGTTAACCTTGCTCTGTTGTGTTTCGCTCATTTATGCCACGGGTTCCCGCCACAATAAATATATGAGTAACTTTCTACTGTTCCTGTGCTGCGTGTGTGTGTGGGCGTGTGAGTGTGTGTGTGTGTGTGAGTGGGTGGGGTGGGGGGGTATTTACGGTGTTGTAGGGACCCTCTTTGTCCCCTAAAATCACTTTTATGTGCTTTTTTGGGCTTTTGGGGGTCCCCATGAAGAAAAATGACTATAGAAAATGTAAATGTTTTATTTGAGAAACTAAAAGAGGTTACTGAGGTTAAGGTTAGGGTTCGGTGTAGGTGTAAAATTACATACATCTAGTCATTATGGGGGACTAACCCTCACAAAAATAGTAATACATGACTGTGTGTTTTTGTATGTGTGTGTGTGTGTGTGTGTGGAGGGGAGGCGTAGAGGGACCGGCGCTCTGCAATAATCCTCACACCTCCAGATTAAGGCATCAGACCGAGCTATAGAGGAGAGTGTCGATTTGTCCTGCGCTAGATTTAAACTTGTGAATGAGTCTCTTCAGGACTGCAGACGTCTGCAGGTGAGCTTGGGTTGCCTCATACTCTCTCTCTCTCACGCACACGCACACGCACACACACACACACAAATAGGTAGGTACACATAGAGATAAAAATACAAAAAGACATTTCATATCTGCGTCATCTCTCTTTTACTGTTCTTTGACTCTCTCATTCTCGAACACTAATACACACAAGTAGTACCTATAGGAATAAAACAGACATCTATTACCTCTGCCATCTCTCTTTCTCTTCTTTACTTTATTCCTCTCTAATTCTCTTTCTATCTTTTTGTTGTGCTCTCACTTTCTCTCACTCTTTCATTCTTTCTATCACTCTTTCTTTATCACTGCTCACTCATACTCTCATGCTGCTCTTTCTCACTCCATCTCTCGTTATTTCTGTTTTTTAATCTCTTTCTCACTGTCACACTCTTTCTTTCTTTCTTTCTTTCTTTCTCACTCTCTTGCTCAGTTACTCTATTTTTTTCTCTATTTCTCAGTCAATCTCCCAATCTGTATTTTTATTCTCTCTCTCTCGCTCTCTCTCTCTCTATCTCTCTCATCACTCATCACTCTATTGCTCACTCTCACTCCATCTCTTTCTTTGTTTTTCACTTTCTTTCTTTCTCACTCTCATTTTTGCTCTATTTCTATTTTTCACTCTATTTCTCTAACCCCCTCCCCACCCAAAAATGACTAGATGTATATAATTTTACACCTACACCTAATCCTAACCCTAACCTTAACCTCAGTAACCAAAAGCACATCTTTTACCTCTTTTAGTTTCTCAAATAAAACAAGCACATTTTCTATAAAGTCATTTCTCCTCATGGGGACCTCTCAAATGTCCCCACAAAACCCAAAAAAACAGATAAAAGTGATTTTAGGGGACAAAAAGGTCCCCACAATGCGATAAATACATGAACACACACACACACACACAAACTTGTACAACATCTTTGTGGGGACATTTCATAGACTCCCATAATGACTAGATGTATCTAATTCTACAGCTGATCCTAACCCTAACCCTAACCTCAGTAACCAAATGCACACTTTTACCTCTTTACGTTTCTCAAATAAAACATTTTCTATAAAGTCATTTCTCCTCATGGGGACCTCTCAAAAGTCCCCACAAAGTCCCAAAAAAAGAATAAAAGTTATTTTAGGTCCCCACAACGCATGAAAAACATGGTACACACAGTATACCTAAACACAGACACACACATAAACACATGCAAAGCCACACAAATAGACATACACTTAAAAAAAAAAGACATCAAATATCATTCTAATACACACACACACACTCAAAAACCTGTTCAGCACTCAGTGGGAGATGAAAACTTGTGCAGCTGTCTCTGTATCTCCTTCAGTCAAACTGGGTCACACACTGACCCAAAAATCCAGTCACAACTCATAAAACACTCCTACAGACCCACACGCAGGAAACCAATCAGTCAGTAATCATTCATTCAACACTTTCATTCAACCAGAGAGGCTGTAAACCCAGATTTAACCAAAACGATCGGCCAGTGACTGAACAGTGAATGAGTGGGTGAAAGAATGAATGAATGTAAATAAAGAAACAAAGAGGTGAATGAATGCAAATTAGACACTGTCCGTTTGAGAAACACAGTCTTTGTACAAAAGGTGATAAAACACCCAGGGCGTAGTTGTTGGAATTTTTGGAACAATTTGGGGCAAAGGTAGAATTCCCTCAGGTGTGAGCAGCCATGTAACCCAAAAACCACAGAGAGGCCGAGATGCCACATGTAAGAGATGAACTAACACAACAATTGTCAAATTCATCTATTTTGCTTTGGCACAGAAGTCAAGCGGCCACCGGAAATACTTCCGAATCTCCAGATTAGCTGCTCTACTGGCTATGGCTGTTAGTTTCCCTGGCGTTGGAGTTAAGTTTGCAGGCCAAGACAACTGAAAGCATTTTGCAGCAAACGCTCTGCCAGTCATTATCAAGATATCTAAACCCATCATTTATATTTATGATATTTACCCCAGACTTTTATCCAGAGCTTCTTCCATTTTTTTACGTCAGGAACGGTCTCATTAACCCCAAGTTAACCCCAAGTTCCTCTCAGGGAGACTGTTCCTGAAATAAGAAAATGCAAGAGTGTCTGCTTAATGCTATAAACGCAAACGTCTACCGGTTGCTACTTAAATTGATCGATTCCATCAGAATTGTACACCTCCAACGGTATCGATTCTTCTTAACGATTCTCTCATTTCCCAGGACGAGCATAAATGCTGTTTTTCACGATGTAAACACACATGTTGCGTTTGTTAGCGCTCACGACTCTCACAGGGAAGTCCAACATTCACTAAAACCTTCCAGTTCAGTTAAATCCTCCCATTTATTACAGACAAAACTTATATTTTAGCTGATAAATAACAACAACAACCAGCGTTCTACTCACAGTACAGCTGTTTACTTGATATTTATTTATTCCCGACTCGCTCCACAGCGCTATTGTGCCGCGGCTCTCATATGGAACGCCCTCATGACAAAAATGTACTTCTCTCCCTGAAATGAGTCAAAAATGAGTTATAGGACAAAATGAGTCCAAATGCTCAAGAATTGCCAAAACTTTAGTATTTCTTCATTTTCCATTAATCAGAAAAGATTTTTTCCATTTTATAATGTTATTTTTAAGAGTAAAAATAAATATAGAAAAATGCATGATTTGCAATCACATAATTTTATTCTATAATATATAGATTATGATTAAGATATTAATCATGTGTGCACAAGAAAAAAGTCACCGTGGGACAAAATACTGTAATTTAGTTTCTGTGTGTGTCTGAGGCTGTCACTATCAAGAGAGCTTATGATGGACAGAATTCATGTAATTACATTTTATTTTAACTACGGGATGCCATACAGGGAAATGCTAGCTACTCTTGCACAAAGACATGAAATTATCATCAGTAGGACTCATTTAATGCGCATTCTGAAAGACCACAAGCTGACAGTCGCAATGACATGAATGACAGTCACAATCCTTTTTTGTCAGAAACATAATTTTGATGGTAAATATGAAAATGGTACAAAACTTAACCAGTGTAGGGTCACATGTCTTTGCAAACATACAATGTTTTACAATATATGCAAATGGAATGGAACTGTAAAAATCTGATTTCACACACTGCAGTTCAGTTTTTTTTTAATTTAAAAAATAAATAAAAAATAATTCATAAAGTTACATCAACATTTTTTTTGAACAATTTTTGAGATGAATGCCTCCTCAAGGTTCCTTTTAGCAAGAAAGGGCTGAAGACTCCATTTTGCTAAATGAGAAAGAATATACAGGTATACACTGTAAAACAATTTTGTTCGCTCACTGAGACTATGATAACCATGTCTACAAAAATATGTTTCGGCGTCTGAATAAATCGAACGGAAAAGCATTAGAGTAACCGCTAATATGAATTTACAACACATGAACCCATATTCCATTAAAAATGCTGAAAACTCTGTTTCATACACATACTTGCACCCTCACTGCACAAAATATAGGCCGTGAAATTAATGCCGAAGTAGCGCGAAGCAACGACAAATTCACTCCTTCCTGTATTATTAATTGCGAGGCTATTGTATCTTATTGTACCCTCATGCCCCCCATGTTTTGTTTAAGGTACTTTAACGCTTCGGGAAAAACAAGCGAGTAACATTAAAAACATAAGAAATTGTCTGTACAATTATGTCAGTTAAATATTTTCTTCCCTATTTCAAATATACTTGAGAAATCAATAAAGTCTAAAAACTATTAAATATAACTTACTCCAGTGGTCTAATAAACGTAATCTGGCATGCAGAAATGAACGTTGTACAATATGGCAGCTAACCTGTTCCTTCAAATGAATAACTTGTGCAGACAAGATAAATAACGTGAGCACAAGATACGTAACTCTAAAATCACTCTAAAATCGTTTTCCTGTGGACGTTTATTATTCTATTTAGGTTATATTTTGTTTCCACACTATACACTTTCAAGTTATTGTTCAGTGTATGTTCAAGTTGAATATGTTTATGTTCAAAGTCTTAAAAAATAAAATGGTTGCTTTTGGTGTGGAATTACTCAGGGATCGATGAGAGAATCGATAAGGAATTGGATTGATAGGCAGAATTGAGAACGGCCTTGATATTGATCAAATCTTATCAGCTCCCAACCCTAATCGAAAGAAGCGCTTGTGCCAATCCTGCTAGATGCCATGCTGTTGTTATTGTGATGTTGTTTACTTAAGTGTAAAATCCCTGCGATAAATTCAGCTTGCATGTGGGAGACGGGCTCAGCCGGCTGGGCGATGGCCAGACGGACCCCGTCCTCGACGTACACAACCACTTCATGACAACGTGACGGAGCCGAGATGGAATTAGCGCCCTGCCAACGCAGAGATGCCACCTCGCTTCTCCCTTCATCATGCTGTCCTGCACGCAAACAAACACACAAGCACACATACACTGCTGACGCATCGCGCCAGTCACTCGCCAGGCCAGCCGACTGGACCGTGCCAGGCACCCACTTTCTCCTTTCGGGAGCCGAAAAGCATTCTAGGACTTGGAACGTCCACATTGGTGCCAACCCTCTCTCTTTCTCCATCCCCCTCCATCTCCCTCCCTGTGTGGGAACAGACGCATGGTCACAAGAGTGTTGTTGAGGAAATGCACCAGATTGAGACGGTCACCAGGGGGACGGATGGATGAGGAGAGGACACAAGGCCAGAGAGAACGACAGTATTTTTATCAGTCTATTGAGAAAAGATAAAGATAGCGCAGTTTTTTTAAAGACGTCGCTCAGTGAGATGAGTGTACTGTACAAGTGTTTAATAAAGTGTCACTTTTCTTCAAACTGTTGTGTTACTGTTGTGTAATCTTTATGATTTCACTTCATTGTAAAGATAATCTTGTCGGCTAAACTATTGATCTCGGGTGCTTTTCCCAAAATCATAGTTGCTAACGTATTGCTAACTATGTTAGCAACACTATTTTAGTTGCTAATGTCCACTATATTAGTTGCTAACATAGTTAGCAGCTATGCTTTTGGAAAACACACCCCTCAATAAAAGACGTTACAATGTTTACATGAAATAGGAATGAATGCAGAAGTGCCCACCGGTGTTTTTTGTAACATGCTGGGAAAACGCTAGAAAGTGAGGTTTTGACCGCTCTCAGCTCAAAAAAGGTGTTTGGTGGACACAGGCCCTTTGTTGGCAAAAACCTGATTGTGTGTGCTAACCATTTTAAGGATGACTGCTTCGTCAACTTCGTCCAGTACAAACTAGGATTAGCCATCAAATTTATCTCAATGCGGGGGCACTTCCAACTGTCTGTGCAAACCTGCAGATGAGGGGGGTGTAAGCACTTATAAATAATGACCTATGGGTTTTTTCTGCAGTTTAGCACGAACTAACAAGTCATCCTGTGGCGCTTTAGCCATTTAGCAGGAGCGAACACTTACAGATAACGTTAGTTAGGACAGTGTCCACCACCATGTTGCAAACCCAGCCGAGCTGTCCCCACACATAGAAATTTATACAAACAATGATGTTTCCTAAATTGAACTACAGCTGTATGGATGGTCTGTTAGCAGCAGTCGTGTGGTTTGTTTTCACGTGAGGTTAACTCTCGCCGTGCTGTTTACACCCCAGTTCCGGAGTGGGACGTGTGTGGGCAGCAGCGGCTAATTTGCATTAAGGAATACTAATGAGAAACAGCCTGTTCTGAAAGGGACTGAAATAGAGGAGTAAAAAGCAGGTGAAAATGCCTAATCTGAGAGGTAAACTACTTCAGAGACATGTTTAGTGGAGTTCATAGATCTGTTTTAACTTGGAAAAATCTAGAATATGGGACCATTTAATTACAACCAACAAACAAAACCTAAAACACATTTGCTTTTCAATGTTCACTCCCAAAACCAAAATGAAAACACAAATGACGAGTCCTTTTTGTAATTCCAATGTCATGCTGAAATAAAAAGGGGGGAAAACATGCTCATTGTCATGACACCCCCCTGGACTTTTGTTAAGCGGCCAGCGGATGCTGCCATTATGGTATTTTTTATGGTATGTTCTGGTCTGTCTTGTGTTCCCTGCCTATCAAAGTCTTTGTCCCACCTTCCTGTTGTGTCTCATTGGTTGATCACTGTGTATTAGTCCTTGCACCTGGGTTTTGTTTGTTTCAGTCCAGCCCCCTGTCTCTATTGGTTCTCCCTTCATTGTTTAGTCCTGATTGTTTTATGATCGGTTTTCCCTTGTCTCGTTAATCTTGCTCGTTGTTTCTCTCCCCCAGTGTCTCTTGTTGGTCCACCCTCACAATACTCTCCCTGTGTCAGCATGCTACATGGGCTTTTTGAAGAAGAGTTTTGTGTTTGTGGCCCTCGTGCCTTTTATGTTTGGTTTTATAAATAAAGATGGCTTGTACCGTGACCTCGTCTCATGTCATGATGACTCCCAATGTGACACTCATATTCCAGTTAGTTTTTTCTGTCTGACATTTTTGAGCATGAGGGGAATGTAAGTGCTTACACACTTTTCTTTTGATAAAAATAATGAAATAGAATGAGGTTTTTTCTATTTTTTAATTTGAGAGCAACATGAGAAATTGTACAAACCACTCATTCATTTTTTTAATTTTAGTTTTGTTAATAACTATAGCTTTCATTTGGGAGGAGGGATTTTTTTAAATAAATTTAATTTGTAAAAGGAATAAATATGACGCATGGATTTAAATGGTACTGCTGGGTGCTCCAAACTTAATGACTTTGCCGGATTTAGCACATCGGTGGTGTACACGTGACCGATCACTTCTTTACTTATTACCAAGTGATTTTACTCGTATGAAAAGTTTGTTAATCAATGTATCAATACTAATAAGTGTTTCCTTTAAAAATAAACATTTAAATTTCTAAATTATATAGGGACAGATTTAGGGACCCAACAAATGGTTCTTGGAATGGAATGTTATGATCTCTAATGCAGTTTTAGTCCCCGCAGGGCTGCCCATGTCAGCTGCCCACTGCTCCTTCACGGATGGGTCAAATGCAGAGGTCACATTTCATTGTGGTGCACTGTGTGCTGTGCTGTGGAGTGGAGTCACAATGACAAATCACTCACGTTCACTAATGTCTTTCCTTCACTTGACAAATAATCTAAACAAATCTTCAATAAAATACTGAACATTGTTTTTTCCTAAAATATTCCGAATGTAAGATTTTTATTAGATTTTTTCATTTTGGTTTCGGGAAGAAAAATAGAAGAAAAATTATTCTCTTTTGGATTGGGTTTTTGGTTTTTAATGTGAAAATCAAATGAGCAAATTATACTCCAATTTATAGTGAACAGCAGGGAGCGTATAAGTGGGTAACTATTTGTCACTATTTGTCACACAGCACACAGTGCACCACAACCAAGTGTAACCTCTGTATTTGACCTATCCGTGAAGGAGCAGTGGGCAGCTTTTTGGAAGCATCAAGAGAGCATGCTGCGTTCTCGACCAGCCAATTTAGCATCGCCACTTGATAAATGACACAGAACACGGTATTTTGTGTATAAAATCACAGTAGCAACGTTTATCCACTACAACAACACAATGTACACAACTGACCAAGTTAAACACAACACTAAAGCGCAAAAAAATAAAATAAAAAGCATTTATTACAGCAGCCATCTTGGATTCTGAACTCGGGATACTCAGGGTGCTGCTCCGAGATATTTGGTCGGATGTCCTACAAACGGGGGTGCACATATCGTGACTTCCAGCTTCAGCACTCAGAAAACGACTTTGAAACCGAGCATCAACGGCAAATGGAATGCACCAGCAGTGCTTGGGGACGGTACTTTGCTCATGAGTACCTCAATGTTACCTTTACCAGTTTTGGACTTGAAGCGGCGACCGATCTTGGGCCAGTTTATACTTTTGTTTAGGACTAGTCCATTTTAAGTGGAAAACAGGCCTAATCCAAAAGTATTTGAGGAAGTCTTGGGTGTGTACCACATATTAATTAAGAAACTGCTATTGCAACATATTAATTCAGTGGAAAATAGTCTGTAAAATCCAGTTGTAAAGTAACTCCCCCAACGTGGTAGAGAATTTTTAAAGACTACAAGTGAATTGAAAGCATTTCTCCTGCCTCCCCCCGAGTCCCAGTTGTTTATTTCATGACTATAGGAAGATGATAACGCCTACAGTAGCTCAGGGATCACGACCTGGCCAGTAATTACCTCCAAATGATCGCTGCCAAATTACCTTTAACATGCATCGCCCCAAATGAGTCTCTGATACCAGAGTCACGCAACGGAGCGGCCAATGGAGGGCCAGACGCTCATAATGCCTGAGTATTACCCGTCTTTGTGCTTTTTTAGAGAGACAGAGAAAGAGAGCGAGAGAAGAAGAGATGTTATTAGCGGTCTTCAGGTCGTGGTGTTTTTTTATCAGTGGTAATGATATCACGCATGTCGTGTCATTTCTGCCTCCCGTCTCAAGCCCTCCCTCTCACTTTCTGCCGTGACTTGTTTGTTAAGATGCCCACATGTTCATTACTAATGAATATTACCGGTGCCGATGATTCATTTCCTTGTGTCGAGAGGGGAGGTGAGGAGACACAGTTTGTTTAATGATGGAGTGTAAAGATGTGGAAAAATCCAATTGGGTTCCTTTCCGCTTTACAAAAAAAAATGGTGTTGGTAGTGTTGCTCAAGATTCAAGATGCAGCTGCCCACTGCTCCTTCATGGATGGGTGAAATGCAGAGGTCACATTTGGTTGTGTTGCACAGCGTGCAGTGCTGTGGTGTGTTCACAATGACAAATAATCACTCAGCTTTTTGTCACTTTCGTCAATCGAAAGTCAGTTACATCTGGCGACATCAGCGTTATTTAGCTCTTGGTGTGAACGTAGCATAACTGTAAGTGTATGATTTCCTTTGAGAGACTACAGTCCAGGTGTGAATGCAGTATGTTAAATGTGCTCAAAGATTTTTGTTGCAAGGCTGATGAAATTGAACACAGCCAAATATGAATTTGCATTTGGTTACACTCCCTCTTGTTATTTTATTCTATTATCAGTGGACTGGAGTACAGAGATGGGAAAAAATCCAATTATTTTACTCTATGTGACTGATCCCTTTTGAACAGGCCTTCTTTGAAGGCTGCTTAGCAGCTCCTGGATTCAATTTCCGCTCAATGTGTGTTTTAATGTTGTAATTTAAAAAGAAAAGATCAGAAGTTTTAATTGAATGAATTTGCCATTTAAGCCAAATATTCAAATATTGAGGTAAACATACAGTTTTTAAAGTTTCTTGTTGAATGAAAAACAACAAACCCTATTTTTATGCACTTGCCCCTTTCCAGTTAATCATTTTGGCTAAAGGCCATGTAGACGTGTTCAGCCGGAAACACATCTGCACCTCCTGCTGTGCAAAGACGCTTTGTGAATTAACACACTCGGGTCTGACCTGATCTGGAACCTGCTGGTGCTGTTGCATTCCAAATGAAAGCCAGCGCAACAACAACATCGCCTGAATTAATCCCACGTCAGGGCACGCTAAACCCTGCTTACGCATCAACCGCCCGTATTTGCGGCGTCAGCATGCTGGGGAAAAGGTACTAGAAATATGATTATAAATATAGCTTCCCTCAATAACAACACAAGTCCTAATTCTGGCCGTGCTGACGTGTTCACCTCCCCACCCCAGCCCGGCCCAGCTAGCTGGGGCGTGCGACCACGTAATAGGCACTAATGAGGAAAGACGTGGCCGAGGTCGTAAGATTTCGGAAGAGGGACGTTGACTCAGACCCAGAGTACCGTCAGTGAGGTGCTAAACTGTCAGTTGAACTGTCCATTCGAGCTCTGTCATCTTGAAACCTGCTGAGTCATCGAGGGAAAAGTTGACGTTAATTGTTGAATTGTTATTAGCACTTCCTGCATTTACTACCACAAAGGTCCGGAGGGAGAACGAAGGCGTTGATGAACAGACAACAGTGAAGCAATTAAGGGGCAACTAAAACAGACTTCCTGTAGATGAATGGGACATTTTATTATAAAAATTTGCAAAAGCACAACCAAATTGATGTTTGATTTAATAAATGATCTTTCACATTTATGCTCTTATTAGAGTTACTAAGTATTACAGTAGTAACATTCTAATTAGTGTACAGCATAGCAATGCTGTAAGGTTATAAATCAAACTTCTAGCTGAGACTCGGTTTCATCACCTAGGCCACTGTTAACCTCATCTCACTTATTATGGGATGGGTTTGAAATTTTCAATTTCTTTCTCATAGTGTTGTAGTACTCGAGACCAGTTTGTAAAAGTCTCGCTCTTCTCTCAGACTCGGTCGTATTTGTACTCGGTCTTGTCATGGACTCGGACAAAGAGGACTCTGGATTTTATTTGGAGACCAGCCTAGACCACAACTCTGAGAATATTACTATTAAAACTTTGAGACCAACACAGGCATTTTGCGTTGTTTATTAATTAGTGTTTTAATAACTCACAATCCCTTTATTCCTCTGTCTGAGAATTTTTTTCAGAGTAATTTTGTGCACAAAAACTGAGGTAATTGCGTAAAAAGGCACTAATGAAATTATCCGCTATGTAAACACTTGCGTCAGAGCTCGAGAACTCTCACATGGAACTCCATCATGCACAAAAATGCAGTTCTCTTCCAGAAAGACCAAACGCAGCTCATTTTATCAAAGTCAAAGTAAACTTTGTCATCTCTGCTATATACTGTACAAGTATACAGAGAGACAAGACGACGTGGCAAGGAACAAAGAACAAATAAGGCACATTGAATAAACAATATATAAATAGAATATAACATATACACTCTAAACTAGAAAGAGCGACAATTAGGATGCGTTACTTAACCTACAATTGTGGTCTTGGAGTTGTCTTTTACACTGAATGTGCCAGAGGTCAGTAACAGTTTCAATATGAAATTTTTTTTATAAAGTCTGAGCGAACATTCAAGTTGGTGCAAAGTGCAGATATTGTAGCAGCAGTGGAGAATAGAGTCTGTGCAATACTTACGATAATTTGTGCAGATACAATCAGTGAGAAAAATCGGTGATTTGTACAGCAATGTTCAGTGTTCAAAAGATGAAGGTTACTCTTGACTGCCAAAATGAGTCCAAATCGGCTCAAAATTACCCAAAGATTTTTTTCTTTATAAATTGATCATTTTATAACGTTAGAGAGTAGTCCATAGAGAAAAAAATATATAGAAAAGTGCATTATTTGTTATAAAATTCTGTATCCAGATCGATACCAAATGGATAAAGTAGTGTTTCCATCTGGCACTAACCTTATTTTTCTTCACAGCACTAAGCCATAGAATGTCTCTGCATAATAACAACTCTGCAAGTCAATAAAACAGTGAGTTTGGTCTTGAGGAGTGTTCACTGTGGTTTGTTGAGTTTAACATATGATGTGATCAGGTTGGATAACTGCTTCCAGTGAAGTGATTTCCTCATTATAGATATGTAAGAGAGAAATATTGAATATACATCTTTAATGTTGCTTAGGCTTTGCATCTTCCACATATTTGTCATGTGGTTTAGAACATGCATTTCTCCGGTCTTGGTCTTGACTCGGTCTCGCCCTACCCCGGTCTCGGTCTTGTCTCGGTCTCGGATTAGGTGGTCTTGTCCCCAACTCTAGCTTCACTATGTGTTCACTATGACAAATAATCACTCATTTCTTCCCTTTTTGTTTATGGAACAAATCTCTATGTGAGAAACATGGGAGAAATATTTGCACTATGCAAGAAAGATGAACATTTTCACATTTTGAAATTGTGAGATTGTGTTGACAACTTTCCAAACTTTATTGTTTGATGAATAAACTTTGCTGAATAAGCCACTCTCATACACAGCAGCATTACCAGATTTTATGTACCACTCAGCTACTATGAGGATGCCCTCATAATTCAACACGGCCACCCCATTTCCGGGAAACCGTGACCCCTGAAAGCCCGACGAATACTGGCGTTCAGCAAACCCGAGCGTCCCCATTGTGTGAGTTCATGGTACGTCTGCTGTCCTGCTGAGCTTTGACCTCACCTGTCCCTGACCCTGCTGTCATGGGTGAGAACATTTTACTGTGTATATTATGGCAGATGTCGGTAGGGGCATCGTCCTCTGCCCTTGTTTATGCCCCTGTCAACAGCGGTTTTATTCACTGAGACATTTAATTATTCCTTGTCACCACGGATGTTAGAACTTCTCCGTCTGCACTCGGGTTGTCAACAGTTTCCATGGAGACAAGGACATCTCCGGTGGCCTCTTCTTCAACAGCGGGGTAAGCTGGGCATCTCCGGTAGGTGTGCTTTAGAAAAGTCGGGAAACACTGCTCGCACAGGCTTCCGCCCACCTGCGTACTGATGCCCACGCCATCACACCAACTCACTGTAATAATCAGTGATAAAATGTGGAAATGTTGCAGTGTAAAGTTATGTTAAAGGGGTAAAAACCCAGTTTGAGTAAAGCTTTATTCAAAACTTCAAAGCTTCATCTTCATCACTTCTTTAGTTCTCAGAGGTGAAGAAAAGGCCCAACATTGAATAAAGAATGAAGATGGAGCATTAAAAAGCCCACCTTCATCCCTTCTCCAGTCGTCCAAGGAGAAGGAAATGTCCAACACTGGAAAAAGGATGAGGATAGAGCATAAAAAACATCTTTGAGTAAAGCTACATATCCATCCATGCTCCAGTTGTCCATGGACAATGGACTGGATGAAGATTGGGCATAAACCCCAAGTTTGAGTAATGTACAATCCAAAAAAAGTTCCATCTTCATCCATGCTCCTAATTTCCAAGATGGAAGGGTCCAAAATTGTGTAACATATGGATATGGAGCATAAAAACTCGAAGTTTGAGTAAAGCTCTGTCCAAAATGCTCCAACTGTCAAAGATGAAGGAAGGGTCCAACATTGGGTAATGGATGGAAAAATGGTGCATAAAAACTTGCAGTTTGATAAAGCTCCATCGCCATTCATGCTTCAATTCCTGTAACGCAGGGCAGGTGAACCCAAACGCAGAGTTGACAGAACCAGGTCGCAGGCACAGGGGTAGATTGACGAAAAACCAAGTTTATTCAGGCAGAGGTCAGAACCAAAATACACAGTCCACAAAGCAAACAAATCCGAATCGCCAGAAGCAGAGGGGTCATCCAAAAACAGAGAGCATGGGTCAAAACGGAGACAGGCAAACACAAAAACGCTCACTATGTAGCACAAGGCATCACAAAACTTCGCAGAGACTGGTTGTACATGAAAGGCCTTATATACAGGTTCTATGGATGTGATTGGTTTAGAATTCTGGTGACGTAGATCTGGTAAACTGGGGTTGTTGTGAAGGTCCGGAATTGGAGTCCGATGAGGCGGACTCCTCCCTTGGTCTGGGCAGGGATCTTACAAATTCCAAGATGAAGGAAAAGTCCAACATTGCAGCTTTAATGGAGATGGAGCATAAAAACCCCAAGTTCAAGTAAAGCTGCATCTCCATCCAAGCACCAGTTTTCCATGACGATGAAATGTCCAAGATATGACAATGGACTGGATGAAGAAGGAGCATAAATGCCAAGTCTGAGTGATGCTCAATCCAAAAAGGCTCTTCATACATGCTCCAACTGTCTAAAATAAAGTAAGAGTCCAACATTGGGTAATGACTGGAGATGGAGCCTAAAAACCTCAGGTTTGAATAAAGCTCCAGCTCCTTTCATGGTTCAGTTTTCCAAGATCAAGAAAGTGTTCAATGTTGGAGCATTGATGGAGGTGGAGCATAAAACCCCCGAGTTTAAGTTAAGCTGCATTTCCATCCATGCTCCAAATTTCCAATACGCAGGAAGTATGCAACATTGCTGTACGGAACAATATGGAGCATGAAACCCCCAAATTTGTGCAAAGCACCATCCAAAAAACTCCATCTCCATCCATGCTCCGATTTCCCAAGATGAAGAAAGTGTCCAAGACTGTAGCAAAGATGGATATGGAGCACAAAAACCCCAAGTTTGAGTAAAGCTCTGTCCAAAAAGCTTGATCTCCATTCATCCTCCAACTGTCTAAGATGAAGGAACACTGGGTAATTGCTGGAGATGGAGCCTAAAAACCTTAGGTTTGAATAAAGCTCCAGCTCCTTTCATGGTTCAGTTTTCCAAGATCAAGAAAGTGTTCAACGTTGGAGCATTGATCAAAATCAAAGTAAACTCTGTCATCTCTGCTATATACTGTATAGATATACAGAGAGACGAGACGATGTGGCTCCAGTTTTTACAGTGCAATAAGAAAGAGGGAACAAAAAACAATGAACAAATAAGGCACATGGAATAAACAATATATAAATTGAATATATACAATATAAATTTTAAACTAGGAATGGAGTACTCTAAACTAGGACTAGAAATAGAGGTAGAAAGAGAGACAGTTTGGATGCAATATTAACCTACAAAAGTGGAAATTGACCTTTACACTGGACGTGCAAGAGGTTAGAAACAGTTTCAATATGAAAAATTATATATCCAGTCTATTAATAAAACTGTATCTCTTAAAAAAGTATGACTAACATTTAAAAGTTTGTGCAGATAACAGCAGTGGAGAACCAGAGTGTGCAAAATGTTTTAATAATTTGTGCAAATACGGTTAGTTAGAAAGTGAACCGTTCAATGCAAATAAGTAGCGGCAGTGCAAAAATTGTGGAAATATTATAGCAGTGTTGGAGGTGGAGCATAAAACCCCCGAGTTTAAGTTAAGCTGGCTCTCCATCCATGCTACAAATCTCCAAGATGAAGGCAGTATCCAACATGGAATGCATTGAGATGAAGCTTAAAAATCCCATCCAAAACTCCATTCATGCTGGTTCACGTAATAATGTACTTCAGTTTTTGTGTTGAAATTCAGAGAACGCTTAGAACTTGGGAAGCAATTCCAGAAAGAATTAATTATTTGAGACCAGCTATCACAGAATACAAAATCAATTCAAAAGCTTTTAAAGATTCAAGATTTAAGATTCTTTATTTGTCACGTGCAAGTTATACAGGTACAACATGCAGTGAAATGTATCCTGATCCGCTCTTTTAACTGTGCAACAGACAAGGAAGATAGAGACGCAATACAAACTTACAACATAAATACTAACTTAAATACGAAGGCTGGGGTAACAGAACAAAAATAAAACTATATATTATACAATAAGGACATAAAGTTAAATGTGCAAACCTGAGATTGTAAAAATTGTAAAAATGTGCTAGGGCAGGACAGGTGCAAAGAGATGATTTTTTAAAGTGCCAAGTGCAGCTGCAGCATTGTACATAGCAGAGTAGAGCATGTGACAATGAAGTGGCAACCAGTATAAGTTATCGTAACAATAAGAGGTATGTATTAGCAGCATATAATAACATATAATAACATGGACATTTACAGTATAGTTATCGTAACAATACGATATGAGGTATGTAATAGCAGCATGTAATAACGGACATTTGCAGTATAAGTTATTGTAACAACGAGGTATGTATTAGCAGCATATAATAACAGAACTGAGACTTAGAAAGGCATGTCCTGGTTAAGGAAACGGATGGCCTGAGGATAGAAACTCCTCCTGAGTCTCTCTGTTTTGACCATGATGGTGCGGAACCTTCTGCCTGATTGCAGAAGATGAAAAAGTCTGTTTCCTGGGTGAGATGAGTCTTTTATAACCCTGATTGCCCTGGTCCTACATCTCTTGGAGTAAATGTCCTGCAGGGAAGGGAGAGGTGACGTGCAGCAGCGCTCCGCTGCCCGGATCACTCTCTGGAGGGCTTTCTGGTCCTGAACACAGCTGTTCCCGTACCAGGACAAAATGTTCTGAGTAATGATGCTCTCCACAGCACCAAAGTAGAAAGCTTTTAGAACAGCAGGGGAAACCCGAAACTTTCTCAGCTTCCGAAGGTGATAAAGACGCTGCTTTGCCTTCTTGACTTGAACATTGATATGCCCAGCCCATGTCAGGTCCTCAGAGATGTGAACGCCAAGGCACTTGAACGAGGACACCTTCTCCACCGGAGCACCATTGATGGAGAGGGGTCTGTAGTTGCGCTGTCCCCGGCTGAAGCAGCTCCTCACTCAGTCACTCAGTGGCTCTCCAAGTTATGTACTTTAAATGAATTTTGACTTCATCATGAATGCTCAAATGAACATCAAATGACTGTGATCCATATGTAATGTACAGAGATCATTTTAACTTCTCAGTTCAGTGTCCTCCTCAATCAACCATGAATTTATTATGGAATAACTGCTGGTCTGAAGCTTAAATAATGTCATTTTGAAAATGGGCTGCTTCCTAGTAACATGTTAAGAAAATATACATGTGATATTACTGTAAGTATTTTTTAATGTCAAAACTTGATAAAATTTGGAAAGATTATTTGAAAATCACTGTCTGGAACTGACTTTTGCATTCGAAACCATCAAATTAGAATGAGAATCCAAGTTGATTCCTAAATATTTGAAATTCAAGAGCACTGGTTTGGACATTATAAAAGGTCTGAAAAAGGTTCATTTTGCCATGTCCTGCTACTGTTTTTTTTGGCTTTTATAAGCGTTGCTGGTCGATGCTTTTCTCTAAAAGTCTTACTGAATGAAATATTTCACGTAAGAGCATCTGAATCCCTCTTCTTTGGTCGAAAGGCTGTTGTAATGTGAAAGCTGCAACTAGACGTGTGTGAGCTGCCGACTGTAATGAAAGCTGTGAAGGTTGCACTTTAAAATGCAATATTAATTTAAACAATATGTGTGTGTGAGTGAGGAGGTACATATGTGGGCGTTCTCTAGGGGTGTTTGCTAGGTGCAATCACAAAAAATGGTTACGCAATCTTTCACAATTCAAGATAGTGTGGAGTACCTCAGAGATATGTTGAGAGTTTCTGTGACAGACTTAAGGAGAGAGAGTTTCACCTTCCGGGTGATGACCTCTGATAAAGAACCGGTTCAATGACATCGTCTTTACATTTGTTTTCTTTTGGAAAGTGAAAAACTTTCTGTAGGGGGCATCTGACTCACTTCTCGTTTGTAAAACCTGTGCAGAAAAAGTCCATGTTTTCAGTACAAAGGGCGATTTTGAAAAGGTGATGGTAAAACTGAAGATTTTCTTCATTGTAAAACTGCAACTTCCTCTCCATCGTGCTGAATCATCAGAGTGTCAGTGCAAAATAATTATTTGAATTTGCTTTGGGGGTTTACACAGAAGCTCTCTCCCTATCTTCAAGTGTATGTCTTCATTTCCTTTATTGATCTAGCAGGCAATTAAAATGAAACACTCTTAGAAAAATGATACCAACTGTAAACATATTAAATGTCGATTCTTGTTTTGCCACTTGGGTAGAAACCATTAGTCATATTATGCTACTCGAGACTGAGGACTCAGGATTTTATTTGGAGACCAGCTGAGACCACAATTCTGAAAATATTACTATTTAAAACTTTTTGAAACAGATGCAGGCATTTTTCATTCTTTATTAACACTGCCCAAAACTGAAGTAATTACAGAAAAGACATTAACTGCATTATTTGTAATGTAAACATTCTCCAGAAATGCCAAAAGCAGTTGACTCACTGTAAATCCGTGAGGGTTGTTCACTGTGGTTTGTTGAGTTTAACATATGATGTAATCAGTGTTGATAACTGCTTCCAGCGAAGTGATTTCCTCATTATAGATATGTAAGAGAGAAATATTGAACAAATATCTTTAATGTTGCTTAGGCTTTGCATGTTCCACTTATTTGTCATGTGGCGTAAAACGTGCATTGGTCCGGACTCAGTGTCGTCTTGGTCTCGACCCTTCAGAGTCTTGGTCTTGTCTCGGTCTCGACACACTCCGGTCTTGGTCTTGTCTCGGTCTCAGTTTAGGTCGACTTGTCCCCAAGCACAAAAAAATACTTTCACACTACACTATACTACACTACACTATACTACACTACACGGTAAACCCTACTGAATGTGAATATGGTACTAACTATGAATTCAATGATGAAGAGTAGAATTAAACCATAATCTTGCATAAAATCCTGAGGATTAGTTTGTTTCTAGGAGTGCTTTTTGCCTGCGACTGAAAAATGATTTGTTACCTTCACATGATAAAGTCAAATGTCTTTTCATACACTTTTCTTCTTCACGTTTTACTGTTTCATATTGAAATGACAAAGTTGTTAAGGCTTAGGTTTAGGGAAGGCTTATATTTGAACATTTACTTTGTCTTAAAGTTGGAGGTTGTTCAAGTTACGTGGAAATGATTGTAAATATCCAGGCCTTCAAGGCACAGGCTACAAATTTGCAAAGTTACTTTTCACAAGACCAACTCACAGCCACTTTGCTGCTTTATAACTGAGGATTTGCAGATCAGCTTCACAATTCCAGTTCTTGTATTTTAAGCTAATTAAATGGGATGGTGGCAAAGTGCTGTGAGTGACTGAAATTCTGTGTTGTTGATAATAACATTGGGGGTTTGAATATTAGAAACCACTCTGTCCCTGAACAAGACCCTTGAACAAAGTTGCTCCAGGGAGACTGTCGCTGTAATTAACAAATGGGCATCACTCTAAATAAGAGCATCTGCTAAACGTAATTGAAAGTGAGTGAGTGATTATTTGTAATTGTGAACACACTACACCCCACACAGTGCACCACAATGAAATGTGACCTCTGCATTTGACCCATCCGTGAAGGAGCAGTGGGCAGCTGGCATGGGCAGTGGTGCTGGGGGAGAGTACCTTGCTCATTACTACCTCAGTGGTACCTTTACCGGTCCTGGGATTTGAACCGGTGACCTTTCTGATCACTGACCTTTCCAAACACCCTAATTGTTACGCTACCAACTACCCTCAATTGTGCCTTATAGTAAACTAGAGGATCAAGAGGTGAGGATTTGGAATTTGGCTTCATCAAACTTCCAACAACAAAATTGCTCTGGATTAGGTCATCTTCTCCAGCGTTAGTCTTTTGACAAGCCATTTAGTCATTGTTCTGAACACAAAGATCCACAGTCTCTATCTAGAGCCATTGCAAAGTGTGCCAAGGTATTTGTCAATGGGCAGTTAATAGCGTAAGGGTTAGGGAGTTGGCCCAGTGATTAGAAGGTCGCCGAATTGAATCCTGGACGGTGAAAGGTACTACTAAGGTACTCATGAGTAAGCTACCATCTCCAAGCATTGCTCCCTGGGTGCTGCCCATGTCAGCTGCCCACTGCTCCTTCACGGATGGCTCAACTGCAGAGGTCACATTTGGTTATGGTTGCGCCGTGTGTTGTGCTGTGATGTGTTCAATAATGACAAATAATCTTTCACTTTCATACAAGACGTCAGGCTAAAATTCAGGAGATCTCGATGTGGTACGCGTAGACTGCTCTAAAGACCTTGAACGGAGTGCTAAGAGAAAAGACGTGACTTCTTACAACAGTGTGTGTGAACTAAAGGTGATTAAGCCCAAAATAGCTAATGGTTTAGAATGACTTGACCTTTCCAACTCGGTCAAGAGCAGTGAGCCACCCTGATTTACACCAGCTAAAAACATATGGGGACAGGACGTTTATACAGTCATCAGATTAAAGGAGTATTGCTGAAAGAGTATATTTAGCTGGAAGAACTAGACATTCTAATAGAAGAATGGAACAAACCGAAACAAGAAGTTTCAGTTATGAAAAAGACAATGTGTCCCTTCAAATAAAGTCACAAAAATCAGGTCTCAGTTACAGAATAGCCAAAAAATAAGGTCGTTTGACTCGACATGACTTGACTACTGTTAAGCTCACTCATAACGCTCTATCAGTTCACTTGCAAAGCTGTACAAGGGAGAGAGGCAGTCACTGAGTCAAATTAGTCTTGCGTAGAGAAACCACCTTTCCAGTTTTAACTGTAATCTGACAAATCCATTATGCACATCAATAAAGTACAGTATGTTTAAATCCCACCTCTGTGCTTGCTGGATTGAATTTGCACCTGTCTCAAAATAAGTTTTTGTACCTGTCTCAAAATAAGTTCCCAGGTCCAAGAATAATGACTGGCTTTTCCAATTTTTTTTCTTCATCCATCCTCTCATATCATCATCATTTTTTCATGTTCATTCTCACCTGTTCGTATCCTATTTACACCCTCTTTATTCTCAATGTCTGGCATTTTTTCCTGCTACGGTTTCCTTGATTCTCAACTTTTACATTTATTCAGTTTTTTAGAGAAAATTATTTTCAAGGACATGTGTGTCGTCAGGATTGGCTTCTAGTATTTAGTTTAAAATCTAACCTTCTGTTGAGCCTAATGACATGGAGAAAATTTGATTTGCAGCACTGAGGTATATGAAATTGAGGCCGGGTATTTTCATGCAGTTTTACTCCTATCATCTACATAATAAAGTTGGGGTCA
Organism: Distichodus sexfasciatus; assembly: GCA_032718565.1. Classification (NCBI taxonomy): domain Eukaryota; kingdom Metazoa; phylum Chordata; class Actinopteri; order Characiformes; family Distichodontidae; genus Distichodus; species Distichodus sexfasciatus. The sequence continues at coordinate 481,399 of JAVGVS010000291.1, forward strand.
AGACCACCTAGACCGAGACCGAGACAATACCAAGACTCTGAAGGGTCGAGACAGAGTCGTGACCAAGACTGTACCAATGCACGTTTTACGCCACATGACGAATAAGTGGAAGATGCAAAGCCTAAGCAACATTAAAGATGTTTATTCTCTTACATATCTATAATGAGGAAATCACTTCACTGGAAGCAGTTATCCAACCTGATCACATCATATGTTAAACTCAACAAACCACAGTGAACACTCCTCAACACCAAACTCACTGCTTTATTGGCTTGCAGCTGTTATTATGCAGAGACATTCTATGGCTTAGTGCTGTGAAGAAAAGTAAGGTTAGTGTCAGATGGAAACACTTCTTTATCAAATTGGTATCTATCTGGATACAGAATAAAATTATTTGATAACTAATAATGCTTTTCTCTATATTTATTTGTTCCCAATAGATTACTCTCTAACATTATAAAATGGAGAAATATTTTCTGATCAATTGAAAATGTAGAAATTCTAAACCTTTGGGTCATTTTGAGCTGATTTGTACTGCTTTTGGCCTTTCTAGGAGGGAACTCTATTCGCCGTTGTTTACCAAACAACTGGATGTCTGGAGGTCTGATGAAACAAAGATTGAACTCTTTGGCCTGAATGCCAAGTGTTATGTCTGGAGAAAACCAGGCACTGGTCAACACATGGCTAATACCATCCCTACAGTGAAGCAGGGAGGTGGCAGCGTCATGCTGTGGGGATGTTTTTCAGCAACAGGAACTGGGAGACTAGTCACGATCCAGGGAAAGATGAATGCAGCAATGTACAGATACATCCTTGATGATAACCTGCTTCAGAGCGCTCTGGACCTCGGTACTGGGGCAAAGGTTCATCTTCCAACAGCACAATGACCCTAAGCGCACAGCCAAGATAACAAAGCAGTGGCTTCAGGACAACTCTGTGAATGTCCTTGAGTGGCCCAGCCAGATCCCAGATTTGAACCCGATTGAACATCTCTGGAGAGATCTGAAAATGGCTGTGCACCGACGCACCCCATCCAACCTGATGGAGCTTGAGAGGTTCTGCAAAGAAGAATGGGGGAAACTGCCCAAAAATAGGTGTGCCAAGCTTGTGGCATCATACTCAAAAAGACTTGAGGCTGTAATTGCTGCCAAAGGTGCTTCAACAAAGTATTGACCAAATGCTGTGAAATACTAAATGTTTGATTTTTGTTTTTTATTTTTAATAAATTTGCAAAAGTTTCAAATATACTTTTTTCACTTTGTCATTATGGGGTATTGTGTAGAATTTTCAGGGAAAAATGAATTTAATCTATTTGGGAATAAGACTGTAACATAGGATATTGTGGAAAAAGTGGAGCGCTGTGAATACTTTCCGGATGCACTGTAAATTGGCACTGTAATGTGTGAGTGAGCGTGTGGTTGTGTGAGCATTCTGTGTGCCCTGTGGGGTGTTGGAGGCCGCCCAGGGTTGGTCCCTGCCTCGCGCCCATGATCCCGGGATAGGCTCCAGTCCCCTGTGGCCCCGATAGGATTCAGATACTTAATGAATGAATGATACAGAAAAAGAAAACAGAATGAGTTAATAATTAGCTCCTACTCCCTACCTGGTCCTCCTTGTTTGTTTTTCTGTGCTTCTCAGTGTTATTTTTCCTCCTGACAGAGAAAAAAAAAAAAGCCGCTATGTGTGAATGAACACCCTCAGTGAAAAAGGAATTTCTTATGCTTTAAAAACAGCGAGAAAAAATACCAAACGTAAGCAGAGTGAACGAGAAACAAGATTTGCCCACACGTTGGCGCAGACTCTGGGGTTTTTGCGGCGTTACGTGGCGGTGTGGAGGAGACTCCGGCACAAAGACACATCCGGTTCACTTTCTGTCTCAGAGAGGTACATTCATCCTTCCGTCACGTTCTCTCTCTCTCTCTCTCTTTCTGCATTCCTCCTCCTCCTCCTCTTCCTTTGTGTTACACAGAGTTTCTCATCAGATCGTGTGTTCCACCACAGAGCTGTTTCTAACTATAACTGCTGCATGGGCGGGTTTCCCCTCTCAAATACACACGCACACACACACTCCCACACACACACACTCTCACACACCACATTTAGTTACTAACACACATTTAAGCGAGTAGTTATTTGCCATTGTGAACACATTGTAACTCCCGGACCGGTAAAGGTACAACTGAGGTACTCATGAGCAAGGTCCCATCCAGTACTGCTCCTTGGGTGCTGCCCATTTCAGCTGCCCACTGCTCCTTCATGGATGGGTCAAATGCACAGCACTGTGGTGTGTTTCCAATGACAAATGATCATTCACTTTCACTTTCACATTTTCACTAACCTAACCGTTACGCTACCAGCTGACCAAACGTGTTATAAACGTATTTTAACTATGTTGCTCGAGTATTTGTGTTTATGTATCTGTCTGTATACAGTATAGTGTACTGTAACGTAACATCTTAAATTAATTGGCTTTAATTGTGAACCCTAATCCCAATATTCACAAAATAATTCTACTGAAGTGAATGTGTGTGTGAGTGAGAGAGAGAGAGAGCGATAATGTTCACAGCATCACTCTTAATGCTCTAGTTAATCATACATCTAAGTCTGTAACTAATCAGACAACTTCCTCCTTCACACTAATGACGTATATAAAAGAGTTGGACATCTCTGAGTCAAGCATCCCCTCTACTACAACAGCCCCCTCACACACACACACACACACACACACACACAGTCGTATTACTATCTTTGTGAGGTCCACAGACTTCCATAATGACTAGATGTATATAATTCTACACCTACACTTAACCCTAACCTTAACCTTAGTAACCGAATGCACATCTTTTACCTCTTTTAGTTTCTCAATAAAGATGTACATTTTTTATAAAGTCACTTTTCCTCACAGGGACCTCTCAAATGTCCCCACAGAGCCCTAAAAAACGAATAAAAGTGATTTTAGGGGACAAAAAGGCCCAAAAGGTCCCCACAATGCATAAAAACATGGGACACACAAACACACGCATACACACAGCCAACAACAACAACCATAAAAAGCTCTGATGTGGTGGTCGGCGTCTAATTATATCTTAACAGTGATTAACGCTGTTCACTGACACTTTCCTGCGCCACTCAGACTTTTACAGACAGACCGATGAGCGTAAGTGTAACTCGATGTGACGTCAGACTTGTGTCATATTTTTCTATTCTTCGGTTGAATGATAAGTATGTGTAAAGTTCCTTTTTCCAGCTTGTGGGCATAATGGTTTGTTAAAAAGGGTTTTCAAATGAGTAAGATGCAGAGATTTTTATTAAAAAACCTCTTAGACAAATATAATGGGGAAACTCTGTCACACACACACACAAACACACACACACACACACAGTGTATCATAATGCAGTAACCCTTTTATTATGGAAGGAGAGGAAAGCCGCTGTGCGCAAGCAATGATGGTGTAGAGAGCTGTTGCTAAGTCAGACGGGATGGAGGGTAGAATATAAAGTAAACACGAAATGGAATGACGCTTTACCCCAGCATGGGCGCTTCCTGCAATACCAGCCCGGAAGCAGAGAGGTCTAATAAGGCAGGACGGGGGGATGAAGTGGTGGTAAAAAGGGAAAAGGAACAACTGTGAGTGAGACTTTTTCCAGCCCTAATGTTTCCTGTGACATCAGCAACTCAACCTTATGCCTCAGTGTTAGTGCTACTAATCTTGTAGGACTCTCTCTCTCTCTCTGTGTGGAACTGGGTTTGATAATGAGATCATGAGGAAGAAGAGCTCCACTTGTCACACCAAGCAGAAGAAGTGAGAGAGGAAGAGGAAAGGAGAGAGACAGAAATGAAAGAAAACGTTTTGTTCTTTTTTGATAATGAGCGATTGATGGCCATGTTGGTGTTTTCCATAAAACCTTTCTTTTCTTCAGACCAACATAATGGCCCCAGCCTCAGCCAAGATGACCCAAACTACACACCCTCCAAAATTCACACTCACAACTCACTCACTGCTCTGCACTGCAAAACTTAGATTCAGGCCCTCCAGTGTTTTTCGATTAACACAAATTAATTCAACCAATCTCCGCAAATTCATTACTACCGTGCAATTTTGACCAATTACTGCAACTTTTACGCAATTTTTGACCATTCATTGTCATCTGGGACAGTTGATAGCATAACGGTTATCCATGATCAGAAGGTCGATGGTTCGAATCCAAGGACCGGTAAAGGTATCACTGAAGTACTCATGAGCAAGGTACCATCCCCAAACACCTTAATTGTTACACTACCAACTGCCCCCAATTGTGCCTTGTGGTAAACTAGATGATCAAGAGGTGAGGATTTGGAATTTGGCTTCATCCCACTTCCAAAAACAAAGTTGCTCTAGATTAGGTCATCTTCTCCAGCGTTAGACTTTTGAGAAGTCATTTGGTCATGGTTCTGAACACAGATCCACAGTCTCTATCTAGAGCCATTGCAAAGTGTGCCAGGGTATTTGTCAATGGGCAGTTAATAGCTTAAGGATTAGGGAGTTGATCCAGTGATTAGAAGGTCGCTGAATCGAATCCCGGACTGTTAAAGGTACTACTGAGGTACTCATGAGTAAGCTACCATCTCCAAGCATTTCTCTCTACGTGCTGCCCATGTCAGCTGCCTACTGCTGCTTCTCGGAGGGGTGAAATGCAGAGGTCACATTTGGTTGGGGACTGTGGGCTGTGTTCACAATGACAAATTATCACTGACTTTCACTTTCACTTCCTTTGCAAAACCTTGAGCCATATGTCAGCAAACTCACTTCCTTGTTATGCTTGGAAGATGCAGGAGACGTGTGATAAAAACGCCTCACATTTACCTTCAAAAATAACTAAATGGTTAATGGTTAATAAAAACAATAGTGTTTATTGTTTAATATTGTCAATTTATAACAGGGTCTCGTCTTGGTCTCGTTTCAGGTCTCCGTCCTTTGAAGTCTTACTTTTGTCTTGGTCTCGACACACTCTGGTCTCTGTCTGGACTTGGTCTCGGTTTAGGTGGTTTAGGTCGCTGTTTTGAACTCAAGAACCAGTAAAGGTATCACTGAGGTACTCATGATCAAGGTACCATCCCCAAGCACTGCTCCCCGGGGGCTGCCCTTGTTAGCTGCCCACTGCTCCTTCACGGATAGTGATACCTCCATCTGTGTGATACCTTTACCAGCCCTTGGATTCGAACCGGTGACCTTTTGATCACGGGACGAACACCCTAACCATTAGCCTATTGATATTGGACGTCCAGTGAAGAGCAGCATCTTTATGGGACAGTTGGTAGCATAATGCAGAGGTGACATTTGGTTGTGGTGCACTGTGTGCTGCGCTGTGGTGTGTTCACAATGACAAATAATCGCTCACAAATAATCACTCACTGATGACAAAATATCATTCTCTCAGTCGTAAATTTTATAAGAACAGACACGTTTGAGAACTTCAATTCACCTTTTGAGCAGTTAGCATCAAATCAACTTAAGAGCTGTTTTAGCGTTGATGATAAAGTCAGTGTTGAGCTCAAGGGTTGTATAGTTGAAGTCAAAGTTTACATTTAGGCCGTGCTTCAGTGTAGGAACTTGAAAGTCTTGCACTGAGCAGAGTGAAGAATCAGATATAAGAGAGACGGAACAGATAATTTTGCTGTTTTTCAATGATAAAACCGCCAGCTAATGTGGTCATGTTTCTTTCAACATAAGGCAGTAGGAGGAGGGAGTTCACCACATCACTTTCTCCCTCCCTCTCTCTATCTCTCTCTCACACCCAGATGGGATGTGGGCGGCTGCAGGTTGATGCATGCCGGGGCGGGGAATACAGATGGGTTCTCCTTAACGACCAGCAACCCGACGGAATCTCCTCTCTCTCTCTCTCGCTCTCTCTCTCAGGCCGGAAATTATATGGATATGGTCTTTCTCTTTCTTCCTCTCTGGCACTCAGTATGTATGTATGTGTGTGTGTGTGTGTTTTAGTTCGTCCACATCTCTCAGGTCCCTGTGTAGGAGGCTGTGTTTCAGGGATGTCCTGTGTAGGATGGGCTTACACAAGCTTGAAGTGTGTGTGTGTGTGTGTGTGTATGTGTATGTGTGTGTATGTGATTAGAGAACCCTTGTTGGATAACAGCAGTGTCAGGCTCTTAAACTAAAGTGCTGTGTGTCACCTGTCTTCATTCCTACAAGATCTTAAAGTGATAATTTGTCATTGTGAACATAGCACAGCACAAAGTGCACCACAACCAAATGTGGCAGCCCCTAGGGAGCAGTGTTTGGGGACAGTACCTTGCTTGAGCACCTCAGTAGTACCTTTACCAATCCAGGATTTGCACCAGCGACCCTCTGATCACTCTCTAACTGTTTGTTAGAGATATGTTCTTTTTCATTTCTGTTTGCTCTTTTCCAGTTCTTTCTCTACTGTATTTTACCGTATTATCATAATACGGTAAAATACAGTAAAATACGGTACTTTTTGAAGACAGGCTGTAATGACAGAAAACAATCTAAAATGCATTTTAGAATAAAAATTTTCTACAATTTTGATTCAAGTCTAAAAATTTTAAGTGTTACTTATGAAAAAGACATCATTGCAGTAGACAACACAGCCTTAAACTCTCAAAAAATGATCAAAAATAAGTCAAATGCACAAATGTAAATGTCCACTACTTTTATAATGACATACTCTGTTACGTAACCTCAATAATTCATTCATTCATTTCCAAAACCACTTAATCCCTATCAGGGTTGTGGTGGTCCAGAGCCTATCCCAGGAACTACAGGCACAAGGCAGAGACCAACCCTGGGCAGGTACCAACACACGCACAATCACACTCCCAGTCACACCTTTTAACCTTTATTGCAAGCTTGAGTCCCCAGCGGAAACCCACACGAACACGGGGAGAGCATGCAAATTCCACATAGAAAGGCCCCACGGCCGACCCCACCTGGGGACCGACCCTGGGACCTTCTTGCTATGAAACTCAATAATATTCTTTAAACATCAAATACGGTATGTTTGCCGTAAAAATACATAAAATGGCATATGTGTGCATGTGTATGTGTGTAGAAGTGTGTCTGCAGTGCAGCCTTTTCAATTACGTTTGTGTAGACTCTCCCCCTCTCTCACTCCCCTCTGTGTGTGTGTGTGTGTGTATGCAGTATCTGCAGTAGAATTTTTGGTAGCTGCAGAAACTCTCCCTCTCGCTCTTGCTGTGTGTGTGTGTGTATGCAGTAGAATTTTTGGTAGCTGCAGAAACTCTCCCTCTCGCTCTTGCTCTGTGTGTGTGTGTGTGTTTGGGTACACAATGTCAAGTAAACTGACATTGCTGGAATTCACCTCTCTAGATGGTTCTCAGCGGTGGCGTGCATATTCATGTGTGTGTTTTTGTGTGTGTGTATTTGTGTGTGTGTGTTTGTGTGCCTCTGCATCTCTCTTAACAAAAAAATTTGTTTTTCTGTTCCTGAAAACCACCTGTGTAACTCCCTCTCCCTCTGTGTGTGTGTGCGTGTGTGTGTGTGCACTACCTGATGTGGTCTTTCCGGTTGGCATGCTGTGGAATCCCTCGGTAACCATGGCAACAACGGGCGCCATCACCTCAGCCATTTGCGTCAGAGTCTCACAAGGAGGAACTGAGCTTTTCTAAAGAACCTGGAAATAAAGGACACAAGCTGCTTGAAAACTTTCACACAGATCTCACAGAATGTTGCAGAATATTTGCTGCAAACTCACCCAACACTTAAGTGTGCAGTTTGCAAAACTTCTAGCACGGTTCCACTTTGCCTGCTGTGTCACCGAGAATTGGCATAGCTTCCAAACATTTACATTTTTAAGGGCACGTTCTCTGCAAATGTGAGGATGCTGAGTACCTTCTACAGAAACAGCCAACAGTGTCTTTGCACATTTAATCATTAATGGATTTATACATGCATAAATGCATGCATGTGTGATCACGCCTTCATGTCAAACGTGTGAACAAGACTGTGTTTGTTTAAAGAAGCAATCAGCAGTTTCTGCCAGTCAAGTTGCTCCTTCTTATGAACAAATCCAAGTGGAAACACCCCACAGTTTATAATGACACCTAGTGGTGTGGATGTGTCTGACTTCCTAATAACAGATCATTTTCTAAGATAACGTTCCTGAACGTCCAATATACTATAACTGTGATGTAATGGAATAAAAGTATAAAACACGCAGAAAAGGTAGCAGCTGAAAGTAAGTGATTATTTGTCTTTGTGAACACACCACAGCACAGCACACATTGCACCCCCAAATGCGACCTGCATTTGACCCATCCATGAAGAAGCAGTGGGCAGTCGACATGGGCAGTGCCCATGGCACAGTGCTTGGGGACGGTACCTTGCTCATGAGTACCTCAGTGGTACCTTTAACGGTCCTTGGATTTGAACCAGTGACCTTTTGATCAAGGAACGAACGCCCCAAACGTTGCTTTATCAGCTGCCCCACTTGGTAGCATAATAGTTAGGAAGTTGGTCTTGTGATCAGAAGGTCGCCGATTTGAATTCAAGAACCGGTAAAGGTACCACTGAGGTACTCATGAGCAAGGTACTGTCCCAAGCACTGCTTCCTGGGTGTTGCCTCAAAAAAGGTTTTAGATTGTTTCTGTCTTCAAAAAGTATCGTATTTTTAATGTTATCATAATACAGTAAAATACAGTAGAGAAAGAACTGGAAAAGAACAGGTGGCAGCGAAACAGTTAGAGAGTTTACCCCGTGATCAGAGGGTCGCTGGTGCAAATCCTGGATTGGTAAAGGTACTCAAGCAAGGCACTGTGCCCATGCACTGCTCCCTGAGGAATGCCAAAAAGCTGCCCACTGCTCTTTCATAGATGAAACAAATGCAGAGGTCACATTTGGTTGTGCTGTGCTGTGTTCACACTGACAAATAATAAATCACTTCAATAAGTCAAGAGAGAGAAGATTGGGGTTTGTCAGATATTCTCCTTGTGACATGTAATAGTGTTGGAATGCATGGAGTTTACCTTGCTTACATTAAGAACCAGGAACAAAAGTCATTACAATCTGGCAAGTTGACATCTGCAGTTGCGACATCAAATAAGCATATCCATTTACCCAAAACTATTTAAAGCAGCCATAAAATAATAGATTCTTATTCCTGCGCTGGGTTGGTGTCGGATTAATTTACAAAGCTATGATGTAATTTTTGAGGATAATGACATTTGGATTATGCTAACAGAGCTTCGGGTGTTTTCAAGGATCACTTTGATGCTGTCTGTCTGAATTACTTGGACTCTACATCAAAGTGTTTGCAGTGATCATAGAAAAGGGAAGTGCCGTGTTATGAAGGGTTCAAGCACCTTTATCAAAGACAATAGGCAGTCCCTTTTTTGAGAATGTTACGGCCTAAAATGCCTGATTTTGTGGCAATAAAGTTGCGGGAGCTAGCTAAAGTTGTGGAAAAATTGTGATTTGCCTCTCCTTTATAATGCATCTTTAATCATTTATTTAAATGAAAGGAACAAAGCCACTATTATTTTATTTTATTAACCATTAATCATTTAGTTATTTTTGAAGGTAGCAGTGAGGCGTTTTTATCACACACGTTTCCTGTGTCTTCTAAACGTAACAAGGAAGTGAATTCGTTGACGTATGGCTTAATGTTTTGCAGAAAATGATGATTGGTCAAAAATTGCAGAAAGGTTGCAGTAATTGGTCAAATTTGCACGCAGTAGATTTGGACAGCCCAAGTCATACTGTAACTGACCATTAGTTTAAAACATACTTCTGTCTTTAAGTCAACCAGTATTTCTGTGGTGAATTGAGAATATGGTGGAGTCATTTTGGTACTCCCACACAATCATTTTGGTTAGATGATGGTTAAATGGGAGAACGTCAACACCTCTGGATGCCCCCATGTCAGTGCTACCTTTTAACTGTTTTTTTTAAACTTGTTTTTGTGACTGCTGGACTTTCTGTACTGTTATAACCACTGTGTGTACTCTGTATTCTGCTGTGCATTCTTCCTGTCCTTAACACACTCAGCTCTCTTCGTCATCACTTTCAGAAAAAAGGACAAAATTGTACCATCTTGTCAAAGGGGTTGTGTTCTTAAAAAGAAACATTTTTCTATCTTTTATTGAGCGAAATTCTACCTTACACTCCTGAACATTCACTTAGTCAATCACTGAGTGTTGGTGGTGCAGTGTCTGAATAACTGGAAGCCTATGTTGGGAAAGTCAAGCCCCTTCGCAAAACCCCTAACCCCAACAGTGCGCCAGTAGGGCCGTCCCTATAAGGAATAACATTTTGTTATAAGGAACAGTTTAGTGCGATTAAGGGAGCTATTGCAATATTTGTCTATTAGCAGTCACTATTCAGTGACTATTCACAATTCAGTGTGTGCTTGAACTAGGGAAGGGCATAGGCTCGTTGCACTTACATGTGCTGGAAATGAAGAGACCTTGAATCAGCAGAATCCCAGTAAATACCAGCTAGACTGGCTATGGTCAGAAAAGAAAGTCAGAAAAGTCAGTGATTATTTGTCATTGTGAACACACCACAGCACACAGTGCACCACAACCAAATGTGACCTCTGCATTTAACCCATCCGTGAAGGAGGAATGGGCAGCTAACAAGCGCCCAGGGAGCAGTACTTGGGGACCGTACCCTGCTCATTAGTACCTCAGTGGTAACTTTACTGGCCCTGGATTTGAACTTGTGACCTTCTGATGACGGGGCAAAAACCCTACTGTTACACCACCAACTGCCCCACTTTTCAGATCACTTTACAGAGGTCAGTGGATTCCCTGTTGGACCAATCAGACCCTTTTTGAGTATCCAGTTTGGGTAGACAACTTGTCCCTTACAACTTCCATAGACTAAAATCTCTTGTAATAAGTACAGTATGGTGGCCCAGATGGTTCAACAGAATGCGAAAGCCACGACACAAATGAAAAAGCTACAACACAACTGCAAAAGCATCAACATGAATGAAGAAATGTAACATGCAAAAACACAACATGAATGAAAAGACACAACAAAAAGGCAAAAAAAAGCCATGACAGATAGAAAAGCCATACCAAAAAGGCAAAAACACAACACAAATGCAAAATACACAACAAAAAGGCAAAAACACACAAATGCAAAAGACACAACAAAAAGGCAAAAAAAAACCAACACATGCAAAATACACAACAAAGAGGCAAAATACACAACAAAAAGGCAAAAAAAGCCATGACAGATAGAAAAGCCATACCAAAAAGGCAAAAACACAACACAAATGCATAATACACAACAAAAAGGCAAAAACACCACATGAATGAAAAGACACAACAAAAATGCAAAAAAAAGCTGTGACACAGATACAAAAGCCATAACAAAAAGGCAAAAACACAACACAAATGCAAAAGACACAACAAAAAAAGCAAAAACACAACACAAATGCATAAAAACCCATAACATGAATGTAAAAGCCACAACACAAATACACAAGACACAACAAAAAGGCAAAAACACAACACAAATGCAAAAGACACAACACAAATGCAAAAGACACAACAAAAAGGCAAAAACACAACACAAATGCAAAAGACATAACAAAAAGGCAAAAACACAACACAAATGCAAAAGACACAACAAAAAGGCAAAAACACAACACAAATGCAAAAGACACAACAAAGAGGCAAAAACACAACACAAATGCAAAAGGCACAATAAAAAGGCAAAAATACAACACAAATGCATAAAAAGCCATAACAAGAATGTAAAAGCCACAATACAAATGCAAAAGACACAACAAAAAGGCAAAAATACAACATAAATGCAAAGCATGACACAAATCCAAAGCCACAACACAAATGCAAAAACATAACACATGCAAAAACACAACACAAATGCAAAAGCTACAATATGAATGCAAAAGACACAGCATGACTGCAAAAGAACACAGGGAGAGTGTGCAAGCTAAACACATAAAGGCCAACCTGGGACCGAAACTAGGACCTTCTTGCTGTGAGGCGGCAGCGCTTACCACTGCACAACCGTGCCTCACCAGCATAAACCTTATAAAGCAAAAATAAAGTCAAACTTGAGTACGTTATTTAAAGAATAATTACTAATTAAAATCTTAACAAAATGTAGAAGTTATGAAACATAAAAGCTCCGTACAGTAATGAAGTAACAACTGTAACTGTAGTTTTTCTCCTCTTGACTGCTTGCTGGGATCAAGACCAGAGTGTGTCAAGACCAAGACTGAAGGACTGAGATCGAGATGAGACTGAGACCAGGGTGGGGTGAGACTGAGTCGAGACTGAGACCAGACCAATGCGCGCTTTACACCACAAGACAAATAAGTGGAAGATGCAAAGCCTGAGAAACATTAAAGATGTTTATTCAATATTTCTCTCTTCCATATCTATAATGAGGAAATCACTTCACTGGAAGCAGTTATCCAACCTGATCACATCATATGTTAAACTCAACAAACCACAGTGAACACTCCTCAAGACCAAACTCACTGTTATCACTCAATATACAACAAAAATACTAAATACAAGCAATGAAGCACAATTACTCAACATTATCCATCACTAATAAGAGCCAGTCATCTGTAACTGGACTCTGACCAGGTGGAGCAACAAGGTAAGACCTAATAAAGTGAAGCTTGTCCGTGTTACTTTCTAGATCTTTTTCCTCTCTCACTCTCTCTCTCAGCATTTGCACTTGACAAACTTATTAACATGTCATATCAGTCCTAATAGCTTGTATCTCATCAGCGCACTGGGGCACTAAAACCTCTCATTTTCCATGCTCTGTGTGTGTGTGTGTGTGTGTGTGTGTGAAGCGATCAGCTTCTCTGCTGAGAACACAAGAGCTCTTTAGTCCGTCTGGAGCTTCACTCTGCGCTCAGCGAACCTGCTCCCACATCCACGCACATCATTAGCCTCGCACTGCAGAATCTGGTGCTCCAGTGAGAATGGCCCTCACATACCTGGTGGCCACATCACCAAGACTGCAGCTGCGAGTGTGCATGACTGAGTGTGTGTGTGTGCGTGTCTGTGTGTGTGTAACAGAGAGAGGATCATTAATTTTCTGGAACTCATGTGATGGACACTTATTCCCAACCCTAGCGGTCTAGTTGTTAGGACGCTTGTCTCTGGACCATGACCAAGAAGTTAATGGGTTCGAATCCTGGCTCCATCACTATCATCATTCGGTCCCTGAGCAAGACCTCAGTCCCTTTAATCCCAAGTTGTTCTCAGGGAGACTGTCCCTGACATTACGAAATGAAAGCCGCTCAGGATAAGAGTGTCTACTAAATACCATAAATGTACGTTTCAATGTGACAGCGTTATTAACGATGCTTTGCCGTGTTTATAAGGGCTCTAGGTTACTCTAGGTTTGTGGCGTAATGGTTGGGCGTTGGCGGCCCCATGATCAGTAGGTCACCGGTTCAAATCCCAGACAAATAAAGTTACCACTAAGGTACTCATGAGCAGGGTACCGTCCCCAAGCACTGTTCCCCGGGCTCTGCCCATGTTAGCTGCCCACTGCTCCTTCACGGATGGGTCAAATGCACAGATCATATTTTGTCGTGGTGCACTGTGTGCTGTGATGTGGAGTGTTCACAATGACAAATAATCACCAACTTCACTTTGTTTTTAGAGTTTTTGGGGGTTAAGTCATTTTTCGACTTAAGTCACATGTGCTGGAACCAGTTAACAATGTAAGGTGAGGTATTACTCTATAACTTATTTAGCTCCGGAATGGTCATTGAATGTCCCCAAAAGTATATGGATGTAAATGTGTGTGTGTATGTGTGTGTGTGTTCACGTGCGCGGGCGTACGTCTATCGCTGCATGCAGACGTCAGCGGTGGGTTTGGGGCTGTAAGATTCTTGGCAGGCTAATCAGGTCCGTTTGCATGCGAATGGATTGCGGCTCGGTGACAATGGGCCCTTAGGCAGGAGTGGGCGACATGAGAGCCGCTTTGATGCCTCCGATAGCGCGCTGTCCCATGGAGTGGAGCCTCTCGGTGTGTGTGTGTGTGTGTCCCTGTGAAACTCTCCCACTCTTCCACTTGTTCGTTAATTAAGCTCTCGGACAGCCAATTGTTCCTAATACTCCTAAAGCTCCAGGAGTAGTGATCCTACAAGAGTCCGGCCTTCGTTCTGACATCAAATGTAAGAAACCACGTCCACACCACATTCGGTCAGACTGGGCTTTAAAATTTTAATCTTGACATTTCTAATGCACGTCCGAGTGACTAAGAGTTGAACTGCAGCTGAAGCTGCTGAATTTTAGGGTGTTCACACCAGGAAAGGCCGTTAAGTCACTTGCTTTAGTCCGGACCAAATAAAACATTTACTTTTCTTTGGTGTGGTTCCCTTTCACATTGTAGGCCTTGCAAATGGACCAGAATTTGTAAACAAAACCAAGGTCAATCCATAATTGTTCAGAATCATATGGGGTGGGGTAAAGTGCGAAGCCCAAAGTGAAAGTACACAATCATGACCGGTGCTAGCCATTTGGGTGCACTAAACACAACAACTTTATTTCCAATACAGTACTGTGCAAAAGTTTTAGGCAGGTGTGAAAAAAATGCTGTAAACAAAGAATGCTTTCAGAAATATAAATAATGGTTGTTTATTTTTATCAATTTACAAAATGCAAAGTGAACAAACAAAAGAAAAATCTAAATCAAATCGATATTTGGTGCTACTACCTTTTGCCTTCAAACCAGCATCAATTCTTATAGGTACACTTGCACAAAGTCAGGGATTTTGTAGGATTATAGTCATTATATTATTTTGTAGGATTATAGGATTATAGATCTGTGGTTAGTTCTCCAAGATGTTTGGAACAACCTACCAGCCAAGTTCCTTCAAAAACTGTGTGCAAGTGTACCTAGAAGAATTGATGCTGTTTTGAAGGCAAAGGGTGGTCACACCAAATATTGGGTCGGACTAAGGTCAGGCTGCTTTCACACCTTAAACCGTACCAGAGTTCGTTTGGAACCGAACCGAGACCAGGCAGCTGGTGGCGTAATGGTAGGGTGTTCACTCCGTGATCTGAAGGTCGCTGCTTTGAATCCAGGGCCAGTAAAGTTACCACTGAGGTACTCATCAGCAAGGTACCGTCCCCAAGCACTGCTCCGCAGGCGCTTGTTAGCTGGCCACTGCTCCTTCACAGATGGGTCAAATGCAGAGGTCACATTTCGTTGTGGTGCACTGTGTGCTGTGTTGTGGTGTGTTCACAATGACAAATAATCAATCACTCACTCACCACCTTTTCAGCTGGGTCTCGATACGCTGGAAGTTCCCGGGATAGGCTCTGGTCCCCTGCGACCCCCGTTGGGCTTAATGAATGAGTGAATGAAAGCTCTATGCGAAAGTTTCTGAGCAAATGAAGTGAGAAGAGTTAGACTGGATTGTCAATTAAGTTCAACAATTCCAAACTTCACAATCTCAGCTCAGTCTGAAGATATTTGAGGGTTGGCTGTATTTAGCTTGTGACAGACTGTAGCTCCAGAAAGGTGGGATGTCAACCTCACAAAGCTCAGTTTGCTCATATATAGAAAAAAAGAAGGAAAGAGCAAGAGAGAGAGAGAGAGAGAGAGAGAGAGATCAGCAAAGTTAATTTCTGATCTACGTTTTAATAACTGTGTCTATATTTATTTCTCAGCTCCTGTTCAGTCAAATCTATTGCAGATTTTTAAAATAGATTTTAATTTTTACTTCCTGAGCCTCTTCTTCAACCTTTTCCCAGACTTGGCCTTGTTTCTATGGTAACGTGGGGGTATTTACATCTGTCAGTAGGAGGCTGTGATTACATGATTCTTCAGAATTAATGATTTGAAATGTATTGTTTTGGAGCACTGGTCGGTGTAGAGGCGGATAGCACATGACTCAAGTTTTGATTTACATCATTTAGATGATATTAAAATTGACACAAGACTTCCCACAACTTTCTAAAAATCACACTATATTAGTTGTTTCCACATTGGCAGAGATGGAAAGTAACAAAGTACAAATACTTAGTTACTGTATTTAAGTAGAATTTTTGGGTATCTGTACTTTACTTGACTATTTTTGTGGCAACTTTTAACTTTTACTACATAGATTTTTAGCATGAATATCTGCACTTTCTACTCCTTCCATGTTCAAATCAGGCTCGTTACTCTTGTTTGGTTTCATTTAAATGAGGTTTATTAGGCCATCTTGCCGTGCATTTTACCTGTTCCGTATCAATAACGCGCACCATCCAGACAACTTGACTGATTGGTTGAGGCTTAAAAACGTAGTAAACACACACAGAAAAGACAGTCCTATTTGTGTATTGATCTTTGCGACACGATAAAGAAAAAGACACTAAAAGCAGGCTGCAACTTGGTGCGAAATGATGTGGTGATTGCGGTGCAGAAAGAAGCTCAGTTCCACCAAATTCACTTCAGCTGAGTTGAGTTTATTTCTCCAGCGCTCTTTACAGCTCTATAATATTTGTTGTATGATGTGTTTATGATAGAGGAGTCATCATGTATAATAATGGTAATGAACAATGCAGCTTTATGTATCATGTGGCTTTATTTTTCTCTGCTTGCGCTCTACGTAACGCTTGGACATGGAGTCCAGTCAGCTTTGCCCTGGTTTTGTCCTTCACAAGGCTACTTTAGACTTTTACACTTTAAGTATGTTTTAGAGCCTGTACTTTTCACTTTAACTTGAGTAAAGAAGTCGAGTCAATACTTCAACTTTTACTAGAGTCTTTTCAAACACATGTATCTATACTTCCTGAGTGAAGAATGTGTGTACTTTTGACACGTCTCCACATTATATATAGTATTGCTCACAGTGTATGCAGGAAGATGTCAAACTTATGAACTTACATGTAGAACTTGTTCAAAGATGATTTAACAAAAACCCTAAACATCTACACACATTACTCTAGGTTTCTTGTCTCTTTACTCGCTGAAGCTACAGAGAAAAGGTAACAAGAAACTCTGGAAGTTGGAAAACAACTTGTTCTTGGTTTTAGAAACTAATATTTAATAAAATATTTTGGGAGTTATTTTAGGGAGCTGGCCTCCTGCGATCGGAAGGTTCAATTCCTAAACTGGTAAAGGAAAAAGTGAGTGACTATTCATACTTGTGAACACAACACAGCACACAGTGCACCACAACCAAATGTTACCTCTGCATTTGACCCGTCCGTGAAGGAACAATGAGCAACTTTTTGTCAGCACCCGGGGAGCAGTGCTGGGTGACGGTACCTTGCTCATAAGTACATTAGGGGTACCTTTACCGGTCTGGGATTCAAACTGCCGTCCTTCTGGTCACACTACCAACTGCCCCTGAGGTACCACTGAGGTACTCATGAGCAAGGTACCATCCCGGTGCGCGGTGTGCTGTGCCGTGTTCATGATGACAAATAATCACCCAGTCACACACTCAGACAACCAAGAGATGTCTTACAGCTGTGTACAGTCAGAAGCAGTCAATAGGTCATCACTTACAGCTCATCCAGACTGTTCACACTTGAGGATTGAGGATTGGCTCTCTCTCTTTCACACACACGGCCAGTCACCCTTCACACTTGCCTTGTGAAGTGGCATCCTTTAATCCCTCCAACTCACAGTTCACACACACAATCTGTGTTCTAACACCTGGCCCACACAGGCAGCAAGATGACACATGGAGATCCCTGATTCTGGGAAACACACAGTGAATAGTGAACCTAAAGCTAAAAGTAGTTAACTACATCCCAGCGATTTCTCAGAGACAGACTCTTGCTTCCATCTGCCAAGAGCGTGCTGTGATGCAACGAGGGCTCTGGTTCTAGGGTTAGCTAGTGTTAGTAAAGTTGCTACTTGTAGTAAACTACACCCTAACACTGCACACATAATCCATTTTCCACATATCACACAGATAACAGATCGCCCCACAAATCACCTCACCTCACACCCACATACCCTGAGATGTCAGACATACAACAGCATCTGTTAGCATGTGTGTTTCTCCCCTTCTGCACACACTGGCACACACACACACACACACACAGTCGCATATTACAATCTTTGTGTAACCCTAACCCATAGACTCCCATAATGACTAGATGTATACAATTTTACACCTAATCCTAACCCTAACCGTAACCTTAACCTCACTTACCAAATGCACATCTTTTACCTTTTTTAGCTTCTCAAATAAAACAAGTCAGTTTTCTTCATGGGGACCTCTCAAATGTCCCCACAAAGCCATAATAAAACAAAGTTGTTTTTCGGGGACAAAAAGGCTCAAAAAGGTCCCCACAATGCATAAAAACATGGTACACACACACACACACATGTCTCTGTATTACTATCTTTGTGAGGTCCTTCCATAGGCTCCCATAATGACTAAAGTACATAATTTTACACCTACACCTACTTCTAACCCTAACCTTAACCTTAGTAACCAAAAGCACATCGTTTACCTCTTTTAGTTTCTCAGATAAAACAAGCACATTTTCTATAAAGTCATTTCTCCTCATGGGGACCTCTCAAATGTCCCCACAAAACCCAGAAAACCAGATTAAAGTGATTTTAGGGGACAAAAGGTCTCCACAATGCGATAAATACATGTCCACGCACACACACACACACACTGCAGACTGAGGATGAGGTGGAAGCTGTACTAGGCTTTTTGGATAATGACACTCCACTGCAAAACTCCACACTTTTACATGATTCCAGTTAAAGAAAACCATAGTACAGCACTTCAAAGCACTTAAGGGTTTAATTTCCACCGGTCCTCCCAGTCCCAGCCTGTGATGCTTTTACTCTTTTCATTATATGCACTAAATGGATCGTCTGCAGCCATTCCTAAGTCGCTACATGATATTTTGAATTTCAGTAATTTTACGTAGACATCAGTAGCAAAATGACATAGAGCAACTAATCAATGTGAGTGAAAATGGAAGTTCAATATGAAGACTCTGGTAGCTACGCAAGATGGGGTCCAACCCTGGGCAATTTAGAGTCGGCAGTTAAAATATATTGCATGCTTTTGGACTGTGGGAGGAAACCAGAACACCCGGAGGAAACCCACACGAACATGGGGTGAGCATGCAAACTCCACACAGAAAGACCATAGGCGCAACCTGGGGATTAAACCCAGATCCTTCTGGCTGCAAGTTGGCAGTGCTAATCACTGTGCCACCATGACGCCCTGAAATAAATAATAGCAACAAAACATTTTCTTTCCAAAACCTCAGACAAAAAACAAAATCTACAATGCTTTAGAATCTAAGAGACAACTCAAAATTCTGGAAGTCCACATCCCAAGACACGAAAGCTCTAGCATGTTCCTTGAGTGTGTTTTGAGGAACAAAGGTCACTAACAATGAGTGAGCTGGTGGTCACCGATTTTAGTTTGATGGTTTACATTTTAGATTTTTTATTTCTCGGTCAGGACTCTGAAAATTAAAAAAGATACAGAGCTTCATTGTTGGTTGTAACTCATGAAATGATGCAACTCAAGGAGATTCTCTGGAACGAATGAAATGTTGTTGTAATACCACAAGGAGAAGCTCTTGATGGTGAAATAGTCATCACAGATTCCCTAAAGCATTTTTCTTGTTCTTTAGGATTTTCCCTATCACTTAACGTACTAAAACTGACTTTTTGAATAATTGCTACAAATTCCGAATCTTGTCATGGCAACGTGAAAACCTGAGTGTTTACTCTTTTATGTGCTTAAATCTGCAAATCTTAATCACTCCAATCCAGAGATTTTAATGAGTGGCGCACACTAATGAAGCCTGCGAAATTCTCATCGTCTTAGCTGCAAACGATTAATCATTGCACAAGACTCCCTTTTAATTAAAACATTGTTATGAAGATTCCATAACTCCTTCAGAGCGAGACAACAAGGCTTTAATACAGTGGGTGTGGGTGTGTATTAGAGGGCATTAGCCAAATTGAAAGTGGAGCGCCAGCCTTATTGTAAAAGCTCATTAAAACTGTGGGGTGTATGGGTGTAGAGGTGTGGGCAAAAAGCTTTTCATATGGTAAACCTGTCTGGTGAAACAGACACACACACACTTTAAACCTCATCGGTCCATCGCTCTGTGTGTGTATGTGTGTGTCTGCATGCTTAATTAGATTATTAGTGTGGGTGAAATGCCACAGACCCAGTGTGTGGTGCCCACTCCAGCCCTCGACCCGACCCGAATAAACATTTCCTGTAGTCTGACCCCCTCTCCCCCTCTCTTTTTCACTCCCCTGTCCCCTCGCTCGGTGATGTCCTCTGAAGCCCCCACAAGTAATTAAGAGCAATAAGAGCTGGTTTGACCTTAAAGGAGTGATGAAGAGGAGTGGGCACAAGCAGGTGTACAGACGTGGGGCCCAGCCAGCACTTTAATACTGGGTCTAACATTAGTGTTGTAGTACTGGAGTCCAGTCTTGAGACCAGTTTTTTAAAAGTCTCGGTCTTGTCTCGGACTCGGTCATATTTGTACTTGGTCTTGTCATGGACTTGGGATTTATTTGGAGACCAGCCGAGACCACAACTCTGAGAATATTACTATTAAAACTCTTTTAGAGCGACGCAGGCATTTTGCCTTGTTTATTAATTAGTGTTTTAATAACTCAGAATCCCTCTAACTTACAGACACCACACACATACCGTCACAATCACAAGACTTTCAAAATGAATCCAAATCGGCTCAAAATTCCCCAAAACTACAGTATTTATACACACTCATTTTCAATTGATCAGAAAATATTTGTTCCATTTTATAATGTTAGAGAGTAAGCAATAAGGAAAAAATAAATATAGAAAAGTGCATTATTAGTTATCAAATAATTTTATTCTGTATTCTGTATCTGTATTCTGTATTCGATTTGATTATCACGTCAGCGATTCGATTTGATATCTCGATGCATCGCGATGCATCACCATGCATGCCATCAATTTTTCTACATTACTTCACAGAGACTGGGCATGGATCACAGATTGGGCAGCCATAGTTGCTACTGAATTTTTATGCCACAGCCAGAAAATCACCAAGGAACGTCATTATGATACAATCCGGGGGTTTTCAACTGGTTCTGTCCCAGGGACCACGACTCAGACTAAGTGTTGGAGGGAGTATTTTTTTATTACTTTTTAGATATTTGCATTAAATTCATTATTCATGAAGATCAAACTCAAAGCCAAAGTAAACCTTATTTCTGCTGTATACTGTCCAGATATACAGAGAGACGAGACGACGTGGCTCCAGTTTACACAAATAGGGCATACAGAACAAAAAGTATATAAATAGAATACAAAATATACATTTTAAACTAGAAATTGAGTATTTAATATAAACTTTAAACTTGTACTAGAAATAGAAGTAGAAAGAGAGACAATTTAGATGCAGTATTAACCTCACTGCAAAAAATGCCTTTTTAAAAATAAGAAAAAAATTAAACTATTTTGGGGAAAAAAATACTTATTTCAAGCACAATTATTTGCCAGTGCAGCAAGAAAATTGCACTTGCTAAGATTTCTTAAAACAAGAAAAAAAATACTCAAAGACTAAGCATACACAACTTAAATTAAGCAGAATATACTAGTTTTTTTCTCCAATTCTCTTGAAACAAGTAAAAATATACTTACAGTCTACCTGTTAACACAACTCCTTTACCAGTGTAGGTTGTTTTAAGAAAAAACTGCTCAAAATTAGTTGTATTACCTAGGTAGGATAACTCAAGATAAATTTTCTTGAAACAAGTCAAATAATCTAAACAATATTCAGTCTTACCAAGAAAATAAATCCAAAAAATGATGTAACAAGATTAAAATGCTGAATTCAAGTCAATTACACTTGTACATATTTTTTTTTTTGCAGTGCTACAAAGGTGGAAATTGACTTTTACACTGTATGTGCAAGAGGTTAGAAAGGTTTTCAATATGAAAAATTCTATATCCAGTCTATTAATAAAACAGTATCTCTTAAACCAGTTTGACTAACATTGAAGTTTATATCATAAACTTCAATATTATATTATATATAACTTTATATTATATTACAAATTGAAGCAGATATTATAACAGCAGTGGAGAACTAGAGTCTGTGCAATACTTTTCAATCATTTGTGCAGATACAGCTAGTTAGAAGGTAACCAGTGATATATACATTCACTGTTCAAAATATGCCCAAATCAGTTGTAAATGTTTTGAAAAATAAAAAAGGAATCATTTTTATGAAGTGAGTTCAGTAATAAAGGAGGACTGCATGTCACAGACCACCTGCAATGGCGCCGCAGATCGCTAGGGGGCAGCGGATCGCCGGTTGAAAACCTCCGTTAAAATCGATTACGATCTGCCATTGCATTGATGCAGAATCGTCCACATCTGCATCGCGATGCATCGATTATGCAATTAATTTCAACACCCCTATAAGCTATAGAATGTCTCTGAATAATAACAACTCTGCAAGTCAATAAAGCAGTGAGTTTGGTCTTGAGGAGTGTTCACTGTGGTTTGTTGAGTTTAACATATGATGTGATCAGATTGGATAACTGCTTGAAGTGATTTCCTCATTATAGATATGTAAGAGAGAATTATTGAATAAACATCTTTAATGTTGTAGGCACATCTTTACTTTATTCGTCATGTGGTGTAAAACGTGCATTGGTCCTGTGTGTCTGGCCCCACCCCTGTGTTCTGGTCTTATCTCGGTTTAGATGGTCTTGACCCCAACTCTATACAGGGTCAGATTTTCATTGTAGTTTTTAATGTGGTTCACATTGACAAATATGCACTCACTTTAGCTGTTTAAATGCTTTTGGACTGCGAGAGGAAGCCGGAGCACCTGGATAAAACCCACATGAGCATGAAACTGCAACCCATAGAAAGACCCTGGCCGACCAGGGGATGGCAGAATGGACTTGGGTGCTAAGGCAGCTAATCGCACACAGATCGTTTGACGTAAATTATGCAGCGCACAGCAGACATTGTACCAAACACATTTACATATACCCATGAGTGTGTGTGTTGGAGTCTGACATCTTAGTGCATGAAATTGGGTGCAGATGGGGTGAATTGTGGATCTCCTGTTATCTGATGGCATGTGGGATATGTGTAGTGGATACACACATATGTGACTCTCTGACATGGGTTACATGTATGTGTGTGTGCATGAACGTGTGGTCTATGTGCCTATGCGCATGTGCCTACATTTGGTATCTGACTCAATATATGGTGTAGGTGCTATAGCAGTGTGTCTGTGTGTGTGTGTGTGTGTGTGTCTGTGTGAGGGCCACATGCTTATATGACTGTACAGTAGCCATTGTAGCACAGTCTGTTCTCTGTGAAACATGTTTGTGATATCCTACATTTGGCATCGGCTCAGCTATGCGTGAGGTGGGTTGTGTGTGTGTGTGAGTGTGTGTCACCCAGAAACAGAATCCCATGTCATTTCCTCTATGTGTAGGGCAGGTGTCAGAAAGCAGGTTGTGTGTGAACTGTGAGTTTGGAGATTAAGCAGACATGTGAAAGGAATGAGCTCGTGTGAAAGAAAAAAAAAGCTTAAGGAAGCGAGAGAGAGAGAGAGAGATGAACATTCTAGATGAGTTGTAGGCGTGGCCTTATTGTGCAGTCCCTTCAGGATCGCTGCATTCTAAAATGCCTGATTTTGTGCATTTACAAAGCTGATGTGTTTTTAGGCATTTTGTTTTAAAGTTTGTGCGAGAAAGTCAATGTTGCAGGAAAAAGGTTAAATTTTTCCACCCTTACTGTTCTTTAACAATTAATTAAATGATTTATCTTAATTATTCAGCTATTTTTATTATTTTTGAAGATAAATGCGTTGCTTTATCATGAACACCGCCATCTTCCAAATGTGGCAGGGAAGTAGGTTTGCTGGTGTATGGCTCAACGTTTTAAGGGAAACAACAATGATTTCCGGCAGAAATACTTCTTTATCCATTTGGAATCCATCTGGATGCAGAATAAAATAATTTGATAACAAACAATGCATTTTTCTATATTCATTTTTCCCTAGTGATTACTCTCTAACAGTATAAAATTTTTCTGAAGAGAACTACATTTTTGTGCATGATGGCGTTCCATATGAGAGTCGTGAGCGCTAACACGTTTACATCGCGAATAATGAAATGAATGCGTTTTTATGTAATTAATACGTAGTTGTGCACAATAATTTCCTGCTCTGAATGAATAAATAAACTTTCCTGTAAGTCTTGTGATTCTGGCGGTACACTTAGAAAAGATGTGCTAAAATGGACACAAACTGTATCAAATTCTTACACATTAATGGGTGAGTTTTGGAACAACGTTTCTTGTGTTACTTTAAAGACATTTATTGTTAACACTTTTGACCTAGTGTAGTGTCAAAAAGCCAACATAAAGATGTAAACGTGCCATGCATACGTTAACATTATGATTTGCACATATTGTAGTGGGAATGCTGTGAACAAATGCATGTTGTATATTTTTAAGCTTACATTCATGTGTAAAAAGATCTGACTTTTTTCCAACACAATTTTATTAAACATTAACAGAAAGATGTGTAAACTAAAGAAATTAATTTTACATGTGCGTGTAATTTTTCTAAACATTCGTTCTAAGAGTGTACGTGTGGTTTCCGTAAGTTAAAGAGATTCTGAGTTATTAAAAACAAAATTAATAGACAATGCGAAATGCCTTGTATGCATCTCAAAAGTTCTAAATAATAATATTCTCAGAGTTGTAGTCCATAAGGCTGGTTTCCAAATAAAATCCTGAATCCTCTTTGTCCGAGTGAAAAAAACGAGTACAAATATGAATGAGTCCTGAGACAAGACCGAGACTTTTAAAACTGGTTGAGTACTACAACACTAGTTGTTGGTAGCGTGAGATTAGAGAGTTGGCTTCATGAATGGAGGGTCGCTGCTTCAAGTCCTGGAGCGGTAAAGATACCACTGAGGTACTCATTAGCAAAAAAAGCTGCCCACTGCTCCTTCTGAATGGAGTCCATCTGAGAATCATTTCTTTGTGAATTTTCATAATGCTGTGCTGTGTTCACAGTGACAAATAATCACTCACTCAGTTAATATCTTGCCGTAGAAATATATATGCTCTCCCTGACATCAGGTTTAAATAACCTGAATCAAATCTTATTCGGGTAGTTTGCTTTCGATTAAATTACACCTTGAGTTGAACCGGGACGTGAAATAACACCGCCAGAAGAAACCCGGAGCTGCCAATGACGTAGATAACGTGTCACTTTCCTTATAAAGCCTTCCCTTGTCCAAGTATATTTAGATCTCAGAATCACCACCGTGGCCAAGATGATTTCAGAATGCAAGAGAAAGAATCATGCAGCAGATGGTCCTTTACATGCATGCAAAATGCATTTCCATGCAAACTCGTGACCGTACGATGAATAAGGCCTGCATCTTGCGATTTGTCATTACGCGCACAGCGTAACTTCCCTCTATGCTGCACCGATGGCGTACGCTTACAGACGACAGTGACTCCCCCAAATGGCGTCACACCCCGAGTTGAGTTTTCTAACTGGCCAGACCTTGGCAGAAATAACTGCAGACTCATCCGCCCGTTCTGCCCCATGCGGTTCTCCCCACACTTCTACCTGTAGCCAAATCCGACAGTCCATTATTACACCTCTGACAGATGATGAGTTCAAAACCGTCTTTAATAGATTGGCATCCTTTTTGTGCAGGCGAGAAATTAGCTCTCTCGCTCGCTCTCTCGCTTCGCTTAATTGGAGAGGCACATGGCAGTGAACATTTTCGAACATTTTTCAACAACGCAGAAGAATCTCGGGGCCTAAAATTGCTAATTGCACATTTTACAGCATTACTTTGTAGTAATCCGATTCATCATGTGAAGTTGAAAGCGAGCATAAAACACGTGATTACTCAGCACGCCAGGCAGTCTGATGGACTCAACTAAATGAGTTATTTTAGGTTTTTGATGTTCCACAGCTTTTTATAAGCTGCTTTGAACAAATTTCATTGTGAAAGTGAGTGATTATTTGTCATCATGAACACACCACAGCAAAAACAGCACCACAACAAGACTTGACCTCTGCATTTGACCCATCTGTGAAGGAGCAGTGGGCAGCTGACATGGGCAGCACCCGGGGAGCAGTGTTTGGGGCTGATTTGCCTTGCTCCTTGAAATTTACCTCACTTTTCTGGTCCTGGACTCGAACCTGCGACCTTCTGATCATGGGGTGGAAATCCTACCGTTACACCACCAACTGCCCCGTTGTACTTATAAAATGAATATCATGAATATGAACTGCATTTAAAGAAATTTATATTGTAATACAGTTTTCTACCGTTTGGTATACACTGAAAACACACCTAAATGTTACACACTTTCTGGGGTGGATTTATGTGCTAAGGGAAATGGTAAGCCCAACATAGCCCAATTTACAGAATCTGATGTGATAAAGTGGTCGGTGTTGTCTGAGGCTGGTGTTGGTGTGAGGTTTGTGTGTTGTTGAATTCAGCTGCTTGGACTCGGCAGTGACACACAGACTAACGACACGCTGCTAATGAGGCGATGCTGATTACCCAGGATGCCACTCTGTCCACTTCACTCTGATGTCTGTATCTGCTTCACCACAGGACCAAAATCAAAGATATATCAGTCGTTTGTGTACATTACATAGTTTGTCATTTTAATTGTGAATGCAACAGCAAAGTTTAAAAATCGGTAAAGTTGTAGACAAGGGTACAGAGGGACCTACACATACAGGGTACCTATGCAGTGGGCAGCTGTTTGGGCAGCAGTGCTTGGGGACAGTACCTTGCTCATAAATTACCTCAGCGGTACCTTTACCGCTCTGGGATTGGAACCGACACCTTCAATCATGGCACGAACTCCCTAACCATTACGCAACCAACTGCCCCAAATATTTATATACAGTGTATATATGCATATGTGCTGTGTATATGTATATACATACATAAATATATACATATATATATATATATATAATTCAACTGATAATTAAGCAACATACTTATTATTATTATTATTATTATTATTATTATTATTATTATTATTATTATTAATAATATTGGCTGTGTGGCTGTCGTCTTGCTGTCACGTGCACTCTGTTCTGCAGCTGGTAATTGGATTGGGACGCGGTCGGTCACGGTTCAAAGTGATAAAAGGTTTCACTTCCTCGCGGCGCGCCGCTCTGCCATTAGAGTCAACCTGGCGCTTCTTCTGATTCGCCGGCTGGCTGAGTACTCCAGTTATTGGGTTTATCTCTTTGATAGAGTGTGTATTGTGAAGCAGCAGTTAGTGTGTCCTTGCTCTCCGTGTGAGAGTTCTTAGATCAACTTCGTGGCTATCTACTACTCGCGCCAAGCAGCGTTTGGGCTATTTCTCCGCTACAGACTAGCGGCTAATGTCAGCATTCCTGCTAAATCCTAACCAGATCACTGACAGTTTGGCGAAAGTAGAGGCATTAGGTTTCATATCTAATTAGATCACTGTCCGAATCGCGAGCATTCCTACCGCGCCTAACCCGGCCGCTGGAAGTTTGTGAGCGTCTGTTTATTCCTGCCATATCCTCAGCAGATCCCTGACAGTTACGAAGTTATTACAATTGTGTTTTATTTTGCAAAGTACAGCAACTGCAAATGCATTTCTTTTAGGACATAACAGTGTTATTTAACATTGTATTGTGCATTGTTGTCATGCATCATTAATAACATCATGTTCTAGTTACATTTCTAAAATGTGGACAATATGATAATTAGTTTAAACATTCATTCATTCATTAATCCCTATCCTGGGACCTACGGGTGCAAGGTGGGGACTGACCCTGGCGCTAACACACCGCAGGGCACACACGCTCACACAGTCACATTCACACACCTTCAGAGGCCAATTTAGACTCTCTTAATTAACCTACGAGGTGCATGCTTTTGGATTGTGCAAGAGGCCGAGCACCGTGGGAAATCTGCTCTCCAGGCCTGGGGAGAGCATACAAACTGAAAGTCCTCACGGCAGAGCCAGGGATGAGGCCCGGGACACTTCTTGCTGTGAGGCAGCAGCGCTAACCACGCGCCACCATGCCGCCCAATCAGTGAAATAATATCTAAATAAAATCATAATCCATATGCTGATATATTGTGAGAGTACCACATTGCTTTGAACCAGCGGCTCATGACTTTATCTTGACCTTAAACTCTTTTCTTATAAAACATCTTATGAGAGGGTGTTATGTCACTTTTTTAAAACCTGAAAACAAGTAGTAAGACTGTCTCTATGAAGGTGGTCATTTTGTCTCTTACGCACCAGTGTTACAATGAATTATCTGTTTGTCCTGCTTTTACAGCAAGAAAACATCCTGTAGCAGCAGCATTGGGAGGGAGGCAGTAAACGCAGTCAGCTAAAACACACCACCAACCAGGCAGAGTAAAAACTGGAGGGGAAAACTGGATTTAATGTGTTTCCCTTTTTGTTGTTTCCACTACCTGTACCTGCAGGACCCCTTCAAAAGCATTGCGCCAATTACATGGCTGGAGAGTGACAAACAAGAGAGAGAAGACAGATAGACAGCCTGGGAGTGACAGAAAGAGAGAGAAATGCTCATTACATTACTTACACAACCTCTCAGACAGGCAGAAAGCAGAAAAGACACAAACACACATACACTTTTTTCTATAAGGTCTTGCAAAACCACCACAGCAATGGAAGTTTCTTCCTGCTTAAAGATCAAACACATGACCAGAGAAAATCAGATGCTGGTCTACTCGCCTATCAATTACCGTTCACTTGTTTGTCCATGTCTATGACAAATTTAAAGTCACACATCTGATGGTTCAAATGGGAACAGCAGCACAGCCACTAGTGGATGATCTCGCTAGTAAAGGGTTTATGTTCTCTGCAGTTTGGATTTAATATTTTATTGCATTATCAATTAAACAGCAAGTGACAAACTGCAAACCAGTCCTCTCCTTCTAAAAGAGCTCTGTGTTACACACAGTCAGAGCACCATTTGGGGCAGTTGGTAGTGCAACAGTTAGGGAGTTGGTCTTGTCATCGGAAGGCTGCTGGTTCAAGATGGTCATCGGTAATGTCACCAATGAGGTACTCATGAGCTAGGTTCCGCCCCCAAGCACTGCTGCCTGGGTGCTGTCTAAAAGCTGCCCACTGCTCCTTCATGGATGGGTCACATGTAGAGATCACATTTCGTTGTGGTGCACTGTGTGCTGTGCTGTGTTCACTATGACAAACTAGAACTGCAGGCAGTTATCACTGGTGCGGCCGCCTCCCAGATGCTGTCGTTCCACATAGTTCCAGAGATATGAGCTAAAATGTAAATAGACGTATTGTAGTACCTCTTGGTGGACATGTGTCATTTTAATGTGTGGTCGAGGATCATCCCATCAGCAGTCAAGGGTTTCTGAACTTGTATTGTAGGCTGTACTACATGAAACGTACGACAATGTATATTCATTGTTATAGGCAATGGCCCATTTGAGCAATCATAGCCATATTTTGGGAATTGACTCAGGTGCAGAAAGATGAAGTCTGCAAATTTCAGATTTTTATCTTGAGTGGTTCTTGAGATACTAACATGTCTTAGTTATAGCGCCCCCTATTGATCAGACTGCACCCTCTTTGGCTGGTGTCCAAAGCTTGGAGTGTACATGAAGTCTACCAAGTTTGGTGTTGTTTGGATGCTTTTCTGAGAAGATATAGGCTTAATTAGAGTAGAGTAATTATGGGCCTCGCCTAGAATATGAATTGATTCACAACTTTATTTTATCAAAATTCTGTACACAACTTTTAGCCTAGACAGAGCCTGAGGTACGGCAAGTTTTGCGAGAATCAGATAAACGGTGTTCATTTTACTTTCAATTTAAGTTTTTACAAAATGGAAACAATAGGGTTCCAGCACCTCATGCTTGGACCCCTAATAATCACTTTCACTTTCATTTTTAAAATGAGTTCAAAACCGGCAGCAAGGAAAAAATATTTTAAAACCCAACAAAACCAGAACAAGTCTCTCCCCCTCGCTACATTATAGAAGCAGCAATTTTTGTCAGCAAATAAGATCATTCCAAAACCCCAAAAGAGCAGCTATATTTAGTAAGAGTGACATTATTAAACCAAATCATATCAGAAAAGTGCTGGAACCAGAAGCGATGAATGGAGGCACGAGGAGTGTGGTGAAATGAACCTGCATGAATATTTATTACCATGACTCATACCAAAACATAAAAGATTTTATAGGGGAAAATTGGACACTCATGCAAGCAGAGGTGCGGAACTGTTGTGGGACACTTTCTGTTGTGCGCTTTATTACTCAGAGAACACAAAGTGGCGACAGTGAGGCCGAGGCAGAGGCACACATGAACACACACCGATAAACACACACTGAACAGAGCTCTTACTCACTTCGCTACGGAGGACAGGAGGGAGAGATGAAGGACAGGGATGAGAGAAAGAAAGGAGAAAGAAAGAAAGATGGAGAGAGACAAAAAAGAAGTGAATAAAGGGGTGAGGGGAGGAGGGAGGAAGGGAGAGAGGGAAAAGAAAGAAAAGAGGAAAAGAAGGAGAGCAAGGGAAAAAGGGGGAGGGAAAAAGAAAGAAAGGAGAGGGAGAAAAAGCAGACATAAGGGGAGAGACAGAAAGAAAAGAAAGAAAAGAAAGAAAAGGCAGAGAGCCAAAAGGGGAGTGAAGGGGAAGGAGAGGAGGGAGAAGCAGAGAGGAAAGCAGGAGAGAAAGAAAGGGAGGAGGAAGAAATGCAAAGAGGGTGGGGGAAGAAATACAAAAAATAGAGAAGGAGAAAGAGGGACAGAAGAGTAGGCCGAGACAGACA
>JAVGVS010000291.1:514718-559236 GCA_032718565.1 Distichodus sexfasciatus
CACATGAGAAATATTCACTTCATTAACTGGCTGCTAATAAACATCTAAAAATACATGTATTTTAAACATTGAACCATTAAAAAGGCTGGAGTTAAGAAAACTAATAATGTTCAGACGGTATAAAAATTCTCTAATGAGAAAAGTAAAAATGTGTGGCTGAACGAAAGCTAGCAGGGCTCAATCATATGCCACTTGTGACATGCTAAAAGTTCACTTAGCTTTTACACGTTGTTAGCCAAATTAACATCTGTGGGTGTAGAGGTCGTTTAAGTATCTGAAGTACAGTAATACCTCGGATTACATCGTTTCAATTTGCGTCTTTTTCAAAGTTACGTTGCTAATTCTAAAATTATAAAGGAAAAAAACCCCAATTCTATAAAAATCATTCTGAGTCTCTTAATTCAGCCCTACACCGTTTAAAACAAGGGCGTAAAAATGTAAATAACCAGTAACAAGCCTAATATATCACCAAATGAAATGTTTAATACATACAATACTGTAAAATCAGACCTTCCAGGATTTCACGATCGCAACTATTAACACAAATTCAGCCATTTCCTCCAAATTCATTACTACCGTGCAATTTAGGCCAATTCCCGCAACTCCTCTGCAATTTTTTACCAATCATTGTCGTTTCCCGCAAAAAGTTGAGCCATACGTCACTTCCTTGTTATGTGAAGAAGACACAGGAAACGTGTGTGGTAAAAATGCCTCTCATTTGCCTTCAAAAATAACAATGATAAATGGTTAGTAAAAACAATCATGGTTTTGTTGAATTAGTTTTTTTCAGTCGCTAACATGCGTTTGTCCAATCTGTAGTTACATTTTCAAAACTCTAAATACAGTCAGCACAACATCGGTCTGTTGTGGCCATACCATTAACACATTTCATGTTGTTTTCACACAATATGCAGTCGGTGAACACATTTCCAATATGCTTACATTTTCTTAATAGACATGTTATACCCAAAACCAAAATTATGGATCGTTTTTGTCTTATTTGCAAATGTTTACACACAGCATAGCACAATAGAAAACCCAATATTCCAAACATTAGATACAATATAAAACCACTACTTCTGCAATGAGATCAGCTCAAAAACAATACTAAAACAGCTGATAATAAACCGATCTCTGAATAATTGACACACAACTGATTTGTGTGGGGTAAAATGGTCCAAGCACAGCTGATTACAGTCTGAATCCGGCATGAAAGCTGGTGTTGAAGTTCTGTTAATTACAATGACACATATAAAAGTGGGACTTTTGGGACTGATGTTTTTTGGTGTAGACGAAACGAGGACGAAATATAATCGGAAAAAGGGCCACAGTCGAGCTGCCAGGTCAAAGAGGAGCAAGCATCACAATGTGTGCTGCAATCTCAAGCATTGGATTGGCCCTTCATCAGGGCCGTGCAGAGATGTTTGAAGGGGCGGGTGCTCAAAGTGAAAAAGGGGCACACAGAACCTGGCTGAACAATAACAACCCACATTCATCAAGAATCTAATATAGAATCGCATCATACTGTATCACTGTCATCAGTTGGGGACAATGCAAAGCAAACGTAGCCTTTTTAAACCAGCTGGGATCCACTGCCTTTAGCAGCCTCACATAGCTCCTCTTGTTGCTGTTTCCTCCTCCTCTCCTTATGAGGCATGTCTGGACAATGTTATATCATGAGTAATAATTGAAAAAGAATCTGTACACATAAAACACGCGCACACAACATGCACATACAGTGACATTTTATACCTTCTCCAGAATACTGTAAATACTATGGCCACAAGTTTGCATTGTGGTGCTGATCCAGAATCCTTCCCTTATTATTTATTCCTAGTGCTATAATAATAAAGCAATAAGAATAAAAAAATAAAGTAATAAATATAAAATAATGTATTGCTGGTGATTCAGTTTGCTTGACTATCCACTCTGTGCAAGGCAGAAAGCTTATTAAATGTTTAAACTGTAGTGATACAATAATTTTGCTGCTGTAAAATCAGCATTTGTCATTTTTGAAATATAAAACTGTTTCTTAATGTATTTTCTTTAAAATACAGTTTTTTAATATTGTTATTATAATAATCCATAATTATGTGGATATGCATATTAGATAGTTTGTAGTGAAATATAAGCCCCCCAGAAAGGCACGGAAAAGCCCTGTAACTTACTTTAAAACAAAATGTGTTCCCTAAAAGGGTGGACAGAGTTCCAGACCCATGACACCCTTACCCAGTTAGCTAGCGGCTAATGACCACCACTGCTTGTGCAGTTAACAGCTCCGCACCGCCCAGCCGCTAAAAATGCATGTGCTCTTTCCCGACTCGTAACCAGCGCGCTCTGCCGTCACGTGTGAGCATTGGTTAATGATTGGTTAGTGCTCATCATGTGACTGATGCAAGCCAGATCCTTTTATTTAGCAAAATCGTAATTAATAGTTAAATGTTATTGTTGAGGGGCACAGACAGGACTCCGCGCGCACACGCACACACAAAAAATGCCTCAAGAAAAGGGCACTTGGGGTACCCAAGAGGAAAGGGGCAGGTGCTCAAGCCCCCTCCGCCCCTTTGCACGTGCCTGTCCTTCATAGATGCCAGGTTGGGTCCTACAATACTGAGCGCCTCCTTATGTTTCTGCATGACCTCCACCAACGCCTGGTCTCAGAGGCAGAAAGGGATCAGGTGAGAGGAGCCATGAGGACCTTTGTGATCACTTGGGACAATGTTGCTTTCCACCACTCGCAAGCCATCACCATGTGGTTTAAAGCCCATCCAAGAATGGTACCTCTTTTCCTTCCTCCCTACTCGCCTTTCCTTAATCCCATAGAGGAGTTTTTTTCTGCGTGGAGGTGGAAAGTGTATGATTATCAGCCACACAAAATTGCAAATTTTCCAGCAACTTTATTGCAGCAAAACGCCTAAAAACGCTGTGACACAATTTTTTAAGAAAATCCGCCACAAAATCAGCCATTTTAGGGCACAACAATCTCAAAAATGGCCCGTGAATTCCTGGAGGGTCTGTAAAATGTATACAGTACAGTATTAAAGAGAAAGGCTTTTTTGAAGAGAAAAGTAAGAAATTTTCCAAAAAGTTTCATTACTGAATGACTTGCTTGATGGTGCTAGTAAAGACATTTTGGTGTGTTTATGGGGTGAGTTTATACGATCTGGGTTGCCTTTTTAAGGTTTTTTAGGGGGTCTACTCGAGTTAAATCATGTCTTCTGGTGCCAGTTAATGACGTAAGGTGAGGTATTACTATATTTGATGCTATAAAGGGGTTTTAAGTAAGATGATATTATGTCATGTCCATGCTGGAGTACCGGAGTACACAGTACTAGCCTGGGTTTGCTAGTCCTAGTCACCAGATTTCGGGCTAATGTCTTTTACTTGTGTCTTGTTTGTTTCCCCCCGTTTAGCTCCCCATGACGCAATGGTTGCACGTCACCCTCGATTCTGATTCGCTCACTCGTTTCGGGTTGATTCCTCACACCTGGTGTTTGGATCATTTTAGTCAGCTGTGTGTTTTACCTCAGTTCTAGAGTGTGTTCCACCACAGCCGGCCGGGCTTGCGTCATTCTGATCATGAGACATTATGACGAGAGCGCTGATGGAGAAGTCCCGCCTACTCGCTGGGAGATTGGCTTCCCTTTTGTGTGGCAATTTGTTTGCAAGTATCAGTTTACGGGCAGTTGGTGGCGTAACAGTAGGGTGTTCGCCCCCTGATCAGAAGGTCGCAGGTTTGAATCCAGGACTGGTAAAGTTACCACTGAGGTACTCATGTGCAAGGTACCGTCCCCGAGCACTGCTCCCCGGGCGCTTGTTAGCTGCCCACTGCTCCTTTACGGATGGGTCAAATGCACTGTGTGCTGTGCTCTGCTGTGGTGTCTTGAAATAAATAATCACTCACTTTCAGATCGACTGAGACGTGGCGCGAGGCCGTGTCTGTCTTTGTGTGTGTGTGTGTGTGTTTCGTTGAGATTTTGGACATTTAAAGAGTGTGAACTTGACCATAAATCCCGCATCTACGTTCTCTGCTTTGAAGGTTACAAACCCGAACATGAAAGAACAATAGCAAGATGATCTGCTATTCTTATAATCAAACCCTGAAAATGTGATGTACCACTTCTGCCGAGCGCATTTTGACAAAAATCAAAATTCTAATTTGTAATGAGTCCTGTTGACATTTCCAGGCAGATTTGACACAAAGAATCATTTGACCTTTCCACTACTGTCATTCACTCCCTGTGATGACAAAAATGCATTTTATTAGGGAAGAATGGGATGAAAGAACCAAAGCAAAGAAAAGAAACCTGTTGAATTTGAATCACTGGCTGACTTCTCAGTTTTGACTCATTTTTGAATAGCTTTCATCTCCTTTCTTCTGCTTCATCGCTCCTCTGTTCCTGAGCGAGAAAACCACTGTGAGCAGGACAACTCTGAGTCACTCCTACTACACATCGCACCAACAAACCGACACAGGAAAAATCTGACAATAACGACGCAGGAGCCAAAATGTCAAACGACAATAAACAGGTCAAGTGTAAAGCCTCTCTGTCTTCAACTGTCCATCAACACCAAGCGATGTGTCAGAGATGTGGAGAAAGCCTGAAAGCAACCATTCAGTGATGGTTGCACTGAATGCGAAAAATTCAATGTCTACTTAAAATGGCATTCCAGCAGTCACACTACCTGCAGGTCAGACTCAGTAATCCATCTAAAGCTCAGCGGGTTTGTTCCTGGTCCGTATTTGGATGGGAGACCCACTAGTTTAGCTG
This sequence comes from Distichodus sexfasciatus, assembly GCA_032718565.1. Taxonomy (NCBI): domain Eukaryota; kingdom Metazoa; phylum Chordata; class Actinopteri; order Characiformes; family Distichodontidae; genus Distichodus; species Distichodus sexfasciatus. Next base: position 519,491 of record JAVGVS010000291.1, read on the forward strand.
CTTGCTGCTGTTAGAGGTGTTGGTGGCTCCAACAGGGGGCGCCATCTTGTGTTCTGTGTTGATCACAATGCCACAAAAGCAGTGATGGAGGAAACTGTCCTGTAAAAATGTCATTGTCTAAGTGAGGTTCTAACTCTCGGAGCTCATAAAAGCTCACTCTGCATCTTTCTAAAGGCGTAGAGGTGGAATCGTCCTGTTAAAATCCCCAGCATTAGGGCCTGTGACCACCAAATATCCAGAGCGCTTTCTCGGCACGTTCTGTCAGTGCCTGTTGCTGTTGAGTTACGAAAAGCATAATGAGAATCAGGCACTTCCGCGTTGGTTCCTATTTCAACATATTTCTTTGAGATTGCTAGTTTAGCCGACACGATGGAGAGAAATCGCATCTTAGCATTAGCTGCGGCGTTTGAAATAGATTCTCACGTCTTCAAGACGAGACTGGGTGCATAAAATCTCCTCTAGCTGCTCCAGATACGAGAGAAGTGACATTGACGAGCACAGCGCTGTTGTAAAAGTGGAACGGATTTCAACTTGAAGCGCTCTAGGCGCTTCACTGGTGTTTTCCGTTGAAGGTGCTTAGCGATCTGAACGCTGAAGCTCATATGATTTGTATAAAAACTAGGCGCTACCAACGGAAAAACAAACACGTTTGGTGGACACAGGGCCTTACCCTTTCGAATCTGGCCTCCTAATCATCCTCCACCTCTCACTGGTGAATTCTCTTCTGCCACTTCAGCACCATAGCTACTGTAAGATGATATCCCTTTTCCACTACACTAGTGCTGGTTCCACAAAACAAATTGATGCAAAATCAGCTCCAAACAGGTACCAAAATTTTGCTGGTCTGGAGCCAAGATCCTGTGATGTCATCAGCGGTGGACTGCATAAATGAGTCAACTTTACATAAAGAAATGGTGAATTGCATCTAATCTGTGAATCTGTTGTCACAAACCTCACTCTGGGCTCTTAAGCCAGTAGAAATGTGGGCCACTGTTTTTGCTGGTTTTACTGGCACCAATACTGGCACTGCAACCAATAACATCGATCAGACATCTTACATACATAGAATAAAGATACTATACAATTTGCACGACAGATTCCATTAAAAATATTTAAGAAAATCCTAGGGGTAGGGGTGGGTATTGACAAGGACCTGACGATCTGATACGTATCACGGTACATGGGTCACAATATGATTATATCACGATATATTGCGATACTACACATATTGTGATATTCTACAGCTCACTGAAAATGTAAAAACAGCTGAAATGCAAGTTGCTGTGTACGATCTGGGTGGTCTTAATCAATCACATTACATTAATAATTGGGCCAAAACAACATAACTCAGAACTGAATTTTATCTTTGTCTTTGCATTTTAACACACTGAACTAGTGCACACCAAACACGTAAAGATAAAGTGCACAAGATTGAAAATAAGAAATAAGCTCGAAATCGATATAGTTGTCACGGCAGCGTCTCCCTCGCTAGCCGCCAGAGTTCTGACCAGGGGGTGTACGTGTTCTGTCCTCTAGGTTCACTTTCGGTGCCTTTCCCATTGTGTGTCTTCGGTTAACTTAGCATTCCCCCGCTAGCTCGCTCCTCACTTCCGGGTTCTTGGCATCTTCACCACGTGCCCTCGCAAGTAGTTCACTCCCTGGTTAGAGCGCACCCACCCACGTCCGCGTTTATTGTCTCACTTCGTGTCCCCTGCCTTTTAGGTTACATTCTGTTTTTCATGTGGTTCATCGTTGTTCTCTTTTTGTTTCCCCACAGCCTCATGACTCCCAGTGAGCGTTCCCTTCACTTCAAAGTGATTCTCGTTTGGAGCTTCTCCGTCCGCCTCGTGAGTCTTGGAACGTAAGGTCCTCATTCTCTCCGGATACTCAGGGAGGTTTTCTGTCTTCTGCCGTGGCAATTGGGAGCGCGGGCCTCATCTTTCTGTTGTTACTTTGGTTAGGATTTTGAGTATTTTTTGGACGCTGTGCTTTGTCCAGATTTTTCTCCTGTTTTTTTTTTTTGTTGACATTGCTTCTCCCAAATAAACTATTTGTGTTCCCCAAGTGCGTCCCCTCGCCTGTGATTCACAGCACCATGACAATAGTATATCGTGAAAGGACATTGGGATATATTGATGTATCAGTTTTTTTGCACAGTCCTATGTTAGAGTGCTTCCTTTGTCAGTCCACTTCAGGATAGAGTGTTGTGGCCTAAAATTCCTGATTTTCTAAAAAAAAAATAGTGGTGTTTTAAGGCGTTTTGTTGCAATAAAGTTGCGGGAGTTGCGAAAAAATGTGCAACTTCGTCCCCCTTTATAAAGATTCTTTAACAATTAATTAAAATGAAGGGAACAACACTAATATTTTAGTTAACCATTAATCATTTAGTTATTTTTGAAGGTAAATGTGAGGCGTTTTTATTGCACGTTCTAAACGTAACAAGGAAGTGAGTTCACTGACGTATGGCTCAATGTTTTGAGGGAAACAACAATAATTGATCAAAAAATGTGGAAAAGTTGCAGTAATTGGTCAAAATGGCACGGTAGTAATGAATTTGTGAGGATTGGCTGAATTTGCGTTAACAGTTGCAATTGCAACATCACAAAATCCTGGAGGGTCTGCTTTGTGTTCTAGGGTTAGGGTTCGTTGTAACTTTAGAGTTGGATGTCTCGAGACCACTTTTACGTGGTCTTGGTCTTGTCAGAGTCTCGACGGTCTATTGTCTTGGTCTTGTCTTGGTCTTGTCTTGGAACGTCTGATAATGCAACATTATTATTATTTCGCCTTTCGCGCGCTTCAAATGCAACCAATAAATGACATACATGTATTTTGTTGTGATTCAGACATTGACGCTCATCCAATCAAAATACGCGAGTGTAGCGCTAGTTAAACGTTAGATCCAGCATCACAGTGAGCAGTAAACCTAGTCAGTCAGTTACAGTAATGTCAGCAGTAGTAGGCTAGGCAGTAAGTTACAGAAATAATGTCAGTGAATACTTCAGTCATAAAGTTTGCGTTCATACAACACAAAGAGTTTTTTTGCAGCACAGGTTCAACATATATGCTCCACATATTTTCCTTTTTAATTAAAAGAATTACACAAATATTATATTTCTGTGAAACATATACTGTTATGGGAAATACACCATTTCAAAAGGAAACCATAAGGTAGCATTTTTCGATGCGGTAGCGTAAATCAATAGCCTCTGCTATCGATTTGTGCTACGGTAGCATTTTTCGACAAGGCAGCATAAATCGACAGAACACCGGGACTATCTCAACCTTCACCAGGCACCTGGAGCATAAACACCCTGAAAGGTAAGCTAGCCGGTAGCCATCTACCCATCTTCAAACTCTTTTACCTACCTTTCCAACCTCAGATGACCAGATCATGTATATGTATTATAGTATTTGTATTGTATTGTATTATTGTTATCACGTGTTCTTCTCACCCACACGGTATACATTATTTAGGGACAGATTTTTTTTTTGCAAGCTTCTCTGCAGACAACTTTTCTGGTGAAGAGTGTAACTACATGCTAAGTACAGGTAGTTAGCTCTCTCAGTGGCTATCGGCAAGATGTCAGAATCTTTTAAGCACTTGTCCTTATTCTTATTAATGCACAATTTGATGTGCGGTTTGTATTGGTATGTAATATTTGTAGTTTGCATTTGATTCATGTGACGTGTACGCATGTCTTTATATTGTTTGATTACAGTATTTTACTTAAAATGGTGTTGTTTGACTAAATAAATGTGACCATTGACTTTTAAATAACATCTGCATATCACGTTGTGTTGACTTGACAGGCCTAATCCATTTCAGGGAAGTTGATATCATACGGTGTAATTTGGCTAGTACTACTACAATGGGACATGATGCAATTTCAAGTTTATAATTGTGTATCTTCAATTTGATGTTACAATTTCATCTACAAATTAAGTATAATTGAAATCAGTTACATATTAACCATTCTTTAGACAGTTGTTGGAGGTGTTAGCTGTTTTGTCAGATGACTTTGGGGGCAGTCAGTACCCGTCATGTCAGTCCTCAACAGCACACAAAAGTTAAGGGAGTCTTTTTTTTTTTTTGGTCTCGGACTTGGTCTCGCCTTGACTTTGTCTTGGTCTTGACTCGGTCTGTCGTGGTCTTTTCTTGGTCTCGATACCCTCTGGTCTTGGTAGTGTCTTGGTCTTGGTTTAGGCGGTCTTGACTACAAGTCTAAACTTTACATCCAGTTTACAGCAGCTTTCAAAGTTGTGGTGACAGATGAGATTTTCTCAAAAAAGCAGCATTATATTTCTGATTGATTTAGTTTTAAAGGCTGCATCCGGGAAAAAATAATCAGCTGAAAATCTAAATATATGTTGATTTTCTAAGAACTGCAATTGAATGGATGTTCCAGAACAAATCTTTGATCATAGAAACTTTTGATTTTGATAACTATTCTCTTGCCATTTGGGGTGTAACAGGGCTCCAGATGGCAACTAAAATGGTCGCCAATGCGACTAGATTATTTATTTTGCGACTAGTATTTTCATTTCAGTCGCCAATGGTGATCGTCTCTCACAACCAAGAGAAATTAAAATAACTAAAAACACAAGAAATCGTATGTTTATGTGCAGATCCGTTCAACCCGAGTCTGCCGTTCCTACTACACTATCACATGATTATAGTGACTCGTTCGTTCAGTGTTCTCTATCGATTCGCACGGCCTGGCAACCAGTTGCAGAGCACGTTTTAAAATATATTTTTAAAAAACTACACAAGAAACAGTTTTACTTTGGCAACAATTTAGTCTGTGTTGTGGTTTCTTGTTTTGCTTTAACACTTTTTTTTTAGTATTTTTTCTGCATTAACCTTTAAGAGTCCATGTAGCAAACGAAATGGCCAAACGAAAAATTTCAGACTTTTTCTCAAGGCCAGCTCCTCCAAACCCTTCCTTGTCTACATCCGAACAAACAGAAAATGATTCAGCCAGTGGCTCATCTGAGGTACAGTCATCGCTGCTTGCCCATATACAACCATTAACGACAGAGGATAGTGCCGTTAACGGAGTCTTCTGCGCCCGCAGCTCCGACGCCTGGAAGACAATTCAAATGCAGAAGAGACTGGACTTGAAGTATTTCTTGTTAAACATTTGCAGTGTTCATATTTCTGTGTCATTTATTCATTTGTTATTTTGTAAGATAATGCAGAAGACAAAAACAGTATCAACAGCTCAGATAGGAGAAAAAAAAGTCAGCATGGGGTAAAACTGGAGACAAAGTGTGCCATGAAAATATTTTTTATTTATATCGCATTTGACTGACACATTTGGCTTCTAAAAAAAATAATTTGGCTCCCAAATATTTTGTGTTTAGAATCCAATGGCTCCTAAGGTTTTCTTTTTGTCTGGAGCCCTGTGTAAAGGTAATGAAGCCAAAGCGAAAACGGGGCACGTATACCGTGGTCTCAGATTGCATTTCATAAAGACAGACCTCACAAACCACGTTAGTGGCAATTGTGTGAGAGCTGGTAGCATAACAGTTAAGGAGTTGGACCCGTGATTGGAGGGTCGCCAGTTCACGTCCAGGTACCACTGAGGTACTCGTAAGCAAGGTACCATCTCCGGGTGCTGCCCTTGTTAACTGCCACCACAACCAAATGTGACCTCTGCATTTGACCCATCCGTGAATGAGCAGTGGGCAGCTAAGAAGGGCAGCGCCCTTGCTTACAAGTACCTCAGTGGTACCTGGACTTGTACCACTGGTGACCCTCCGATCACGGGGCCAACTCCTTAACTGTTATGCTACCAGCTCTCACACAACCGCCTCTAACATGGTAATGTCACAAGGGTCTCCCAAATACCTATAAACTTGTCCACACACAGACACACACTCACTGAACACACAACCACCTTCACCCAGTCTGCAGCCCTCAGCACAGAGCCCATGATACAGTCAGGGAGCTCTTGTGTGACAGTGTAGGAGGTTATGAATGTCTCGTGTGAGAATTTTGACCTGAGCCAACATGGCTGGTGTGAAGAATATGTTAGCTAGTGATCCAGAATGGCTGCAGAGGTGGAAATGTGCTGTAAATGTGTGAGCTACATTTACAATGTGTTGATTGCCTTTGTTAAGCCAAGCACAAGAGGTTTCATACTGAAAAAATACTTTAAACTATTTTTTTTTTAATCAGTCAATTTGACCCACAGCATAACAGGAGGGTTAAGCAAAGTAAACAAGTCAGGTGTGAATTCACCCTTATATTCTTGGCAGCTGCAAGATGGACTCTGTCTAATCGTGGTAAAGATGGAACCAAAAATTCATGGCAATCTTTATCAACATTCATGATTGTGAAATGCTTAATGGACATAACTTAAGTGTAATTTGAGTGTGACACTCTTCATCTCCGAAACATCATTAAAAAACCTTGAGATTACATTACATGGTTAAAAAAATTAGCTTTTCCTAATACTTTGAACTTTATGTTTTACATTATTTTAAAAACTTTGCTTTCAACTGTTTTACAGCCCAAACAGCTTATAGAGCAGTTAACTACCATATTTATGCAGCAGTTTGACTATAGCTTCCCCAACACTGCCACTAGAAGTTTGAGTCAAATTTGATCTACAGTTAGTTTGTGCATTATTGTTAGTCCTACTTTCCAACATATGTTCTCAACACTGTGTCTCTGCACAAAATGGTTCTAAAATTTCACCAGCTCCACTAAGAAAGCAAAAAATGTTACATTTGCTCAAGTCAGGGCTGTAGCTGTGAGAATGTCACTCTCAGTTCATTTTCAATGTCATTCATCTGCTTTTTGGCGTCCCCCACTTTGGGAATCATTGCTATATGGTGACAGCTGCAGATGTATATGTGTGTGTATGTATGTGAGAGAGCAAGAGAGAGAATGATGTGTGTGTGTGTGTGTTTGTGAGTGTGTGTGTGTGTACTCTTGTGAGGTGTAGAGAGGGCGAGATGTGAGAGTATGACTCTGATGTGTGTGTGAAGAAGAGATGCTGGCTGTACTGTTTGTCCTCAAGACTACACACACACACAACATGACCTCGCAACTACACCCTCGCATCTACATCTCAGAGTAAGATACATCTGAGAGCACGCGGTGAGAAAGATGTGTACGTGTTTGAGCGTGTTTTGAGCGTGGGCGTGTTTTAAAGGTGGAAAAGTCTGGTTTCAGCGAAAGTCTTTACCAGGTGAAGTAGAAGTTTGTATCGGAGTAAATTTCACTTCCGAACTCACTCTATCATGTTCCGACAAACTCTGTAGAGAGAAGGAACACTGCTCCGCTGCTACCCTTCGACCTTATCCTGCTGTGTGTTTGCACAATGCAGAGCCGGGTGTCCTGCTTGAGATGAAGACTGTGTAGGTGTCTTGGGTGTGTGTGTGTGAGACATTATTCAGCTTAATGTACATGCAGTGTTATGTCTAGACTTTTATTGAGGGATTTATTTTATCATCCATAACACTATGACCATATTGAATAGGTCTGAAGCTGCGCGTTCCCAAACTTAACGAACTACGTTTCACCGTGTGTTCTGACACGTTTCTGTCACAACCAGCATTCATATTTTCACACATCAGCTGCAGTTTTGGAGATGTTCTGACCCGGTCGTCGTTCAAAGTCACTCAAATCCTACCTTATAAATCCCACTCACTGCCAGGTGCAGTCGTAATGAGTGGCTATGTCATCATGAACATAGCACAGCACACAGTGCACCACAACCAAATGCGTTTGACCCCTCTGTGAAGGAGCAGTGGGCAGCTCTATCAGTGCTCGGAGTGGGGGTGGTGGCAGTGCTTGGGGACAATATCTTCGCTCATGAGTACTTCAGTGGCAGCTTTACTTGAACCGGCGACCTTCCGACCACAGGGCAAGTTTCTTAACCGTTACGCTACCAACTGCTCTCATTTAAACCTGATTTAGAAAGGGTATGAATGGGGTATGAATTCAAAGTCAAAGTCAAAGTAAACTTTATTGTCATCTCTTCTATATATTGTACAGATATACAGAGAGACGAGAAGACGTGGCTCCAGTTTACACGGTGCAACAAGAAATAGAGAGAACAAAGAACAGATAGGGCATATGGAGTAGACAATATATAAATAAATAGGACACAAACTATACATTTTAGACTAGAAGTGGACTGTCAGTTTTCAATATGAAAGATTTCGATATCCAGTCTATTAATAGAAGTGTATTCTTAAAAGTCTGACTGAAATTTAAGTTTGTACAGATATTATAGCAGCATTTTTTGAGGACCATTCTGTGCAATACTATTCAACAATGTGTGCAGATATAGTTAGTTAAAAAGTGACCAGTGATATATACATGTTTAACAGTTGTGCAAATAGTAGAGGCAGTGCAAAAATTGTGCAAATATTATGGCAATGGTGTAGCATATAGTAATACTGTACAGTTTGTAGGTTTAGACATTTTTCTTATTCTTACACATCTTTTCGGAGAGGGTTTCAGTGCAACATGAAAGAGATGATCGACCTTTAATAAGAATTTAATAGTTAGGCTAAAACCCGCCCCTTTCCCGAGAGGAAAAATACAGTTTGCGTGCAATATTATCACAACCACGTGCTCGATTCTTAATTTTGTGCTCTCGAGTTTCACATTTGCTTTCGTGACTTTGAAATTTACGCCCACGAAATTTTTGCTGCAAGCCATTTTGCACGCTCTAGTTTTGGCATTGATGTGACGCCATACATGTAGACTATGTTATGACAAAATAACATCACTGCTGTAAAGGAAGATAAATAAATAAAATAAATTTCCCATCCTTTGCTGCCACTGGGGGGAAAAGAAATCCCTACCATCCCATGACCTCAACTGACAACCAACTTTTTTTTTCTTAGGCCCTAGCTTGTTGTTATTTATTTTCTCAATATTTGACTTGTTGTTTGAGATTTGCACAGGATATACTGACCAGGAGCTGAACAAGTTTAGTCAGTTTTGTTGATTGTACAGGTTATTGTAAAAGAGGAAGCACTTTCACACTCGTTCTTTTCGCTCTGTATCTGTTATATTTACATTTTATTTTTTAATCAGACAGCATTTTTATTCAATATACAGTATATTTTTGTTTGTTTTTAATAAAAGTGCCCCTGTGACAGTTGGTACATGTGGCTTTGACCCAGAATTGGTTTTTGTTATTACTTCACCCAAAATAATATGGAGATATATATCGTATATTGCCATTTACCAAAAAATATCGAGATATGATTTTTGGTCCATATCGCCCAGCCCTAGTCTCAACCGTGGATGCTGAGTGCTGTGTGGGTGGGGCGAGTTCTCCTGAAGTCGACAATCATTTCCTTGGTTTTGTCCACATTCAGCGACAAGTTGTTCTCACTGCACCAGGCAGCCAACTGCTGAACCTCATCTCTGTACGCCGACTCATCATTGTTGCTGATGAGCCCCACCACAGTCGTGTCATCGGCGAATTTGATGATGTGGTTTGAGCTGTGCAGGGCAGTGCAGTCATGGGTCAGGAGTGTGAACAGAAGTGGGCTGAGAACGCAACCCTGAGGAGCTCCGGTGCTCAGCCTGATAGTGCTGGAAACGTTGTCGCCGATTCGGACAGACTGAGGTCTCTCTGTCGTATTCAGATTTATTCATTCATTCATTTTCCAAACCGCTGTAATCCGAACGGGGGGGGGCGGCAACTTTCGGGCACAAGGCAGGGACCAGCCCTGGGCAGGCGCCAACACACCGCATGGCACATACACTCACACAGTCACACACACATTCACAGCCTAAGGGCCAATTTAGAGTCATCAATTAACCTATAACGCATGCCTTCGGACTGTGGGAGGAAACCGGAGCACCCGGAGGAAACCCACGCAAACACGGGGAGAGCATGCAAACTCCACACAGAAAGGCCCCACGGCCATCCTCAGGGTTTGAACCCAGGACCTTCTCGCTGTGAGGCAGCAGCTCTAACCACTGCGCCACCGTGCCGCCGGAAAGGAATTAGTGGCAAAAAATGTGGCTTGTGAATGAAGGAAGGAGGAGTGCTGCTGACAAGAAAAACAGAGAGAAGCAAAAATTGAGAAAGTGTAAACAGTGGGACTGTGGAGGGAACGAGTGAGAGTTGTGAAAGTGATTAAGTGAGAGAGAGTGAGAAAGAGAGGGCGTGGGTGGGCACTAGGGGAAAGGTTTTGGCCTAACGACCTTTTCACCCCTAACAGGAACACTTACACATCCACCCACCCACCTTTACTGTCACACACAAATACACATCACACAGACACACAAACTTGTACACACGAACTATCCTTGTGGGGACATTTCATAGACTCCCACAAGGACTAGAACCAAATGCACAAATTTGACCTCCTTTAGTTTCTCAAATAAAACATGCACATTTTCATTTCTCCTCATGGGGACCTCTCAAATGTCCCCACAAAGTCCAAAAAAACAAATAAATGTGATTTTAGGGGACAAAACGGCCCCAAAGGGTCCCCACAATGCATAAAATCATGGTACACACACACACACACTCTCTGTACAGTACTTCATTAAGGGCTAACAGCATACAATATTGGTTTCTGTGGAAGGAGCAGGAAGATAACGCTTTCTCTCGTTTTTATTTTAACAGGATGAAGGGCAGCATCATCTTCCACAGTTAAATCAGGCTGTTACTGACACTGACAGGCACATCCTGGTCTTTACGGATGGATGGGCCAGAACTCTCACAGTCAAATAGCTGCTAAATCGGGTAAATCGGCATGTAAAAAAAATGGGACCAGATAGTACATCTAACCACAGGAAGTGAAATTATAACAAAAACAGGTCTGAAAGTAGTTTCACAAAATAAATTGTTATTGCAGATAATGCAATACACTACAACCACCTGCCTAATACACTAGCACTATTGCAACAATAGAAAATGAGATTGAACAGACCAGGCAACCTACTTCCATTCAGGTCCCATTCTTTTGAGCTCATTTTAGACACGTTCAGCTGTGGACAGGGTCAGCAGGAGCACTCCACCTGGCTTGTAACACATTTCTCCTGTCACCATCAATAAAATCACCTAGTATTTGTGCCACTCCAGCAGGTTTGTTGCTTTGTAGCAGACAAGGCCAACTCCAAGACCATAATTGTAGGCTGAGAAACGCATCCTAATTGTCCTTCTTTCTACTTCTAGTTTAAATTGTGTATTTTATATTTTATTTATATAATGTTTATTGTATGTGCCTTATTTGTTCTTTGTTCCTTGTTCTTTGCACTGTTAAAGCTAGAGCCACGTCGTCTCGTCTCTCTGTATACTTGTACAGCATATAGCGGAGATGACAAAGTTTACTTTGACTTTGAGGGAGGCCCTCTTAGTGGATCTCTTGACATGTTTGAGAATTGGTCACCCAAAATCCTGTTCATTTTGTCAGTGTTTGTAGGCACAAGCTCACGGTGTGTCCCCTGTCTAATGTGCATATTGGTGGCCTGAAGGTTGGATCAGGAGATTTGGGATTCTAATTCTGGCTCTTTCGTACCTCCAGCTCTACCACCATTGGGGTCATACTTTGCTCATGAGTACCTCAGAGAGTTGGGATCAAGACCCCCTAAACCGAGACCGAGACAAGACATTAATTACATTATCCGCTATGTAAACACGCACGTTAGCGCTTGCAACTCTAATATGGAACGCCATCATGCGCAAAAATGTAGTTCTCTTCCAGAAAGACCAAAAGCAAATCATTTTATAGACCAAAATGAATCCAAATCGGCTCAAAACTTTAGCGTTTCTTCATTTTCAATTGATCCAAAAATATTTATCCATTTTATAATGTTAGCGAGTAATCAATAGAAAAATATAAATATAGAAAAATGTATGATTAGTTATCAGATAATTTTATTCTTTATCCAGATAGATACCAGATGGATAACCTTATTTTTCTTCACAGCACTAAGCAGTAGAATGTCTCTGCATAATAACGACTCTGCAAGTCAATAAAACAGTGAAAATGTGTTTTGCCACATTACATCACTGTTAGTAGAGTAATAGTTAGAGAGCCAGCCCAGAAGATCGAAAGGCCAGTACTCATGAAGAAGGTACCAAGCACGTCCCTACTCCCCAAACCTGTAGGAACAACAGTGTATTACACAGCTGAGCATAATGTTTTGAGTCATTGTGTATTAATATCTGTTATTTCCAGGAATCCGACGGCTGTGAAAACCCCATCCTTCCTTTCATCCTTTTCCTTGCATTCTCCTGGTGAGATCTGCAGGTCAAGATGGTTAATGTGTTGCAGATCATCTTCAAGAGATCACGCTTTCCGCCAAATCACAATACAACATGGATGTGAAATGATGTAAAAAATAACATGAACAAGCACATATATAACACACACAAAGAACCACACACATTAGAATGTACGCACACACACACATTCTGTGGTACATGAGACATATCTAAAAAAAACAGGAAGTGACCTCATTAAAGGAGAAAGGCACACTGATCAGAGTCGCAAAAGAACACGCATTACGGGCCGGATGACGGAGGGGAGGGGAGAGGGGCGTCGCTCCATTATCCTACTCGCTGATGGGGCCCCGCAGGCCGCTCTCGGGCCCCAAAAACCACCGCGTGTCATACTCGGCGAGGGCCATTAGGACGGTGACAAACACACGAGGGGTTTAAAATAGAAGTGGCAAAAAAGGGCACAAAGAGAGGTGTACGATATACAGTGTATTAAAAGCTTTCTATCAATACTCTGTGGAGAGAGTGAGGGAGAAAATAGAGCCCAAAATTTTGGTAGAGACAGAATAAGATGAAATAAGATAAGGTACAAAGAGAGTTGGGAACAAAATAAATGGATCTGATCCAAAGATTTTGGTAGAGAATGAACGAGAATAGGTGGATGAGAGAGGGATGGGGTGGGGGGAGAAAAAAGGTGAAAAAGAAGTGAAAGAAGTGGAAAAAAGAGAAAGAGAGTGAAGGCGAATATCCAATGATTTTGGTAAAAATGAGTGAGTCTTCTCCAAACAGAAAACAGAAAGTAATGTTTTAAATAATGTCAGAATACACGATTGAGATTATTCTGTTATGCTTAAAGAAATATTTAACTTAAATCCTGTTTTACCAACTAAAACAATGTAATAATTACACAGCCATATGTATATGCTAAATGGTTTATGATTAAAATAACATCTCAAACATGATTCCCTTAAACACAGTTGTGTAATTTAGTGATGCTCCCTAACCCTGCGGCGCTAAAAGCATCAGGAACACAGAGATTGTGAGTGAGAGCTGGTGTTGTTAAGGAAATGAAACAGTATAATGGTGTGATGTGCTTTTGGGCTTGTAGTGTGTTGCGTTGCTTGTTCTGCTCATTGTCATATCAATATGTAGGAATTAGTGTGAATGTTGAACGATAAACCAGCTTTACCGCAGTAACACTTAGGCTCTATAGAACATCCCGATGCCACCGATACCCGATCCAGCTACTTGAGTCGTTATCGGACTGATATCCCATCAACGTATCGGATTGGTGCCACCTCTAGTGAATACCCCGACCACTAGACCACCACCCCAAAATGGGGATGGTGATTTTCACATTTTTACAGTCTTTTGCCTGTGACTTCCTGGTCAACGCTGTCATTGTTTTGGTTCGGTGGTAGACAGTGGAGAGTGTGTGTGTGTGTGTGTGTATATGTGTGTGTGTGTGTGTTACCTGTTAAAAAGTACTGTCAGCAAACACCAAACGCCCATAGATTCAGTATAAATGAGAAAATGAGATGTGAGTTTGTAAAGCTTATTACACAGAACTATGGCCTGTTGCACTGCCACACACACACACACACACACACACAGGTGTGGGTGGCTTTCTCTTGAAGAGAAAAGGGATGGAGAAAGGGACAGAGAGGCAGAGCATCAGCGCGGAAGTAGTGGGCAGACGGGGGGCAGACACAAAGAGAGCGAGAGAGAGAGAGATAATAAATTAGGACGAGCAGCATGGAGGCAGACAACACAGATTCAACAAACTCTGTATGTGTGTGATGAGAAGATTTTGAGGCTTGTAGTCTCCTGATGAAATCACATTTACCCACAACACAAACACATACATTTACACAGACAAATGAGGTGTAAAGCTTCCCTCTGGCTAGGGATTAGACCCCAGATCACAGTTATACACAAGCACACAGACGCTCTTAATGGGCCTACCTCACCTACCTATGAATGCAAAAGTGACAAGGTGATGTGCAAAAGCCTCAACATAAATGCAAAAGTCTCAATATGAAAACAACATCAGAAATGTAAAAGTCACAATGTGAAATATAAAAGGATCTGGCTTTTGTAGTCATGTTGTGGTTTTGTAGTCATGTGTTTTTGGTAGTCATGGTGTAACTTTTGCACTTGTGCCTTTTGTAGTCATGTTGTGGCTTTTGTAGTCATGTTGTAACTTTTGCACTTGTGCCTTTTGTAGTCATGTTGTGGCTTTCATAGTCATATTATGGCTTTTGTAGTCATGTTGTGGCTTTTGTAGTCATGTTGTGGCTTTTGTAGTCATGTTGTAACTTTTTGCATTCTGTGCCTTTGTAGTCAAGTGCAAGCTGTGGCTTTTTGTAGTCATGTTGTGGCTTTTGTAGTCATGTTGTGGCTTTTGCACTTGTGGCTTTTGTAGTCATGTTGTGGTTTTTTAGAAGTTGTATAGAATTTTAATTTGTGGCTTTTGTGTTGAGGTTTTTGTAGTTCATGTTGTGGCTTTTGTAGTCATGTGTTTTGGTAGTCATGTTGTGGCTTTTGCACTTGTGGCTTTTGTAGTCATGTTGTGGTTTCTTGTAGTATCATGTTGTAACTTTGCACTTGTGGCTTTTAGAACAAGTGTTGTGGCTTTGTAGTCATGTTGGTGGCTTTGTAGTCAAGCAGGCTTTTGCACTTGTTCCTTTGTAGTCAAGTGTTGTGGCTTTTGTAGTCATGTGTTTTTGGTAGTCATGGTAACTTTTGCACTTGTGCCTTTTGTAGTCATGTTGTGGCTTTTGTAGTCATATTATGGCTTTTGTAGTCATGTTGTGGCTTTTGTAGTCATGTTGTAGCTTTTGTAGTCATGTTGTGGTTTTTGTAGTCATGTTGTGGCTTTTGCACTTGTGGCTTTTGTAGTCATGTTGTGGTTTTTGTAGTCATGTTGTAACTTTTGCACTTGTGGCTTTTGTAGTCATGTTGTGGTTTTTGTAGTCATGTTGTAATCTTTTGCAATTTGTATTTTGTAGTCATAAGTTGTGGCTTTTCTTGTAGTCATGTGTTGGCTTTTTGCACTTGTTCCTTTTGCAGTCATAAACAGGCTTTTGTAGTCATGTGTTTTTGGTAGTCATGGTGTAACTTTTGCACTTGTGCCTTTTGTAGTCATGTTGTGGCTTTTGTAGTCATGTGTTTTTGGTAGTCATGTTGTAACTTTTGCACTTGTGCCTTTTGTAGTCATGTTAAAAGGCTTTTGTAGTCATGTGTGTTTTGGTAGTCATGGTGTGTAATTTTGCACTTGTGCTCTTTTGGTGGTCAAGTGTTGTGGCTTTTGTAGTCATATTATGGCTTTGTAGTCATGTTGTGGCCTTTTGTAGTCATGTTGGTGGCCTTTGTAGTCATAAGCCAGGCTTTTGTAGTCATCATGTTGTGGTTTTTGTAGTCATGTTGTAACCTTTGCACTTGTGGCTTTTGTAGGGCCCATGTTGGTGGCTTTGTAGTCATAAGTTGTATAGTTTTTTGTAGCCTGCTGTTGTGGCTTTTGGTAACTTGTGGCTTCTTTGTAGTCATGTGGTTTGTAGTCATGTTGTAACTTTTGCACTTGTGGCTTCTTTGTAAATGTGGTTGTGGCTTTTGTAGTCATGTTGTGGTTTTAGTAGTCATGTTGTGGCTTTTGCACTTGTGGCTTTTGTAGTCATGTTGTGGCTTTCATAATCATGTTGTGGCTTTCATAGTCATGTTGTGGTTTTTGTAGTCATGTTGTGGCTTTCATAATCATGTTGTGTCTTTCATAGTCATGTTGTGGTTTTTGTAGTCATAAGCAGTGGCTTTTTGTAGTCATACAGGGCTTTCGTAGTCATGTTGTGGCTTTTGTAGTCATGTTGTGGCTTTTGCACTTGTGGCTTTTGTAGTCATGTTGTGGCTTTTGTAGTCATGTTGTGGCTTTTGTATTCATGTGTAGCTTTTTTCATTCATGGTAGTGGCTTTTTTTAAATCCAGTTGAACCATCTGAACCACTGTACGCATCAGACAGCAAATGTGTTTTAACACATACACACAAATTCCCACACACACAAAATCATCAGGAGGACATCAGGAGGTATCCCTGCTTCATCTGTTTAAGAATGTGTTGTTTGGCTGAAACATGTAGATCCAAATCCATTGTAAATTTGAACAGGTTGCAGGAGGATCAGAGAGAATCCATCTCACTTCCTGTCCCAATCTCACACGTACACTGCAGGAAAATAATTAATCGCTCATCGTGGTCCACGCTCTTCCTCTCAGAGCCAGACGTCTCCCGCTCAGAGGGATCAAACGCCTTTTCAAAACTTGTTGGGGTACAGTCATTACACTTACTTGCTGTCTATTCAGGACACACATTACATGATTCTAAAAGAGATCAGAAGGGAAGAGAAACAAAGAGATACACAGTAAATATTTCCCTCCATCTTTGATTTAATTTTGATATCTGTAAATACACACTGACAGAATGTATCCACGTGGTTTTCTGTTCTACACTTTAACAATTTTTCGGGGGAGAGAGGTGAGGGTTAATTTGGTAGTGTAACGGTTAGGGACTGTGATCAGAGGGTCGCCGGTTTAAGTCCTGGACTGGTAAAGGTACCACTGAGGTACTCATCAGCAAGGTACAGTCGTGGGCTACAATGAACTAATTAAAGAGTGTAAATGCAGTAAATGGAAATGCAGTGCAGCCTCCCCCATGTCTGTGGGTTAACAAAAGCTAATTTGCGTGTGCAGAGATCTGAGGAGAGGCTGCTTCCATGTGCGACTGAGGCAGTGATGAGGGTGGGCAAGCGGTCCACCTCCCTCCTCCATCACTTAAGAGCCGCCCCCTTCATGCACAGGTTAACTGCCTCATCGAGTGGAGAAAGAGGAGGAACAAGAGAGAAGTGAGAGAGCAGAAGGGCAAAAAGAGCGGAAAACAAAGAGAGATGAGGTTGGAGAGATAGGGGGTGGGGGATGAGAGCGAGAGGAGATCTATGAGAGAAGTGGAAAGATGAAAGTTAGCAAATGAAAGGTGTTAAGATTTTAGGCTATTGTGAGAGTTACTGTGTAATCAAAGAGAGAGTAGGAGTGAGATGAAGAGAGATATAGAAGAAGAAGAGGGTGGGTGTGTGTGAGTGAAAGTGAATGAATTAAGTGATATAAAGTGAGTTGTCATTGTGAACACACCACAGCACAGCACACTGCACCACAACAAAAAGTGACCTCTGCATTTGACCTGGGCAGCACCCGGGGAGCAGTGCTTGGGGAAGGTACCTTGCTCATGAGCACCTCAGTAGTACCTTTACTGGTTCAGGACTTGTATCGGCCAACTCCCTAACCATTATACTATCAACTAACTGAAAAGAGTGAACTGGAAAATAGAGAAATCCAAATACTATTCTAGAGACAAAGAGTGAGTAAATGTTGAGAAAGAAAAGAGAGAGAGATTCAAACACATGTAGTCAGAAAGAGAAAGAAAGAAAGAAAGAAAGAAAAAGAAAAAAGACAGAGAAATAAAGTAAAAGAAAGAAAGAACGAGAGAGAGAGAAATGAAGTCGAAAGGAGAGAGAGTAGCCAGTATGGAGAGAAGGGTAAAGTACAGAGAGAAAGAGAGAGACAGAGAGAGAGAGAGAGAGAGAAGAAGAAGAAGAAGAAGAAGAAGAAGAAGAAAAAGATGATGATGTTGAAAGAAAGATAGAAAAAGATAATGGTTGTTTGTGTCTCCCGAGGGACAGTTGGTTCTGAAAGAGCCAGAGGCCGGCAAAGAGACTGTATATAGTGTTTCCCCGGGTTCCTGGTTCACAGCTGTTTCGTGTTTGTCTTGTTAGTGTTCTTAATTTGTCTCGTTGAGTTAGTCCTGTCCTTTTGAAGTAACTCAGTTGTTCATTGGTTGTCCTTGATTGTCTTGTTTAGTTCCATGAGTTAGGCCCCCATATAAGTTCAGTCCATTGTTCTAGTCTTTGTCCGTGCACCCTCACAATTCCTCCATCTCCACAGATGCCACATTCCAGCCCTGAGACGCTGGCCCATGCCCTGTCTGCCATCTGCCTGGAGTCCTGGTCAAGTTTGTCTTTGTCTTGTGCTCTCTGTTAGTGTCTGTTAGTTCGTTAACATTAGCCGTTAGCCTTAGCCGTTAGCCTTAACCATTAACCTTTAGCTGTTAACATTACCGTTAGTATAGTTAGCTTTAGACGTAGCCACTCCCTGTTGACCCTTACCCTTTAGCATTAGCAGTAGCATTAGCATAGTTAGCTGTAGATTTAGCCATTCCACTTTGACCCCGATCCTTTAGCGTTAGCCATTAGGTTAGGTTTAGAGTTAGGTTAGATTTGTTGGTGTTTCCCTGTCTGCCCCTAGCTCCTGGTTCGGGTCCTCTCAGTTGTTCCGGTTCCTGAGTCCCTGTGTTGATCCTTGGTTCCTCTGCCGCATTCCGGCCTCTGTTCCCTGCCTGGTTCCTATTCCGGTCTTCTCCGAAAGCAGGCTTATTGAATGTGTTAGCTTGTGTCTGTGTCTGTCTTAGGGCCTGTTTCTCTGCCTGACCCCTCCTGATCTCCCCTTCCCTCCACTTGTGCACAAATAAAACATGAGAAAAAGAAAACCATCCTGCGACTTGCGTCTGCTCAATTCCCGAAACGTGACAACGGCACAGAGTCAGAGAAAGAAAGAATGAAGAAAAAAGGAGTAAAGAGACAGAGAAATAGACACAGAAAGAGAATGAGGGAGAGAAGGGATTAAAAAAGAGAGAAAGAAAGAATGAATAAAAAAAGTTTATGGAAATGAAGTGTTTTATAAAAGTGAGACACGAGCCGTAAATCACATCACACACACGTCTGCACCATCACGTGTTCCAGTCAGAGATCCTCGCGACCCGAGACACACACACACACACACACACACGTGCCACACAGTGGACTTAGAGTTGTATAAATTGCGGAGGACGAAAAGGGAAAAATGAATACAAAACAGAGAATGGAGCTGTAAAATCAATAAAAACAGGAAATGGATAAGTTTAGCTTTGTCTCAGCACCAAGGACAGCTGGAAGTGAACTCTACATTCATTCATATTCATTCATTATCCAACTTGTATCCATCCCCAACCCAGGGTCGCTGGGAGGACCGAGCCTAACCCTGAACTTACGGGCGAAGGTGGGGAACCAACCCTGGGCAGGTGCCAACACACCGCAGGGCACACACACACACACAATCACACCTTACGGGCTAATTTAGAATCACCAATTAACCTACAGTGCATGCCTTTGGACTGTGGGAGGAAACCGGAGCACTGGAGGAAAACCCACGCAACACAGGGAGAGCACGCAAACTCCACACAGAAAAAGGCTCTATGGCCGACCCCAGGGTTCAAACCCAGGACCTTCTCGCTGTGAGAATGCGTGTGTGTGTGCATTTATGGGTGTGTGTATGCATATGTGTGTGTGTACAGGTAATATGTGTGTGTGTGTGTGTGTGTGTATGTGTGTGTATGTGCATGTGTGTGTATACTGCACTCCTATAATAGTGTGTACTGTGTCTCTTTTTGTTGAATTAGTTTCAATGTGTTTTCTAGTATTAAATTCTTTTAGTCAGTAACAATAAATTTAAATAATCAATTAATTTAAAAAGAAAAATTATTGAAAGATAATAATATTACTACATAATAATAATAATAATAATAATAATAATAATAATAATAATAATAATAATAAAAATAAATTAATGAACAAATAATAATAAGTTTAAAGTTTGACTTTGACTAAATGTATAACACCAAACCCAACACTACGATCATGTCTACAACCATTAACAGTAACACAGTAACAACAACATCAACAACAACAACAACAACAACAACAACAACAATAATAATAATAATAATAATTAGTAAGGGTTTGTGTTTGTTATGTAAATATCCGCATGGCCTCCTCATCTCATCTGGCTGACTGAAATAAGGTCAGTGTGCATGTAAGTGCAGTGTGTGTGTGGAGGTGAGAGGAGGAGGTGAGTTGTGATGCAGCTTCACACAAAGCCTCTCTGCGCTGAGTGCTGCTCTACTGAGAGCTGAGAGGAATCTCAACAAAGAACACACGTGCACGCTGTAATCCGTGTGTGTGTGTGTTATCAGCCTTTTACATCTCTACATCCGGCAGAGAACTCCTAAAGCTTGGGCTCTAGTGTCCTTGGCTGAAGCAAAAGAGTTTAGATCACAATGAGAGACACTTCACACATGACGAAATACAGAGAGAGAGAGAGAGAGGAGAGAGAGAGAGAGAGAGAGAGAGAGATCTGATTGGTTAAGAACGGCCCAGCGCCATCATAATATTTCACAATTTGTGAAAAATAATATATATTTATACCTAATAGAGGTAAAAGTTTCATCGGCTAACATAATATTATATCCATTCAATGAGAACGATTGAGCTCATTTATATTATCAACTACGATATGGTTTCTACTTCGTTCGATTCAGGAAGCAGCGTTCGCTATGATACAGTAACACATGTTGATGTAACACCATCACTTCCATTCATATATCAATTCCAAAAATAGAAATGGAAGTGTCTTTTGTCATTTTTACTGCTGTGCATTACTCCTGTCATTTTTAAATGACAAATGTCTTCTCATTTGTGACTCTGCACGGCAAAACCAATCGCTATCACAACGGAGGTTTCTGAGAAAAAAGACGGTTTATGTTGTGTGGGATAAAATTTGGATTTTTGTTTTAGTGTTTTTGAAACAGTGAAGGTCTATACTGTACTGCTAGAATAAATTTGGCTGAAAACTTTACCCTTTCCATCCTAAAACGTGACTTTCTTGGAGGTGAGTGAACTAATTCCAGCAGAATGTTAAAAAGTTTGTTTTGACCATTTACTTCCAATATTTACGAATCCACTGGTTGACTAGCTGAAGATATCTTCGAACCATCTTGGTCTCCCCGAGTTCAGTTAACCCAACGCAGGTAGGCTATTCAGTGGTTGTGAATGCAGCGTAGGCTACCGTGAGAATGCAACGAGCCGCTAATCGCGACCAAGCGCCTGTGAGTGCTACGGCGATAGTCAACTTCAAAGGCAGATTTCTCCGTTTTCACTTGTTGCCAAAAAGCTGCTAATTTCTCCTTCACAGATTAATCACATTAGGTTGCGGTGTGTTCACAATAACAAATAATCTCTCACTCAAATTTACTTACTAAACATATGATCAATGGCTTCACTGACCATTAAATCGATATATCAATGTAAACTGATGTATCATTACACCCCTATTGTTTTACATGCAAGAGAGGAGAGAGAGAGAGAGAGAGAGAGAGAGAAAGAAACAGAGTCACAGAGAAAGAAAGGACAGAAAGAAAGGGAGGAAGAAAGAGTGGGAGAAAAAGTGTAGGGGGTGGTTAAAGAAAGAATGAGAATGAGAATAAGAAAGTGAAAGGTGCTCCAAGCCCCACAGTCCAAATTGCATGCATTATAGGTTAATTGGTGACTCTAAATCGGCCCCATAAGGTGTGAGGAGAGTGTGATTGTGTGAGCATGTGTACCCTGCAGTGTGTTGACCAGGGTTGCTTCCCGCCTTGCGCCCAGACAAGGCTCCTGGATAGGCTCCGGGTCCCACGACTGATAATGAATGAATGAATGAATGAATAAAAGTTATTACACATTGCTATTATCATTAACATCTTTTATTATATTTAGAATTACTTAAATTGGTCATCAGGACATATTTCCCAAGTGATTGGTCTAAACACACTGAACCAAGTTGTCATGATCCTCCTTATTTTCTAAACAACTTAAGTAAAGTTTGTTGCTTGTAAGACTTTCGCTTGAAAGTGAAGTTTGTTCACCCCTACACCGTAGCTGGACAGAACTTCCGCCTGCCGTGAGGCCTGATCATTTGCATGGGGGAAACACACCAAAACAAAGTGACAGACGGAGGTGAAATCCTTTAATCAGCACTGGCTGTGTTGTCATGGCGGCCGACATTTCTATCTGAATCCCTGCACAGTCAGGAGGGCGTGTGTAGTGCTGACAAGCCAGTCTGGCTATGCACTTTTCACCCAACTCCTCAGCTGGTTCAGATAATGCAAAGTTAATGCAACACACTTTCCCATTTTACAAGAAAAAAGGCACATTGCACTTTACAAGTATAATGTATAGATTATGTAGCATAAATCTCATTCATTCATTCTTCAAAATCAAGCTTAATCTCAACTGGGGTTGTGGGGGACTACATCCAGGAACCAGGCGCTACAGAGGACCAACCTGTGCATTCGGCCAACATACTGCAGGGCTAGCATAAATCTCTATTTCTAAAAACATATTTTTCATATATTTGGGTGGGTGATTATGCCTCATGCCCAGATCTTATGGTGTTTGTGGTGTGCAACTACAGCATCTGTGAGACTGCAGGACCGCTGAGTATCCTGCTTTAGTTGAATTACACTGGCAGGCCATGAAGCTGGAGGTACAGCCTCACCCGACTTGCTCTCTGCTCCCCCTGCCTGTTCCCCACCAGACAATTCCTGAGTAGAAAGAGTGAGAGAAAAAAGGCATGGGGTGGTTAGAGAAAGATGGAGAGAGAATGAGAATAAGTTGAGTAAAAGAGGGAACAGAAAGAGAAAAGAAAGAAATAAAGAAACAAAACAGAGAGGACAGAAGAAAGAAAAGAAAAAGTAAGAAAGAAAAGAATGACAGAGAAAAGAAAAGAAAAGAAACACAGAGGACAGAGAGGGAAGGAGAGAAGGAAAAGAAAAGAAAGAAAGAAAAGAAAGGAAGAAAGAGTCAGAAAGAAAGAAAGAAAGAAAAGAAAAGAAAAGAAAAGAAAGAAAGAAAAGAAAAGTCACAGAGAAAGAAATATAGAAAAAGAAAGTGACAGAGACAGAAAGAAAGAAAAAGAAAGAAAAGAAAGAAAGAAAGAAAGAAAAGAAAGAAAGAAAGAAAGAAACGAAAGTGACAGGAGAAAGAAAGAAAGAAAGAAAGAAAGATATTGACACAGAAAGAAAGAAAGAGTGACAAAGAAAGAAAGAAAGAAAGAAAGAAAGACAAGAAAGAGAGACAGACAGACAGACAGAAAGAAAGAAAGATGGATTGACAGACAAAGGGAGTAAGTAGACAGACAGACAGACAAAAAGAAATAAAGAAAAAAGAAAGAAAGAAATTGACAGAAAGAAAGAAATTGACAGAAAGAAAGAAAGAAAGAAAGAAAGATATTGGACAGAAAAAGAAAAGAAAGAGGACAGAGACAGACAAGAAAGAAAGAAAGATATTGACAGAAAGAAAGAAAGAAAGAAAAGAAAGAGTGACAGAGACAGACAGAAAGAAAGAAAGATATTGACAGAAAGAAAGAGTGACAGACAGACAGACAGACAGACAGACAGAAAGAAATAAAGAAAAAAGAAAGAAAGAAATTGACAGAAAGAAAGAAAGAAAGATATTGACAGAAAGAAAGAGTGACAGACAGAGACAGAAAGAAAAAAGAAAGAAAGAAAGAAAGAAATTGACAGAAAGAAAGAAAGAAAGATAGATATTGACAGAAAGAAAGAAAGTGTGACAGAAAGAAAGAAAGAAAGAAAGAAAGAAAGGAAGCCTGTGTGTTTGTGGTGTTTGTGGTGTGCAACTATTACAGCATTGGCAGACTGCAGACCGTTGAGTATCCTGCTTTAGTTGAACATAATTGGCACATGAAGCTGGAGGTAACAGCCTCACCCGACTCTGTTCTCACTCGCTGTCTCACCAGACACACAGACAACGAGAGCAAAAAGCAGTATAGTGACAGCTGAGAAGATTATGAACTCAATATCAGCATCCATCCTCCAGCTCGGGAGAGTACGGCCAAAGTAGGACAAAGTCTTTGTGATAATGTGATACAGAAAACTCAGAGCGAGAGAGAGAGAGAGAGAGAGAGCAGGAAGGTGGTGAGTGTGATAATTAATAAAGTGGTTTTTAATCAAGTCCTTCTACTAAAGCTAGCGCTGATGTTTTGTGTTTTATAATATTACTACACTGAAAGCTCTCTCTCTCTTCTGTTTACATGCATCTCTTTCTGTTTGTCCATCTGCTTGTCTGTTTTCTGATGCAGCCAAGTCACCGTTTGCTTTGTCCCACACTGTACTACATTAGAGATGTAAATTTGATCACTGCTCTCACAATTTGATTCGTTCTGATTACGATTGTTAGGTCAACGATTTGATTCGATATATCTCGATGCATCACGATGCAGTCCATCAATATTTCTACATTGGAACACCTGATCTAGATGCGTGTCCCAATACTTTTGGCGATATAGTGTATCATTTTAGCCTCATGTCTCACATGTTTTAATTTGAAGGTATCCGACCATGATATTAAAATAGTTATTTTTCAAGGCAAATGTGAGGTGTTTTTAATCACAGACGTTTCCTGCGTCTTCTGAACGTAACAAGGAAGTGAGTTTGCTGACATATGGCTCAACATTTTGTGGAAAACAACAACGATTGGTGAAAAATTGCGGAAAGTTGCGGTAATTGGTCGAAATTGCACAGTAGTAATGAATTTGCGGTGATTGGCTTTATTAGTTGCAATTGCAACATCACAAAATCCTGGAGGGTCAGTAGCTTAGTAGCCCCTCCAAAAATGGGCTCTTTCAGCATTGGGCAGTGGGCAATGTAACAGTTAGGGAGTTAGCCCATGATCGAAAGGTCGCTGGTTCGAATCCCCTACTGGTAAAGGTACCATTTGGTTGTGGTGTGCTGTGTTGTGCTGTGCTGTGCTCACAATGACAAATAATCACTCACTTTCACATTCTCTTTTTAGTGTGTAGTTTTGTCAGAGATGCAGCATTGAAGAGTGCAGAGCATCACTGTCCAACAGAACTGCAAATAGTAAATCTCTGCAGTCACAGCGTTGCATGCAATTGCCACATTGACTTCTCTGCACAGAACATCATCATTTAGAAGGATGTGCTAACACAGCTCATCATTCAGTGTTAAAGGTCAACACCTCCCAGGCCATGGACTGACTCATTATAGAGCCTAATGACTGAGGGTTGGACTGGCTTTGGAAAAATGCTACTGGGAGCAGCAGAGTCTCAGTCTCAGTCTGTGCTCAAGTTTATTGTCATACTGACATGGACATTCTTACATAAACCCAGTCTCTTACAGTATTTAGCAGAAGCTCTTATCCAGAGTGACTCATTACAGAGAAAGTCTCTCTGTAGCACCTTGGGGTTAAGGGTCTTGCTAAAGAACCCAATGAAGGCAATGCTGAAGGTAGGATTTTTAATGAGTGATTATTTGTCATTGTGAACACACCACAGGACAGCACACAGTGCACCACAACAAAATGTGACCGCTGCATTTGACACATCCATGAAGGATCATTGGGCAGCTGACAGTGGGCATCCGGGGAGCAGTGCTTGGGGACGGTACCTTATTCATGAATAACTCAGTGGTATCTAATGGTCTGGGACTTGAACTGGTGACCTTCCGATCACGGGATCCAGTCCGTGAACGTTATGCTAACAACTGCTCTGCATCCATGGCCAAGCATCCTGGCTCAGACCATCAACACTTAGATTAAGGGTGAACCCCATTTCACCCCTTAGCCCTACCTGTCCGTTTTGCACGTTCATGTGTAGGGGTAGGGTGTCCCATTTCCCACTTAGACACTTAAACAATAAAATAGGCAACCCATAAATACACTACCAGTCAAAGGTTTGGACACACCTTCCCATTCAATGTTTTATTCTTTATTATCATGACTATTTACATTGTAGGTTCTCACTGAAGGCACTATGAATGAACACATGCAATTATGTAGAAACAAAAAGTGTGAAATAACCCAAAACATGTTTTATATCTTAGATTCTTGAAAATAACCACCCTTTGCTTTGATCACTGCTTTGCACACTCTTGGAATTCTCTCGATGAGCTTCATGAGGTAGTCACCTGAAATGGTTTTCCAACAGTCTTGAAGGAGTTTCCAAAGATGCTGAGCACTTGTTGGCCCTTTTGCCTTCACTCTGCGGTCGATCTCATGCCGAACCATCTCGATTGGGTTTGGTCAGGTGACCGTGGAGGTCAGGCCATGTGATGCAGCACTCCATCACTCTCCTTCTGGGTCAAATAGCCCTTACACAGTTCATTCATAGTTTTGATGCCTTTAGTGAGAATCTACAATGTAAATAGTAATGAAAATAAAGAAAAAACATTGAATGAGAAGGTGTGTCCAAACTTTTGACTGGTAGTGTATATGATACTAAAAATATTGTCCAATCAGGTACCTGATTTAGGTTTGGTAATCGGCAATCTCAGATGTGTAGATGCGTAGATAGCTCCGCGTCCCCCACCTTTCATAATGTTTTTTATTGTGCAACGATAAAAGTTCACAAGAAATTTTCTGCCTAAACCAAAACTAATACTAATGAAGTACAGGCTCTGACGTTCTTCTTAAGAATGCAATTAGCATTAAGCAGTGCCAATTTCAGTCGATTTTTAAGTGTGCTCAAGCTAATTTTAACTCAGCACCCCCTGAAAAATAATAATGATTTTGTGAGGTAGCCAGTTCTCAAACCTTAGATTTGCCAGAATTGATTTTTAGAGATGGAATAAACGAAGACAGGTCCAAGTAGAGCAGTAAAATCCTCGCATGAGTCGGTCCTCCTCTGATTGGTCGGGGCGTCCGCGATTGCCTGATTGTTTTAATTCAAATGGCCGTGTGAATGTACTGCAGACGATACACAGCGCAGCTCGGTGTCATCGTTCTCAACAGCGAAATGTAAAGGTGTGGCTAATGGAGTTAATCAAAGGAAGATATTCAAATACAGGTGCAATAGCTGTGCTTCCTGTGGACAATTTTAAAAACTAACTTAATCCCACTTAACACGGAGTCCATTTTTGTGCACAACTGGGCAACGTTACAGTAGGTTTGTTATACCTAGCTCACCAACTGAATTTAGCCTTAATGAAAAGCCTGTTGCCCAGACAGCTTTGGTGGGAAGATGTAAGCCGTTTCTAAAAGATCTTAAATCTGGACTAAACATGGCGACTGCATTGTTCAAGCCAAGAGCCTCTGGGAGCTGAGCACCCCTAAAGGTCAGATTCTAGAATCACCCCTGGCGTGGAGTGACCATGTAAACGTATCTGTAATGTGTATACTAGGGATTCTAAAATGATTGAAACTCGACAGATGTCCCGTTGATGGTGCTGATCCAAATGCTGCTCAGAATAGCCAATATGACAGCCAGAAGGTCAGAGTTATCCACAGTCCAAGACAGACTGTAATTTCCTGAGTGTCCTCACTTCCAACCTCATCCTCCTGTGAGTTCATCCCCTAATAGAAGGTCAGAATTTAAAATCAGTTTATTGCCTTTTTAAAATGCTGCTGAAAGTGGAAAATGTTTTAGCAAGGCTATTAAACTCCGGATAACAAATCTGAATATTAGTGGAGGATATGAGGGGAGAAACATTCACGTTTGAAATTAAAGGGGCACAAAACCTTCTGAGACAGTTTTGCCTGTGACTGCAAACATTTTAATATTATGTGCTACTTACATGTGACAAAATTGTGATAGATATGTTCCAGCTATTTTTTCCTTCCAGGACTTTTTATTTGGACATGACAGCTCATGTTTGTTTTGGTTTGAGTTGCAGCATCAGTAAACTCTGTGACTTTAACTTAGATAATAGTCACTCTCATGGGATCTGCTGGACCAACTTTTTCTGGACAAACCCAATAAATAATTTGTTCTGCATATCCATTACCAGTCAAAAGTTTGGACACACCTTCCCATTCAATGTTTTATTCTTTATTATCATGACTATTAACATTGTAGATTCTCACTGAAGGCACTATGAATGAACACATGTGCAATTATGTAGTAAACAAAATGTGTGAAATAACCCAGAACATGTTTTATATCTTAGATTCTTGAAAATAACCAGCCTTTGCTTTGATCACTGCTTTGCACACTCTTGGCATTCTCTGGATGAGCTTCATGAGGTAGTCACCTGAAATGGTTTTCCAACAGTCTTGAAGGAGTTCCCACAGATGCTGAGCACTTGTTGGCCCTTTTGCCTTTACTCTGCGGTCGATCTCATCCCGAACCATCTCGATTGGGTTTGGTCAGGTGGCTGTGGAGGCCAGGCCATGTGACGCAGCACTCCATCACTCTCTTTCTGGGTCAAATAGCCCTTACACAGTTCATTCATAGTTTTGATGCCTTTAGTGAGAATCTACAATGTAAATAGTAATGAAAATAAAGAAAAAACATTGAATGGGAAGGTGTGTCCAAACTTTTGACTGGTAGTGTAGACAAGCCTCTGCAGTGTGTTGGCGCCTGCCCAGGGCTGGTCCCCGCCTTGGGCCCGTGAGTTCCCAGGATAGGCTGCGGTCCCCCCGCGACCCCAGTTGGGATTAAGCGGTTCGGAAAATGAATGAATGAATCAATGATAGACAAGCCTTTAACCTATAACATTGCGTATAACCTACAATCTATTGCAGTATTAAACAAATAATTGTAATAATTATAAATGGGCATTTCAGTTGCAATACAGAACTCTTTTCAGCATCTTTACTTCACATGTCACTGTGGCAAGTTGCATATTTTGTTGGTGATTTTATAATACGCAGAATCTCTCAATTTTTCAAATACAAAAAATACGGAGGTGTGAACTAAACCGTAGCTAAAAACCTGAGGTCCAAACCCAACCTGAGGAGGCCCACCCCTTCTTTTCATCACACAGGTCACTCCACCTGTGTGTTCATCTGCCATTATCTGTCATTCTTCTGATGCTTGCCATTGCTTTTGTTTCCTCTTCCAGCAAATATTATTTAGTACTTACCAAGTCTCGACTGCCACACAGGCACACTTATCTTCCCACAACAACATATCAAAGATACTCACCCAAAGTTCTTTTAGACATCATACTGCAGATTGATTTCGGCTAAGAACAAACAGAGCACTGGGTTCATTGCTGATTCATTTGTGTGTAATTAGTACCAGCTGACACCTTAACAAAGCCAAGTCAAAAATGCAATAACGTGGCTGTTTGGAAATGTAAAATGTTTCACACTACCCTTTTAGAGAAGAGAAAAAATGTGGTAGGTTTTTCGCATTCCCAGAATTTTAGAGGAACAGATTATTGGTGAGTGTCTTTTTAACCGCGATATGCAAGATAACTAAGTGTGTACGTATCACCGGCCTGCAAATGCAGTCTGGAACATCTAAACAGACAGAGTTTTAGGATTATTACCTGCAAATCTAACTGACCGCCGGTGTACTTTGTGCACATAATTTAATCAGAGCTCCGGGAGGTCATATTAAAGCCAATCAGGATGAACCGAGAATAGACAACACCTCATTACCTTAAAAAAAAAACACAACTAACAAGGATACAAATAAAAAATGCAATTTACCTGTCAATTGCCTGTCCCAAATTAGCCCCAGAAATAAGCATGTTATTTGACTTGGTGGACTCGGTTTTTAAGAATATATGAGCTCCAATTACCTGCGATCAGAGAGGGCTTCCAGGGACCCTCGCCATAAATATCAGTGGAGCTCGGCGAAACTAGAATTGCTTTGTTATATACAGTCGTTTTAAGCAGACTAACAACGCCGAAAAGCTCTTGTTTAGCCGCGCCTGGATAAGAGTCTCATAATTGATTCTTCTCCGCAAAATTGAAATTCAAAGTGACATGTGTGATTGATAAGCTATTTTGGTCCTGACCAGGCAAATAAAGGAGTGTAAGAGGCTCGGGAGTAAATTGCTTGCAATTTGCTGCTTCTCAAGTAAAGCAAACCTGTTTCCTACATTTGGTTTGCCATGCACAATTTGTGTGTATCTTTGTTCATGTGTGTGGTAATGATGCCTTGTTTATGTAATATAGAACTACATACATGTGTTGTTAAGAATGCTATTTTTGAATCCTCGCTTTTAAAGTTTATAGAGCAGTTTGTGTAAATCATCCAGTCTGAGTCAGTTTCCACTTTTATACCACAAAAAATATTCTGCATCATATGGCACAATAACATTATCAGCGGTATTTTTGTAGGCCTTTCTTTTGCAACTGCTGCTATTTGGCTTCTCTCATCAAGTACAAAACCTTACATATCACATGCACTTTGCGTAATAAACCACATAACTACCAAGCGTCAACTAAGCCCACTTTTGGCCTATAAAGTGCAGAGCTGCTTTTAGCCAACGTATGCTAATGCACACATCTTTTCCCATCTCAGTATCTCCACCAACTGGAAACCGCCCGACCCTAACATGAGCTAGTCGACAGTTCTGTGGAAAATATTCAGCCTCCAAAAAAGATATAGCTAACAATATCTGTGCTGCCATTAGCACACCAAAAAGGATGGAGCTAAACAACATAGCTGACCCAATGCTATCAGGATTCATTGAGGAAGTTGTATTTTATGTTCCAGAATGAAAACAGCACTCATTAGCTTGGGCTAAAAAATAACATAAGGCTCAAGTATGTTTGTCGTTCTTTTTCCTGGAAGTTGATTCATAATTTCTTGGTAGTAATAGAACTGGAAATCTACATAATTAGAAGCTAATGTAAACATAAGATGATTTTCAAGTATAATTTAAGGTGGAGAAATTTGTCTGTGTCTTGTCTCGGACTCGGTCGTATTTGTACTCGGTCTTGTCATGGACTCGGGCTAAGAGGACTCAGGATTTTATTTGGAGACCAGCCGAGACCACAACTCGAGAATATTACTACTAAAACTCTTTGAGCGACACAGGCATTTTGCCTTGTTTATTAATTAGTGTTTTAATAACTCAGAATCCCTTTAACTTACACAAACCACACACAAACCGTCAGATCTCAAGACTTACCGGACATTATATTCATTCCTCTGTATGTGAAATAATTTTTCAGTATTTCCGTTCAAAAAACTGAAATAATTGCGTAAAAAGGCTTTAATTGCATTATTCGCGATATAAACACACTCTCGTATGGAATGCCATCATACCAAAAATGTTCTTTTCCAGAAGGACAGAACACAGTTCATTTTATAGGCCTAAACTGGTGCAAAATTAGCCAAAACTGGTACTTCTTCATTTTCAATTGATCAGAAAATATTTTTTTCCCATTTTATAATGTTAGAGTGTAATCAATAAGGAAAAAAATATACAGAAAATGCATTGTTTGTTATCAAATAGATTTATAAAGAAGTGTTTCCGTCTGGCACTAACCTTATTTTTCTTCACAGCACTAAGCCATAGAATGTCTCTGAATAACAACAACTCTGCAAGTCAATAAAACAGTGAGTTTGGTCTTGAGGAGTGTTCACTGTGGTTTGTTGAGTTTAACATATGATGTGATCAGTGTTGATAACTGCTTCCAGTGAAGTGATTTCCTCATTATAGATATGTAAGAGAGAATTATTGAATAAACATCTTTAATGTTGCTTAGGCTTTGCATCTTCCACTTATTTGTCATGTGGTGTAAAACGCCCTAGTCTCGGTCTCGTATCGGTCTTGGTTTAGGTGGTCCTGACCCCAACTCTAGCACACAGTGGTGAACTAAATGTCTAGAGGTGTGTCATTAAGTTGCAGATCAAGACCTCATGGGCCGTGTTGAGTAGTAGCTAACTATATTTAGCAATGCTACTAAGATAATGTAGCTTATCACGACCGGAACTACCTTTAAAAGGCTGTAGCTTTCCAGTAACTTTTTTAAAAAACAAATATTAATGTAGCATGGGAAAATTATATCATATCCTTTAGGACAGGTATCTAGCAGGTGTTTCTGATTGCTGTTTAATTGGCAGAAGAGGCTACGCAGACCCTCTTGGTAGCTGCGAGATGGAGTTCAGCTGGAAACTTTCCCAAAGCTTCAGCTTTATGCATTCTGGTTTCCTGCACGCATGTTGGAGGATGAGTATTAACACAGTCTTAACTAAGTTTGTTTTTGCAACATGATAAGACTGTTCCACTCTCTTCCATTTGTAAACAGGAGTCAGTCATGGGATTAGTTTAATCTATCTCTCTGTCTCTCTGTTTCTGTTCTATGTGTCTGAGGGCACGTGTGTGAAATAGGCAGCGGGAAGGAAAGAGATGCGGTGTTCCGTTTCATCTGATAATCTGAGCGGGGCTCTGGGAGTAAGTAAGAGACTGCTCATTAACAGAAAGAACAGAGGGGTGCAGTTAATGGGGAACGATAGAGGAGTGAGAAAATGCTCTCTCAGTCTGTCTGAATGTCTGCTGGTTTGGGTTTTAGGCTCTTTAGGAAGAAGTGGTTTATCTACAAAAAGAAAAGCATAAGAGTATATACTTTTAAGCATTTTTTAATCATTCGTCTGTCCCTTTATTTATTGGATTACATCATTGGAATATAATATGCCAGATATGTATTGTTTATTTTTTAGAAGGCCCAGAGCTACTCATTTATGTATGTACAGTATGAATTTGATGAAAATACCAAGACAAACTTGATAC
The DNA here is from genome assembly GCA_032718565.1 of Distichodus sexfasciatus. Lineage (NCBI taxonomy): Eukaryota > Metazoa > Chordata > Actinopteri > Characiformes > Distichodontidae > Distichodus > Distichodus sexfasciatus. Next base: position 552,104 of record JAVGVS010000291.1, read on the forward strand.
CTTTTTAATCTGTTGATTTTTTAAAACTTGGTTGCCTTAGGGCCTGTTTACACAAATGCAGATATTTTTTTAAACACATTTTTAATACTTTTTTTTATTGCGATACACAACATTCAGTGAAAAAAGGCCTGTTTGCGCGTGTTTATGCAGATTTTTTTATGAATAATTTTTTAAATATACGTTTGGGCCTTTCGTTTACAAGTAAATGGAGTTTTAGCCACCTTAAACACATATTTTTTAAAATGCCCTTCAAAGTAAAGATTTTTCAAAACACTGGTTTCTGTGGATACGTGTAAACGAAAGGCCCAAAGATATAAAAAATATCTGCCTATGCGTGCCTTTTTTTTTTTTTTACCAAATGTCATGTAAACGCTATTTAAAAAATAAACATTAAAAAATGTGTTCATAAAAATATCCACATATGTGTAAACAGGTATTTTTTATCCGAATGTTGTGTAAACACAAAAAAAAACAAACATAAAAAATATAAAAATATAATGCATGAATGAGGGCGGCAGTGGTTAGCGGTGCCGCCTCACAGCGAGAAAGTCCTGGGTTCGAACTCCGGGGACGGCTGTAGGGCCATTCTGAGTGGAGTTTGCATGCCCTCCCCGTGTTTGTGTGGGTTTCCTCCGGGTGCTTCGGTTTCCTCCCACAGTCCAAAGGCATGTGATGTAAGTTAATTGGAGACTCTAAAATTGGCCCTGTAAGGTGTGTGTGTGTGTGTGTGTGTATGTGACTGTGTGTGCCCTGTGGTGTGTTGGCGCCTGCCCAGGGTTGTTCCCCGCCTTGTGCCCGTAAATTTGTGGGAAAGGCTCCGGTCCCCCTGCGAACCCAGTTGGGATTAAGCAGTTCCGATAATGAATGAATGAGTCAATTATGGTATTTTAGTAATAGTCAGTTATTTCTAAATGTTAATTTAGGGTAAGAATATGAATTTATTATGAAATAAATAAATAAATAAATAAATAAATAAGCATTTTGAGATTTAGTATATTGTGTTGTTTTCATATAACAGTAGATGCAATAAATAAAATTAAGTGTTAAGGAGTTGGTAATTAGAAGGTCGCTGGTTTAAATCCTAGACCGGGAAAGGTACCACAGAGGTACTCATGAGCAAGGTACTGTCCCCAAGCACTGCTCCCCGGGCACTGCATGTTGGTTGTCCACTGCTCCTTCACGGAAGGGTCAAATGCAGAGGACACATTTTGTTGTGGTGCACTGTGTGCTGTGGTGTGTTCACACTGACAAATAATCACACTTCATAATCAGAGCAAGCTTGAGTATCTTCCTTAAGCTGCCCTTTCTACCTTTGACCAGAATTAAGCACAAAACGACTATCAAGGATTCCACAAAGTCTTTATACTGACATACTGGATTGAGCGCATTGGGACACCGTCATCAGATGGAAATTGTGAATCTTTCGAATGGGCCTGGAAATCAATTAAATGGTAATTTTTCTGAAGACGATGAAGGTGGCGTGTGGGTCGGAGTCAGTGACTCACACATCATAAAACACCTTGATATTCACTTCTTTTCCGCTCCTGATGAGATTCTGGTGTCAGGACAAGCTGCCAGTCGGAGATCATTTGTGGAAGATTCATTCTGTGAATGAAGTTTTGCCAAATGGGATTCTGATATATCAGGCTGCTCAACAATACAAATTGTATTCAAAAATGTGTGCGTATACATAGTGTGGAATTCAGAGGCCAGGTTATGACTCATAGTGGTGGGAGGCTCGCGTGCTGTAGAATATAGAGCCACAAAGGTTTTCCTTTAAGAATCCGTGTCCTTCTTGGAACCAATTGAAGGTATATGAATATGGAAAAACAAGCGTAAGAACGGAAACTTGGACCATTTTCATATTATTTATTATTACTATTATTATTATTATTATTATTATCCCTCGTTCATTTTGACCTGATGTTTGATCTGTCATCTTGACAGATGTTGTTTAACTCATTAACTCACTTCCAATGGGCATTGAAGGCCTATGTTCTTTCCCAATGAAGAAATATCAGTTCATTAGTGAAAGTGAGAGATTATTTGCCTTTATGAACACAGCATGGCAAGGCACACAGTGCACCACAACCAAATGTGACCTCTGCATTTGAACCATCCGTGAAGAAGCAGGGGCAGCTAACATGAGCAGCGCCCGGGGAGCAGTGCTTGGGGACGGTACCTTAGTCATGAGTACTTCAGTGGTAACTTTTACCCTTCCAGGGGTGCATTTCCCAAAAGCACAGTTGCTAACATATTGCTAACTATGTTAGCAACACTATGTTAGTTGCTTATGTACACTGTTAGTTGTTAGTTGCTAATGTTCACTATGTTAGTTGCTAATGTACACTGTTAGTTGTTAATGTTCACTATGTTAGTTGTTAATGTACACTGTTAGTTGTTAATGTTCACTATGTTAGTTGTTAATGTACACTACATTAGTTGTTAGTTGCTAATGTTCACTATGTTATTTGCTAATGTACACTGTTAGTTGTTAATGTTCACTATGTTAGTTGTTAATGTACACTACATTAGTTGTTAGTTGCTAATGTTCACTATGTTAGTTGCTAATGCACACTATGTTAGTTGTTAGTTACTAATGTTAGTTGCTAATGTACACTATGTTAGTTGCTAATGCACACTATGTTTGTTGCTAATGTTCACTATGTTAGTTGCTAATGTTCACTATGTTGGTTGCTAATGTTCACTACGTTAGTTGCTAATGCACACTATGTTAGTTGCTAATGCACACTATGTTTGTTGCTAATGTTCACTATGTTAGTTGCCAATGCACACTATGTTAGTTGTTAGTTACTAATGTTAGTTGCTAATGTTCACTATGTTGGTTGCTAATGCACACTATGTTAGTTGCTAACGTACACTATGTTACTTGCTAACGTACAATATCTTAGTTGCAAATGTTCATTATCCTAGTTGCTAATGTATACTATCTTAGTTGCTAACATAGTTAGCAACTACGCTTTTGGGAAACACACCCCAGAACATGAACCTGCAACCCTCTGATCATGGGGTCAACTCCCTAACCGTTACGCTAGCAACTGGTCAAATCACATCTGAAGGATGGTACCATTTTTACAGCAGTTTCCCCACCGTCACTTCACTGAGTACAGAAGGATGCCCCTTGTTGGAACCACCAGCAGCTCTACCAGCAGCAAGCAGCTAAACTAGTTGGTCTCCCATACAAATACCGACCAGGATTAAACCTGCTAAGCTACTTCATATACTGGAAGTGCAGGTAATATGATTTTAATGGTGATAATAAGCACAAGGTCAGAGAAGAGTTCATCCCAGAGACAAATCTAATAAGAAGTTCCCTTCTTTCTCTAAACAGACAGATGTGTAGCTATGTAACACAGGAAGTGGTGTTCTCTAAATGGAGCTGCCTTAATGTAAAATGAAAGCCATTTCCACAGTGTACACACACACACACACACACAGCTGCCACCATCACTTTTACAGTAACATAACTGTGACTCTCTTAAAGACGGATTTCATTTACTGTGCTTTTATTTTTCTCAGAGAATCAGTGTTTTTGCAGTCCTCCTAACATGCACCTAACATTACCACTTTGTGTGTGTGTGTATGCTGTACCACATTTTACAAGACAATCCAGTTTGACTAGAGGAAAGCCTTTTAAATGGCATATTAGATAGATCTATAGAGAATCATCAGCTCTTTACTGCCCCCTACTGCACATTATTAAAACAACAAGTACAACACAGGTCAACACACACACACACACATGTACACACACTGACACAGACACAAACAAAGGCAGACAAAAGGATGAAAGACCGAGTAATGCTTTTTTCCGCCCTCAGACTCACGCTCCTGCAGACATTTCGCGGCCATTAAGCTGTTCCCCAGCAGAAAATTGGGCAGCATTGTAAGTTCACACACTGCATGTAGATTCATCCGAGCTTTTATAAAAAGGACGACTGTGGCACTGTGGAGGAGAGGTGAGACAGACAGAAGAACGAGAACCACGATCAATAACAATAAGACATTTTCTCTGATTGTGTATAGGAAAGTGCAGAAGCCTGCCTGAAAACGTGCAGGTGCAAGAAAGGTTTGGATGGTAAAAACCAGGTTGGTGTTGCCAGACCCTGTGACATTTTGCTCATTTGATCTAAACATTAAGTTCTGAAATTAAAAAATCACTGCTTAAGCTTTTGATAGCAAAATTATTAAGATAAGACTTGTCCTTCAAGTTCATTACATGCTCATCAGAGTTGCACTCAACTCTTAACATCTCCTCACAAAGAGTGTAAAAGCTTGTCATCCTTTGATGAGGCGGAGAGAGCACTGATTACCCGAAAACCTCTTGACATCGGGCCGTGACAGAGCTTTTTTGTTTCATCCTGTATCTCGCTGTGCTGTAATTGCGTATGTGTTAAGCATGTAAAATTGCCTGTTCGTCAGTGATATTACGAAATTGGCTTGTTCATTTAATGAGATGCAGATTGGATGCTCAATTTGTTTGGTGGAGGACAGTGGAGAAGAGTGAGAGAAGAAGTTATGACGGGATCTGATGTGCATCTAACCCTTGTGATACAATGGGTCTCATTCACCCACCATTGTTACGAAGAAATATCTTCTTAAGACCCACTTCTGACTTTCATCATTGTTTTGTTCCTATGTAAAAATACATTGGTGAATGTAAGAATCTGCATAAGTGAGATGAAAGTGAGTCATCATTTGTCACTGTGAACACACCACAGCGTGAGAACCAAATGTGACCTCCGCATTTGACCCAGCGCTTGGGGAACAGTGCCAGGGGAAGTACCTAGCTCATGAGTACCTCAGTGGTACCTTTACCAGTCCAGGATTCGAACCAGTGACCTTCCGATCGCAGGGCAGAAGCCCTAACTGTTACGCTACCAACTGCCCCATTGAGCATTTAAGAATATATAAAAATCATAAAATATTTTCTGATCAATAGAAAATGAAGAAATACTAAAGTTTTGGTATAAAATGAGCTGCTTTTGGCCTTTCTGGAAGAGAACTATGTTTTTGTGCATGATGGCGTTCCATATTAATAACAATGCAAAATGCTATCGTTGTCTCAAAGAGTTTTAATAGTAATATTGTCAGAGTTGTGGTCTCAGCTGGTCTCGAAATAAAATCACGAGTCCTCTTTGTCCAAGTCCATGGCAAGACAGAGACTGGTCTCGAAACTGTGGCTGGTCTCAAGTACTACAACACTAGCTCTCACACAAATTTTATTTGTGTAAAACGTTAGCTTATTGGGTTTTCCTCAATTCTACAGGTGTATACTATTATACTATATGAACATAGCACGGCATGGCACACAGTGCACTGTAATGAAATGTGACCTCTGGATTTGACCCATTCATGAAGAAGTAGTGACCAGCTTTTTGGGCAGCACCCGGATACCCTTAGGGTCTGTACCTTGCTCTTGAGTACCTCAGTGGTACTTTTACCATGCCCGGACTTGAACCAACAATCTTCTGATCATTGGGTCGTTACTCTACCACTACTACTACACTTCCTAACTTGTGTGTCCGCGTATGTTTGTTAGTGAGTAGTCGAAAGTGGTAAAATACTGCGGCACCGTGCCATCCCAATTGCCATAAAGTAGTGATGTCATGCATTGTTGAGCCATGAGTGAAGAATTTTACTGTTGTTAAAACCTTTGAGAATTGACAGTAGCACTTTTTTAAACACAGTTTGCTTTTGGTTCGTTGATACAAGCAACGTTCCATTGTCTTACATGAGCAAACATGTGGTGGGACTCTTTCTTTCACACTCATTGTTTGTGTTTGTGGAAGTGTGCACGGCAAATGCACTTGCTGGAGCGGATGTGCGTCGTCTAATTATTTTTCTTTGTTCTCAACCCTTTATGCACAACTGAAAGTTGACTCCAAAAAACTTAAATTGCAAGCGAGCTCTTGGGTGCCAGGACTCTCTCACTCTTTCCATGGTAACTACCGTCGGAAAAGGCGGTAAAGTGGAACATTTCCACGAGTTTGCCGGGCTGCTTTTTCTGCACATGCATTTATCCTCAACACGTGAGTCAGAGCAACTGGAGAGAGCAGGGGGGCTTTGTCTGACCAGGAGACTGCTGCAATGAAAAAGAACCTCGACATTGGCTTTCCTCTAACTGTGTGTTTGTGTGTGATTGTTTTTGTGTGTATTGGAAGGGTTTGGAGAGCTTGTGAGGACCTGCTAATGCCCCAAAAGATAGGAAACCCTGAGATTTGTCAGGCCCTTGTGGCTTTGTGAGGATATTTTTGTATGTGAAATCCTTCTAAGCAGAAAATGTCATTTATTAATAGGAAAAACTGGATTGAGTTTAAGGTTAGGGTTAGGGTTAAGTGTAGTTGTTATATACTATACATTCATTATGGGAGTCAGTAGAAGTGCTACACAAAGATGGCAATATATGGCTGTGAGTGTGTGTGTGTGTCAGTGTGTGAGGTGAAACCACCTACACTAGCAGGAGTGTGTTGGCCATGTGCGTGCGATGCTCGTGGTCTGCACTGTCCACTCTTTTCATCATCTTCCCATCCCCTGAGCTGCTGCTGTTTATGTCCAAGCTCTCTGGCCGAGTGAAATGGGCTCCACGCTGAGAGAGACGGCCGCAAGAGACACAGATGCACGTCATCCGGTCCCACATACATAACAGCCCAGAATATGTATCAGGCTATTTCAGATGTCTCATCATGAATGCATAACCAAAGTGCATCTCCCTCCCTGGTAAACAGCAAAGATTTTAAGCTGATTCATTCCATTTGCAGGGATGGAAGTAAAAAAATTACAACTACTCTTGTTACTGTTGTTAAGACTCTTTCTGCATTACATGCACTTTTAACAGGGTGTTGGTGGCAGAGTGGTTAGGACACTCGCCTCTGGGTCAACATAATGTATGTTAGCAACTAACATAGTGTACATTAGTAAATAACATAGTGTATGTTAGCAACTAACACAGTGTACGTTAGCAACTAACATAGTGTAAGTTAGCAAGTAAAATAGTGTTCATTAGCTACTAACATAGTGTACATTAGCAACTAACATAGTGTTCATTAGCAACTAACATAGTGTACATTAGCAACTAACATAGTGTACATTAGCAACTAATATAGTGTACA
>JAVGVS010000292.1:0-35789 GCA_032718565.1 Distichodus sexfasciatus
TTCTGCTCAGAAAAGCAAGAGGAGTGAGGTAACTTTCCTTAAACCTTTTTCCATGAGCCTCATCAAACACTTTATACCGTTTTAAGTCAAGCTCCTGTCATTCATGATGGTTCATCATCGATTTTCCATGTTGCTGTAAAGCAGAAGAAGACGAGCGACACTTTGGGACAACGGGTCGTTAAAGGTACTAACTGCAAACGCCAGGTTTTTTCTTACACGGACATCGTCTCGTTCTTGTTAGGCATTGGAACATTGTTGAGTGAACAACGCTAAATGAAAATATATGAGATGCAATCAGCGAGAATGGAATTCCAAAATTTAATTCTGCTTCTCTCGCTCTCTCTGTGCAGCTGGTGTTCTGAAACCTGGATTCGTAAAGGTGGAGGACTGCAGTAGGTGAGTGTGTGCTTATTCTCAAATTTCTCTTCTGTAAAAAAAAACAATTGCCTTATTACACTTTTCCTCCTTAATTGCACGCGTCTCTCCGGTTTGGGCTTTGACTTCAGTATTCACCTTTTTTTTTAATGATTTATTTATTAATTTTCCAATACAAACAGGAAGCAAGCAAACAGGCAAGCAAACAGATAACCATATAACCGAAGCAGATATTAACCAAGATAACAGAATAACCAAATGAATAATTAAAATAATAATAATAATGAAGTAAAATAAATAAAGTAAATAACTAAACAAATACAAAGTGAATAGAGTTCAGTGGTATCCATCGACCTAATATGCTGTGTGCTCGTATTCACCTTTTTGAAATGTTTAAAATGTAACTTGCGTTAAAATTCAAAGCAACTCAGCAAGTCCTAAAAGTATTCAACCACACTAGCTCACTTAACCTACTAGGTAACACAGATCCTTAGTGTTATTTTTAACGATTCTCAATATGGTTTTTCATGCGCATGTCTACCAGTGCTGGTTAATGACGAAGGTAGTGTCGAGCACGTACAGACAAGATATTATGCTTGCCAAAGTTCCATTGTGCTCCTAGAATCCAATTGTGCTCCAAAAATAACGCCATAGTTCTGACATTTCTAACACGGCGCTAAGTCAAGCGAGCATGAAAGAGTGGAGCGAGGGCGGCGAATTTAAAGTGTAGTGCACAACATTTTAAGAAAAATTGACTGCCCCCAAATAAGGTGCGTGTGACACTCCATGTGCACCACTACTACCTACCTAAGAGAGTGCCGTTAAGCTACGACCTCGGCTATTTCCTGACATGCATACTACCGCATAGAAAAGTAGCGAAGTATTAATTGTGGCAGTATGTAACACGGGACACAGCCCATGTGTGAAGTGAGGCAAACACACAATTTAGTTTTAATACATTTCAGGTGGAGGCAGAGTTGAGTGCGTAAAGACAAAAGATTTTTTTCCACTGCGTGCTCAGAATTTTAGCACAAAATAACGCCATACATTTTAAGACAGGGCGCGGGCTGTATAAAATCACACTAGAACTTCGGACTTTGTATATGTCTGGTGCAAGCGCTACCTTTCCGACATACAATAAATCCGTCATAAAATATCGGGGAAATCTAAGCATCGCTCCAAATGCTCATTGTCCGTCATCGTCCATCCCTAGTCCTATTTTTCCTTTTTATCTATCTAGGCGTTACCTACATGGATTGATAAGCAGCTTTACATTTCTTTTGGGTATGCAGGACGTTTTTGCTTTCCTTTCCCCCTCCCAGACGGAACGCGCCGTCTCGGTACCTAACTCGGGCAACAGCGGGTAACTCGATCACGCGAGTCTCGATCCCCTCCCCGCTTCTAATTCTGTAGGCTTTAATCACACGTCGAACACAGCACTGCAGGGTTATCTTGATTGGTTTGAGTTCGGGGGAAACCTCTAAAGCTTCTCAGTTTAATAATTAACAACGCTAAAAAGGTAGGAAGTTGTAAAAGAAAGCTTTGACGGACAGTGCTGACCTGGGCCCGAGTTGGAGGAGTCATAAGGTTTCTTCAGAGATGGAACTCATGAAGTGTTATTTGTAGATAAATGTAGACTGTTTAAAGTACACATTCAGTCATAAAGATTACAAAATTTGCTCGGATTAAATCTAAGGCCTCGTTTACACTGTCAGTTAAATGTGACCCAATTCCGATTTTTTGCTCATATGTGACACAAATCGGATCTGTTCCATGACAGTGTAAACAGGAAAAAACCACATGCATTCGGATATTTTGAGATCGGTTTCAGGCCTCGTTCATATGTGGAAATAAATCAGATATGTGCCAATGCGACTGTCATGTAAGCAGGCAGATCGGATTTTCCTAGGCATTGCGTTCTGTACGTCATTAAAACTGCGATAATTTAGTACTTCATCGCGGTTTGTCGTGTAACAAGCGAATCGGATATGGGTCACAATAAAAAAAAAAAAGTGTAAACAGAAGGTCAAAAAAATCAGATATAGGCAACAAATCAGAATTGAGCATCAGGACCTGCAGTGTAAACAAGGCCTAAGAAAGAATGAAACCCCTTAAACACCCCAAAAATATATGTGGTTGTCTGATTTTTGATAATTGAACAAACATTCTTTTTTTTGGGTTACATTTAGTGATTTAATTGTCAGAAAAATGTTAAAGACGAAATCAAGTTGACTTTATTAGATGATATTATTGTAGAAATAACATATAACAATGAGTTTAAGGGATTTCACCTTATTTTTTATATAAATCCAGCAATATTTTGCCAAATTCTTTAAATGAAATTGTTTTAAACAGCTAACGTTTATTTGCAAGCACGGTTTTATGAGCTCCACTTCTGCTGCAGGCTAACGTTTCGGCCTCCTGTGTTAGTTTAATTGAGTAGCTTGAGTAGACTTTCCATTAGGTAAATTGGGTGAGTGCTTTGGTGGAGGCCGGCCACATGGGGCCAAACGTGCCCTGGAGGGGGGTAACAGTATCTATTGCCCGCCCCCTCGCTACACCTCTGGGCCTGCCAGCACATGCAGGGGTCCTCAACGTGAAAAGGCCTTTTCAGCAGCTATTAGCTAATGAAGGAAATTATCGTCTATTGAGAGTTTGTTTAGTGTGGATTACAGTAACGCTTCCTACTGCAGGGCAGAGCTCGTGGAAAATAGCAACGAGGCTCTCGTTGCAACTGCTAGAGCATTTTAAAGAAGTGACTTTTAATCTATGATTTGCCTCAAGCTGTGATGTATTGTATTGTATTGTATTGTAGTTTGAGGACTTGCAAAATCTATTCTAAAATCTGTTAAAATCAAAAGATTTGTTTCCCTCAAGACTGTTTAGCTAAAAACTGCTCGAGGACTCATATGATCAGATCGTGGATCAGTTTTGTGAAATATTTGCATTGCTGTACAACTTTCCTGCAGTAGCAAGACAACACAACTTCCTAGATCTGAAAAAAATCCTGGAGTGTGAAAGTGTCAAAAGTTCATAGTTCCTAAAAAGTTAAACGCAGCAGAACGTCTTAGTTCTTGATAAACACGTTTGGTTCCTGCAGTGAGAAAGTAACACATGTTCTTTAAAAAAAATCTCTCGTTTCTGCTGTGTGAAAGTGACAACTTTCTAGTCCCTAAAAAACTGTTCCTGTTCTGTGTTCTTTCAGCATGAAAACATCTAATAATTGTTGTGTTTCAGAAAGTACAGGCCTCTGCACACTCAGTCTGTGAGTTTCCCCATGCTGAGCTACACTGGGCGCTTCAGTCCGTTCGAAACTCCAGCTCCACCACGGCCTTGCAGGAGGAAGGAGGAGGAAGAGTTGAGTAAAGACCAGCTCAGGTAGGGTTTTGCCCTTTTTTTCCTCTCCTTGTTTTTTTTCTCCATCACTTGTTATACTAGATATAGCAAAAATATATTTGTACATGCTTGGCTCAATTTTTCAAAGATGTAGCTTCTTAACAAAGTTCAGGAACTTGGTTATGGGTTCAAAGTTCAGCTTTTGTGGTGGTAGTGAAGCAGTCAGCGCAGTGTTGCTGTAAGACATGCCCAAATGTTCCTGATTGTTCAAAAAGTAGCCATCCTTGAGTAAAGTGAAAGTGAGTGATTATTTGTCATTGTGAACACACCACAGCACAGCTCAACACACAGTGCACCACAACAAAATGTGACCTCTGCATTTGACCCATCCGTGAAGGAGCAGCGGGCAGCTAACAAGCGCCCGGGGAGCAGTTCTTGGGGACGGTACCTTGCTTATGGGGCGAACCTGCGACCTTCTGATCACGGGGCAAACACCCTACCGTTACGCCACCAGCTGCTAGTAGGGGCTAGAACAATGATTCAGGAACTACAACTAGGCCTAGTTCATGCAGTATGAAAGCTAGTCCCTGAAAAAAGTTTATGGTTCCTGCGGTATGAAATTGTCTAATACCAGCAAAGTCAGATTTTCTTGGCTCACAAAAAGTGAGAGTGAGTGAAAGTGAGTGTCATTGTGAACACAGCACACAGTGCACCACATTGAAATGTGACCTCTGCATTTGAGCCATCTGTGAAGGAGACATGGGCAGCCCCTGGGGAGCAGTGCTTGGGCACAGTACCTTGCTCATGAGTACCTCAGTGGTACCTTTACCGGACCAAGATTTTATGGCCAGCCCTATGTAAGACCCCAAAAATGTTCCTGACCTGTTGAAAAGAACCCACCCTTGAGTAGGTGGTTCAGAAACTACATCCAGTCCTATAGTGTGGAAATGGCCTAAAGTTCCTAGTTCCCAGACGTTCTAGCAATTCACAAATGACAAAAGCTCTCGTTTCCTTAACTCACGAACAATGCAGCTGAATGCAGATATTTAGCCATCTTAGTTGAAATGTACAGATACAAATGAGTTTTAACGCTTAACTAATTTGGTAAAGCTGGTGAAAACAGTGGAATTGGAGCAGATCACATTGTACCAGAAACAATGATAGTGGGGTTTTTGGGGTGAATGTTCAGATACACTAAATTATGCTGCCATCACAGGAAAAGTGAGGAACCAATCAGCAGTCACGATAAGCCATCTGCCCCACATCAACACCCCCCCTCTTCCAGGCGCCCCCGCAAAAAGGACTCGGGCTACTGTGAGTGCTGCCAGATATGCTACAGCGATCGTGATGAGGTGAGCACTTCCAGAAGTGAAAGAAATTCAAAATGGTGATGCTTCATCATTGAACCTGTTCAAGCTGTCTGTTTTTGTAGTATCAAAATTATCGTCACCATCACAAGCTCCTTTCAGCCACATTCGAACACTGGAGACAGTGCTAATGCTTGTACCTTTTCTAAAGCTTTCTGAAGTTGTTCGAGACAGGATATCGAACAATGGCGTCTAGCATTTTTAGCTGCTATTGTGTAGCGTTGACATCTGGTGGGGTGGAGTTGTAGTCACACTGGCACTCCTGTTATGATGGACAGTTGGCAAAGGCCTGGTACAGCAAATATTTGAGTGCGCTCGAGTAACAGATTCCAAATCCTTCTGGGATCATTTTGCAAGTGTGTGACTGGCAGGAGATTATAAAATCCACGTCTCTAAAATACATGCATTTCCATTGCTCGGTGGAAATGATCTTGAAGTGCTACAGTGAAGGTTTGAGGTGAAGTTTTTTCATGAATATTGGCAGTCTGAAAGAATTTGAATTGACTAGTTTCACGAATGTGTAAATGTTAGCCTAAGCCTAACCTCTAAAAGTTCAGAGAAGTGGAAGCAAAAGTGTTGACTTTTCAGTCTGTAAATTTTCATGCATTGCTTCCCCTTACTCCAGTGGCTTGGACCAAACCAGAACCAAGTATCACAGTGGCTGACTTGTGTGAAGAAATGAAATGTTTAATCTCCCATTTAAAAATGTATTTATGTGAGAAAGTGACAGAGGGAGAGAATCAAGCCAGGAGAACAGAATTTCTGCTGCCTTCCTGTGTCACCTCTTTTTTATTGTACTGAGAGGATTAGCAGTTTGCCAGACTAGAAAAATGGCAATAGTTCATTCTTTAGAAACTGGGGTTGAGAATAGTCCTTGATATCTAACAGCTGCTGATGAGGAACGGCCAGAAACCCTGAAGGCAGAACTCGTGGGGGTGATGGTGGTCTAGTGGTTAGGACACTCACCTCTGGATCAAGAGATTGTGAGTTCAAATCCTACCTCCAGCACTACCCTCAATGTAAATGTCATATGGAAGGTTCCAGTCTTTCAGACGCCAAAATAGACCATTTGATGTTGTTGCCCTCAGGGCTTAAAACCAGAATGCGAAAACACTTTAAGAGTTCTCTACTAGTAATGCCAAGGGGCAAATGAAGATGGTATGAGGTTTGGCCCTTTAAGAGCCCTTTTTGGAGTTCTCAACCAGTACTGACGATGGCCAAGTATCTCTGTCAGACTTGAGTGAAAGTGAGTCATTATTTGTCATTGTAAACACAGCACAGCCCACAGTGCGCCGCACTGAAATGTGACCTCTGCATTTGACCCACCTGCTAAAAAGCAGTAGGCAGCTGACATGGGCAGCACCCGGAGAGCAGTACTAGGGGACGGTTCCTTACTCAGAGTATCTCAGTGATACCTTTACCGGTCATGGATTCAAACCTTCTGATCACAGTGCGAACACCCTGTATGTTACACTACCATCTACCCAAACTGACACCAGTTCTTTCATGTTTTGTTTGCCAGCACTTGGTCTCGGATCTTCATCGTCGCTTCGCACAGGACATCACAAACTATGCCGTAGTGGACCGGTTGGTAGAAAGCATGGACGGAGGGTTTTCATCTTGGCCAGACCATCACACTGACCCAACACTGATGAGGTAGTAAACAGTTTGTTTCTTTGTCCTTTGTCCTGTCATTATGATACGGGGCACTCAGTTTTTCAACTTCATGTTTCTGCAGGTTGGCATGTGACTCTCCCAGCCCTTTGAGCCCTTCAGGAGGGATGGAGCAAAATTCAGTCAACAAAACAGAAAGTGAACTCCCGATGGTCCTGCTTCAAAGTCCAGATCCACAAGCAGTAAATGCTATCATAGACTCTGTGTGTACCAACCCAGACTTCACAGCTGTTCCTGACCTTGTCCCTCATTCTTCAGTTCCAGCCACTTTTGAAGGAAAATGTGATGATGAAAATGTAAACCACAACCTAGTTTTGCATCCTGATTATCAACCTCAAATTTCTAATGATTGCTTTAAGGACCAAGATCCACATCCTCTTACTGTGGAGTATGATCTCATAGCCAGTGCTCCAAAGGAAAAGTCGGAGGTTGACTCTGACTCTATAAAACCTTCTCGTAGCCCACTTCTTCAACAGCAACCAGCAATAAATGAGGAAGATTCGTTAAGTTGCTTTAAGACTCCTAAACAGACGATTGTTGAATGGAAAGAAGAAACGGGTGCTGTTTTAGAACAAGTTTCCTCTCAGCTTGCAGTGGAACCTATGAAGTCACCTTTAGTTGTAAAGCTATCAAACGGTGACCACAGCAGCGAAAGGGTTTCTTCATTGGATGTTCTCTTGAGCTCTGCGTCATCCCCTTTGTTGTCTGTAAAAAGGTTGAAAGAAGCAAACCCCCGGAAACGTTGCAGGTCCCTGACCCTGAGCCCTACGAATCCCTCCAAGAAGAGGAGAACTGTCCTATGGTCGGGTGACGTGTCCAGTTTGCCCAAAGAAGACGGTGCTGATTCAGGGCCCCTGTCCGTTGTAGATAGGATGAAAAATGAAGCAAACCCAGTTACACAAGCTAATGATTTTGAGACTTTGAACAGTGCCATGCCTCGATATGATGGTTTGGGAACACAGACGAGTACTTTCGCAAAGGACTGCCAAATTGATGAACACGCTGACTGTGGTTCCTGGAATGGAAATGTCACAGAACTGATTCCAAGCAGAAAACCTGAACCTAAGTCCCGTTCTGCTGCCGTCAGCCAAACTGGCATACTATCGGAGCTGAGTCCTCCAGAACTTTATCCGTTTTACTATGATGACGACAATATCGTCCAGCAGCGGTGGCAGCGTTCTTTTACAGACCCCCCAATGCTCACTCCCGCAGTTCCTCCGCCATCTGTTTCAGAGAAGGCTTCCCGACTTGCTTTAAGTCAGGCCTCTAGCGCCTCTCTCTTGTCCCAATCTTTTTCCTCCGTCTGCATCGAGTCAGCCCTCATCCCAGACTTCACCTTCTCCCCGACATCTTCTGAGTCGGACTGGGACTCTGGACTTGTCTCACGCTTGGGACAGGGAGTCCATGTTCAGCCAAAGGCGGGAAATTATGAGCTAGACCTTAGCCTGCTTCTGCAAAGGTCCTGTACCGGACTGCAGGACGGAAACTATGCATCGCAACTGTGTTCAGTGTTGCAGCCGGCCATCCCTTCGTCTGCCAGTTTTGGGGACAAAATGAGTCAGAACAGTCTTTACAGACCTATTGAGATGATGGACAGGTGGATAATTCAGAGTCTGGGAGTATAGCAGTGGAATTTGTTCTGGATAAAATTGATGGATCATCAATCTTAATATTTCTTAAATATTTAAGAGTTGGGAGTTATAGCAGTTCTGGTGCTGGAAGTACCTTCTGCATACTGTGGGTTCTTTTTCTTTTCACCAACGTGGAAAGTACTGTAAGTTCAGAGAAGCAAGCTCCTTGGGAGAGCCAGTTAGTTTTGATGTATCATGTGATCAGTTTTTTGACCCAGAGTCTAGCACTTACCAGGACTTTGCAGCATGACCATGTCCATGTTCTTTGGAGCAGTAAACCACCAAATTTTTCTTGACCTTCCAAACTTCATTCTATAAACTGATGGGTTAGTCTGTTTACTGCCTCATATGAATTCACATGCTTTTCACATGCTTTTCTCTGGACTTTTTTTGACCATCCCAAGAAAACCAAGCAGTCGTTGCCTGACGTCGTTGCCCCATGGGTTCATGCCACTCTTTTCATCATCAGTATCTGGGAACCGGGGAGGTTATTGAGAATTTAATGAGTCTTTGCTGGAGGGGGCATCACTCAATTAGCTTAAGTGCTGTGCCTGGCCCGCATCCCGTTTTTGTTTTTTTTTTCTTGGGGGTGGGGACCGTGGTGGTTGGGTGGCACCGCCAAGTCAGCACTGCCCCGTCCCTTTCCCGTGGTTCGAATCCATGAGAAGGACAGACAAACGTTGGCAACGGAGAAAGATTTAATGCTGTTATGAAAGTCTTTGTGGGTTTTCAAAGTTTTGACTGCAGTCCAGGATGTTTTTTGAAACGTGCGACAAAGGACACTGATGAATGTTGCCAATTTTTTTGCTTATAGATTAGTGTTTCTGTAGCTTCCAACCTACTACCAACCTTCGATATAAATTCCCAAGCGTGTCACAGTTTAAGATAGCAGTGTTTCTGCAAGGGCTCTTTAAACCTCTAAACCATTATTTCAGCAAATAAATTTTCTCAAAGCACTGATTTCTTCCCCCTTTAGTGTGGCAAATAAATAAAATGTAGTAATAGTCATTAGGATTGAAGTATTACATGCATTATTACATGTCTCCCTTGTGCAGCAAAACATAACTGGATGTAATGTTAAACACTACACTGTTGCCTTAATGGCTGGAACTTTTTGTAGGCGATTATGGTTAATTTGTCCCATTTTATCAGAGTTAAATGGCTCCCTTTGGTTTTATTGTCAGTCAGTATTTTCCAATTATAGATTATACCTCATGATGTATTGTTACACTGGAACTGCTTGATGATACAACTCACCTTATTAATATGTATACTAGAAATGAATCAATGTGTTTATTTTTTATAAATTTGTATTTTTTTCAATAACTTTTCAACAATGTTTGATGTGTTTTGTGTAATAATTTGTCAGGATTAAAATCGGAATGGCAAGGAGGAACGACTGTGTAACAGTGATTCGTTTGTCATTTTTGAAAAGTGAAATTGTAAAAGATACAAACACGAATAAGACATAACTGTATATTTATCTCCAAAGCATATTGACAATAATTTGCTTTGGCCATAATAAGAATCCAAATTGGCTATGTATTTAGTTAAAATAAGTACCAATATTAGCAAGTACAACAAAAATTTTCAGTGTTTTCACATCAAAATAATGTCACTGTTTTATTCACTGTTAGACTGGGCCACAAATAGTGTTCCAGAAACTTTTCATGCCTCAATGAGTTGACTGACACAAACATTCCAGTTGTGTAGCTATGCCAGACAATATCTTTGTGTAGTCCAGCACAGTGACTCTGGTCAGAAACCGAATAGGATACTCCATACAGTACATAATTGTGATGTAATCAGAGTGTAGACCATAAAAGGAAAAATACATCAAGGAACGACGAGTAATATTTTCAGCCAAGGTTCCAAGGAAGTCTTACAATTTGCTCTCTGGAAAGGAAGGTTTTACTTGGAAAGGAAGAAGCCATACTTGGATGAGTTGTCTGATCCACACTTAATATATTAGTCAAAGTCATGTAGATTATTGCTTTAACATAAATACAAATTTAAAATGTCTGTTTTTTTAGTTAATCAGTTCTTGATGTTCCCAGTCTGTTCCCAGTGTCCCAGACTTGGCATATGGACCACCCATTTCCTAAAGATGGAGCAATGTTGGCCAACAATAGGTAGGTTGAAGGTCAGTTCCCTGCTGTCTCATACTGTATTTCCTGCTAGTATTAAGCTCTTGGAGTGAAAATCATTAAATTGATCCAAAAGTCGCCGATTGACATCTGCCGATATTAAAAGGTCTGCTACGATACAATTTTGATTTGATTTAGAAGTCTGCAGTTGATATGAGACAATATTATATGCTGATTTAACTCCATCACTTCCATTTGTATCATATCACAAAAAACAAAAGTGAAAGTGAGTAATTGTCATTGTGAACACACCACAGTGCACCACAATGAAATGTGACCTCTGCATTTAACCCATCAGTGAAGGAGCAGTGGGCAGCTAACAAGCGCCCGGGGAGCAGTGCTTGGGGACGGTACCTTGCTCATGAGTAACTCAGTGGTAATTTTACTGGTCCTGGATTCGAACCTGTGACCTTCTGATCACGGGACGAACAAGCCTACCGTTATGCCACTAACTTGCCTTTTTATTCCTGAGCTCAACCAGACATTTCAATGAAAAAAATATGCTTTGTTCACTTCCGTTCTTAAGAAAAAAATTGTTCTTAAATCCTACTTACTCAGTTTTCACAAAGATTTTCACCAAAGGTTTTTTATTTATGAACAGAATCTACAAATGCTGACGAGCACTTTTACACAAATTTTATTTTGCATGTGTTTGTGCAAAACATTCGCATATTGGGATTTACTTACACTCTACAGGTGTAAAATATTATGGCAATTTAATGTCTTAACTCTCTTAAGTACAAATTTACAAAAATATTGATAAAAGAGGGCCAATCTTTTTTTCTTTTTTTTTTTAATAAAAAAGAAAATTTGAGGTACTTCATAAGTGACTTACCCAAACTATATAGATTTTTTCCATATTAGGTCGATGCAGCGGTGCTTCACTGTATCTGTGTGGATCGGTGTACCATTACACCCCTATTGAGAGCTCGCTGAAGAAAGTGGGTTAACGGTACCTAAGTGCATTAACCAAACCCAGCTGAAGGGCACTGTGGGGGAATCGATCCTCTGCCGCCGCCTCCTCCTCTGGGTTCGCTCAAAAGTCAGATATTGCTGAGCCTCGGAATATTTGATATCGGCAGCTTTTAGCCGGCCATTTGTCGGTTGCCTTGCCGCCATTTCTTGGCACGGATTTGACGGTCGGGCCGTGATTCAGTCGCCCCGAAAGTGTTATGTGGGCTTATATAAGTTTGATTATGCAGCGCTAAAAATCACACGTTGATTGACTCATTGTGGTGGAACAGGCCCGAATTTGTCTCTCTGTTCCATCCCCTAACCCAGTGTCATTTCGGGTGCCTTAAATAACCCTTGGTGGTTGTTTACAAGAGTAATATGCAAAGCTGCTTTGTGACACTGTGTGCACTGTAACTCAGTGCATATGAACTAAAATAAAATTTAAATACAGGATTCCTGCGCATTTCTCTACTCCCTAACTTACTCCCTAACAGGTGGATAGCGGAGTGCTTATTTGATTTTGGCAATTTTTATCATTTTAAGTAATACTATTTTTAAATCGGATTTCTATCTTTTTTGTAGTTAATGTAGGCAGGAAATACGGAAAAAACACAGCTCAACCATTTTCCCCTAAAATTAACCACATTACTAATAGGCCATTTTTAAAAACCTTTTTTTTTTTTAACTTGAAAAGAGCATTTTATTATTAGAATACCCTTCAGCTCCATGTGAACTTTAATTAGGAACGTTGTTAAATTACTGAATCGTTTTTTTTTTATTGTTTTGTTTGACCGTCAGTTTATACTAGCAGTTTATACAACTGCTAGTCTACTTCAGAATATATATATCACTGCATCATAACGCACGTTGGACGTTAGAACGTTTTTGGAAACTCTTGCTTAGAGAACTGTTCTCTGACTGGACCTCTCTGAATTTTAGTTTAAGACCCCGACTAGAGTCTAGTCGTTCTGACAGGGATGAGGAGGAGGGAGGGTGAAGATGATGAGGGAGGAGGAGGTTGTTGCTGGTGGGAGTCCCGTCCGTTTTCGGAAAGGGGTGGGGGCGACGATAAATCGCGTCGCAGAGGAGCGCGGCGGAAGTCATGTCTCCATACGTCCTTCGCACTGCACGGTGAAGCGCCTTCTTGTCACATTTTATTTATTTATTTTTTTGCCTCGTTGCTCCCTGTATCCTCTTTTTTGGAGCCGAACGTGATTTCTTTCTTGTTTTGGTGGCAATGGCGATTTGGCGTGTGGGAAGCTGCGGACTCCGGAGGTAAAAGAAAAAGCGGGGCCGGGGGAGAGGTGGAAGGTTTTCTTTTAACCGGGCGTCGATGTTAAACCGCGCCGCCTCGCTTCGCGTTCTCCTCGCCGCCTTTCTCTCTCCCAAGCCGGGACTATGTAAGCAGCAATGCTGGCGGTGAGATGCCTCCTGTGGGCTGTGGCGACCGCCCGCTTCGCCGCGACAGGTAAGAACGAAGAACAGCCGGGGTAGAGGTAGTGGGGTTTAGGCAGATTGGGGGGTGTTGGGGGGTGGGGTGGGTCAAGAGATTACCCCACTAATAGCAATTTTCTTCAGGTCCAAGACCTGGCCCGCATTCTTCTTCTGGAATCAGGGCTCGGCAATTAATCGCAACCGTCATTCAGAAGCGCGAACAGTCATAACCTTGGCCATGTTAGTTATTTCGATTATTTTTTAACATTTAAAAAGCAAAAATATTTGGGTCCAGTTACCAAACTTGATACGTTTCAATTTGTTTAAGAACTAGAGTTTAATAGATTGGTTCATACAAAGCTTAATAAATCTGCACCCTTAAATGATCTGTCTTCATAAATAAATTAATTAAAGTAACTTTTAATAATGTGCATTTAAAAAGTACATTAAATATATATTTGTTTTTTTTATGTTTTATAACATTTACTTCATTAAAATAATTCATTTTAAGTTGACTTTTTGGTGTTGTAAAACGTGGTGTATTTCTTTGCTATGTTTAATAGAGTATAATTTTGTAAATGCTAAAACATTTTATATAAGATTTTTTTCGAATTTGTTTTATATTCAGTCACTTAATTGTGTGTTATTAAACATACAGTAAATAATTCACAATTGTATTTTTTTAAATCCTGTTTTATACTTTTATACTTAAAAGCTCTTGTTAATCTGTTCCCAGTGTGTGTTCATGTACTGTCCCCTTAAAATCATGCTACCGCATCTGTCACATGACTCCACCCTGACCAGTCTGCCACTACATCTGTGTGTTTACTATATCCTCAATTACTTTAAAATTGCAAAAATAAGATATGCACTTGTTCTTTAGTGGGAAAAAATAGTCCAGCTTTAATAGCTGCAAATTTACAGTACAGACCTTTTCAATGACATGACTCAGATCCAGAAGGACATGGAGACATGGAGAATGGGATGGTTCCATTGAGAATGAATTAGTGTGTGTTTGGGAAAACATTTATTGGTATTTTTTCCTCCTTAGTAGAACCATGTTTGACTCCATTAAGAAAAGAAGGTAGTAGATCAACTGTTTTCAACAAAGAACATTTAATTTGATGGAGGTTTAGCTTTTGGTTCCATAAAGAACATCTAATGGGATGTAGTGACAGTTACTGGTTCCAGAGAGAACATTCACTGCCATTTTTCTATCCTTTAATTTTGTGTTGCAAGATCCATTTTTGGTTCCGTTAAGATTGGGATGTTTTATATAAATTACACTTAAATGGATGGAGGAATAATAGTGCTTTTAATGGTATAAAGAACAATTTCTGGTTTCATATGGAATATTTCTTGTCATTTTTGGCTTCTTTACATTTAATGGGATGGAAGAAACATTTTGGTAACAAAGAGCATTTAATGGGATAAAGAACCATTTTGGTTCAGTATTTGTCATTTTTCTTTCCTTAACAAATGGAAGAACCATTGGTTCAGTTAAGAGCATTTAAATGAATGGAGGAAGTGTTTTGGTTCTGCAAAGGACATTTTACCATTTTGGCTCCATTACATTTAATGAGATTGAGGATCATTTTTTGGTTTGTGATGAGCCTTTAATGGGGTGCACTAACGAATTTGGCTTCCTTAAAGATAATTTGATGGGATACAAGAAACATATATAGTTCTGTAAAAATATTTAGAAGAATGGAAAAACCCTTTGAAAGTTAAAGTGAGTTAGGGAAAGTGAATGATTATTTGTCATTGTGAACACACCACAGAATAGCACACAGGGCGCCACAATAAAATGTGACCTCTGCATTTGACCTATCTGTGAAGGAGCACTGAGCAGATGACACGGGCAGCGCCTGGGAAGCGGTGCTTGGGGACAGCTCATGAGTACCCTTACCAGTCCTGGACTGGAACATGCGACATCATGGTTCCAATACGCTACTAATGGCCCCATTTTTGGATCAGTTATTTTTTAAAATTTCAATACAACGGCCATGTTTTGTTCCAAAGAAGTCCTAATAAGTTTAAGGTTTTCAAATTCTAAAGAACCCTTTGCAAGCCGTGATAAGCTTCTAGCTCATGGAAGTCCTTATGAGGACCGTCGCATTTGAGAACCTTCTGCAGAGTTAGGTGCGTTTCCGGAGAGCAGTAACGACTGACCTCCGTGGTGCTGCTCGTTGTACGCAGGCTCGGGCGCCGCGGCGCGGGACGGCGTGTGGGAGCGGAGAGAGCGGCCCGGTGACGTGGAGCAACAGCTCGCGCAGGTCAGGCGACTGCAGCAGCGCGCGGATGCGGAGGACGAGCTCGCGCATGGTCGCCTGGAAACCAGAGTGCAGAGCGACAGCCAGGACGGAGCCGCGGCGCACGTGAGTGATATAAAGTATATGCTTGAGGTGTGCACCTTTACTGGTCTCACGATTCGATTCGATTCGATTATCGGGTCAAATATTGGATTCGATGCGATGTCTCGATCTATCCCATCAGTTTTCTACATTACTTAACATCGCAGGCAGAATCGCAGACCGGGCAACCATAGTTACTACGGAGATGATCTTCATAGCTAGAATTTTTATGCCGCAGCCAGAAAATCACCATTTTTAAGATATAAACCAGGGGTTTTCATCTGCTTCTGTCCCTGGGACCACCACTCAGACTGAGCAGAGTATGCTTAGTTGAAATATTTGCGTTAAATTCTTTATTAATAAAGATGCCCAAATCATCTGGAAATGTTTGAAAATACATTTTTAAAAAGTGATTTCATTAGTGAAGCTGGCTTGCATGTCACAGACCACCTGCATAAGTACGTACACACACAAACACACACATACATACATATATGTTTAACATATTAAATGCATCTAAAAGTGTTGTGCATGTAATTATTCAATATATGATTCTCCATAATCCATAACCAAAAACATTATTAACATTTCCCTTATTACACATTAGCTTATAATTTTGCTGCTTTATAATAGACATGGCTAAATCGTTTTAAACATGCACTCTAATAGAGACATTAGTTACTAGTGTATAAATCCAGAATCTACAATATATACAAACACAAGTACTACATTTGCAATATGTGACAAACACATTCAGAATCTATTTTTGTTGCATCCCTGTAATTCAATCACATTTCGGGTCTTCGCCCTCTTTAGCAATCTGCTAAAATTTAATAGGCATACAAACCTCTCAACCTCTCCTTTTTCACATGAGCCTCGTCTGACATCTCTAATGACCAATAATTCCACTGATGTGCTAAAGGTGTGTGTGTGTCTGTCATTCAAGTCCAAGTTTCCAGACGTCAAGTAAGGCCATTGCGGGGACAGTGTGGCGTGACCTTGTGTCTCTCTGAGTCAAAAATCTGAACAGCTCTAGTGTGTATGACATGGAAACAAACGCCATCCTAGACGTTATGGAGCAGGTGGAGAAGAGGATGGAGGGTGGGAGGGAATCCAGCATCAGCATCATTGGGAAACTGTAAGTGCACCGGAGGCTGTAAGTGTATACTTTAAAGCAATATAGGTTAGAGAAGAGAGAGAGCAGCTTACGGTAAACTCACTATACAAAAGGGGAAAGCAACAACAACCCTATTTGTTTTCTATAGGATATTTGGTGTACTGTATTCGATTTCAGTATCCCCAATGATGCTTTCTGGTGTAATTTTAATCGTCACATTAGGTTCCAAACGTGAAATCTAAGCACGAGGTATGATGAGCAATCAGTGTCTTGTATTAAGCTTCAGACCCAGATTTTTGCAAAATTTTACAAGTTAGTTTCAGTGTTTAATAGACAGCCTCTTAATTTGGAGAATTAACCCAAATTTGGGGAAGCTCATTTTTAACAGTAGCTCTTCAAGCTACAACAAACTTATGACTAAATGTAGCAGCCAAGTTCCTGTTTTAATAGACTGG
The DNA here is from genome assembly GCA_032718565.1 of Distichodus sexfasciatus. Taxonomy (NCBI): domain Eukaryota; kingdom Metazoa; phylum Chordata; class Actinopteri; order Characiformes; family Distichodontidae; genus Distichodus; species Distichodus sexfasciatus. Next base: position 16,845 of record JAVGVS010000292.1, read on the forward strand.
TTATTTACACTACAAGTTACAGAGAACACGTAGCTAACTGCACTGAAGCTACTTCATTCAGTAATGCTTAATATTCATGCTGTAGGACAGTCTTAAAACAAATTATTTAATGTGAAACATTAAACGCTGTTAAAAGTGATATGAAAACAGATATTTTTGGAAAAAAAAGTTGCATATAACTTGTACTAGCCAAAATTCACAATAAGGTCATTGTCGGCTGTAGGACGTTTCTGTGTGGAGTTTGCTCCGGTTTCCTCCCGCAGTCCCAAATCATGCACTATAGGTTAACTGACGACTCTAAATTGGCCTGTAAGGTGTCAGTGAGTGTGTGATTGTGTGAGTGTGTGTGCCCTGCGGTGTGTTGGCGCCTGCCCCGTAAGTTCCTGGAATAGGCTCCGGTCCCCCCGCGACCTCAGTTGGGATTAAGTGGTTCGGATAATGAATGAATGAATTCATGCTTCCTTCTTTGTCAAGTGGTCTCCATCCTTCGACTTCACCTTGCAGCTGCCAAGGAAAAAGTTAATGGAACAGCTACAGCATGTTAAAAGCTTCTAAAAGAGTAGTAAAGTTAGTAACATCTGTAATTTTATTTAGCTACTCTTAACATTAACATACAAATAAGCCTTGGGAAACACGGAGGTTAGGGATGGCGTCATCACCTAAAGGAGGAAAACGTGAATTTGCAGGTTTGCAAGTGATTATGTTTACTTTGACTCATTATGTGAGTCAATACAGGCACCTCACAAAGACAACAAGGTTTGTGTGCATATGGCGTCATTCCTAGTGTTCAGCTGTAACATCAGTGTGTTTCATGGCTGAGGTGAAGTGACAGATGAGCAAACCTCAGCCAATTATGCACCCGGACCTCAGCACTGTTCCATTACTCCTGGCATACTGAAGAATTTTCTCATTAATGTTTAAAGCAGGGGGAGGTGGAGGGGGGCACAGAAAGCGAGAGAGGGAGAGCTGCAAAGGAAACTGGAGATGAGGATGGCGATGTATTGAGCGTTGGTCGAAAGTGGGTTTTAAAAATTGTTTCCCAGCAATTAGAGTGCATCTTTTAACAGTCTTGTTTGCTTTTGCCTTTCTTTCCTTTTATATGAACTTTACCTTTCTTCATAAAAATATCATGTTACAGGGCTTCCTTTTGATGGGGTGTAAAAAGTCCTGACTGATAAAAGAAGTCTTTAATAATCTCTGGAGAAAGTAAAGTAAAAAGGTGATTTTGGCTTTTTTCCCCCCCAAGTCATCTGATCAGTCCCCTTTCTCTGATTGGTGAGTTTCCTCCTGCCCCTTCATTGACTTAGCTAGTGTGTGGTGCAAAATAACTTCTGAAGCATCTTCCAGGTGGATGTGGATTTGGTTCTTGTTGAAGAGGAACACCATTAACTTATGCATGTGAAAATTTCTATTTTACCTTGTGTTCCTACAAGATGAATAACACTTAACCACAAGATGCGTAATGTGTTCCCGCAGGACGCGTAACGTGCTCCCGCAAGCTGCATAACGTGCGCCAGCGAGATAAGTAACGTGCGTCCGCGAGATAAGTAACGTGTTCCAACAAGATAAGTAACGTGTTTCCATGATATTAAAAAATTTGTGTTCGACAAGTTACTTTTCTTGTAAGCATAAGTTATTAATCTTGTGGGAGCACAAGGCAATAACATGTTCCCACAGGATAAATGGCTTGCACACACAAGATAACTTGTTCCTCCCAGATACAGATCTTCTTCTCCCAATCTAAACAACCACGTCCTACAAGGTAATAACTTGTATGCAGAAGTTAAAATTCACTTTATGGTCCTTTCAAAGCCTCAACAATGCAGTTCTTACAGTAACAACCCAGCATTTTTAAGACTGTATGGAAATTCATGTCAGAGAACTAAGATAGAGGTCAAGGCTGTGTGACACCTGTGTGTGTGTGTGTGCGCGCACATGCACATGTTTTTTCATATAGCCTTAACCCTCGCGTGGGGCGGTATTGTGTTTCACACCCAGGCCTCTGTTCTCTCGTTACCACCGGCGCCTCACACCCGTCAGCAGCTCAGTTACGTGATCCAAAACTCTGAGGAGGTCGGTTCGGTTTGACAGGGTCATTGCTAAGGCCACGACCTCCAGGAGTTGACACTTTTTTTTGTATTTGGTCAGTTTACAGCGGGCAGTGGTCATAGACGCAGTCGCATTTCTTGTCTTTTAATATCTGACTCTCTTGAGTAAAAGTCTGTGGTTTGTTTGTATGTGTACAAGTCTGACAGGCAAGATACTCTGTAACCAGCAGCTGTAAATCTAAAGCGAACTTGTGCTTTCAAGTCGTGTATTTGCTACTGCTCTTCACTCCACCAAACTACTACAAAAAGAATTTTCCTTTGTTTTGTAGTATCATTTTCTTCAGAAGCACTGTGCTGTCCTCAGTGACAGGAAAACAGGCTGAAAGATGAAGACAGCTAAACGTAGCTGAAAGAAAGTGAAATGTAAACCATATTCTTTATTGCATTCCAAAAAATAGGAATGAAAAGTGCTTCTTCTTTCATTGTTTTCATTCAAGTATGCAAGAGTTTTGAAGTGTTGCTTCTGAAAATGGCAAATGTTTGGTGAAGACAACACAGCACAACAGTGGAAAAATACTTTAATTATGGTACTGTCCTGTAAATATTAAATACTGTATGTTTGTTGTAAAAATACTAGAGATACACAATAATATCGGAATTGGTCGATAATTATTATTATTTATTTTTTTTAAGTCATCGGCATCGAACCAATGCTTAGATTTACCAGATATTTTCAGCCGATATTTTATGACATTTATTATACATGGAAAGGTAGCGCTTGTGCCAGGCATGTCCGAAGTCCAAGGTTGGATATTATACGGCCTGCGCCTTCTGTCTTAAAATGTTTGGTGTAATTTTGTGCCAGGATTTTGAACATGCAGTAGAACATTTGTGAGCAAAATCTCATCTTAAGTTTGCCTGCATGCACAATAAAAAAAGAACTTAACTGCGGGTTTGCTTCAATTAGCAAATGCGAGCTCACACATGGGTTGTGTCCCGAGCCGCGTACTGCCACAGTTAATAGTATGGAAGGTAAGGCGCTCATCATACTTTTCTATGCAGTAGTATATAGCTGAGGAAATAGCCGGAGTTATAGCTTAATGGCTCTCTACGCAGTAGGTAATGCACATGGAGTGTCACACGCACCCTATTTGACTTGGAACACCCCATAGGGCGGGACATAACTTTTTCTTAAAATGTTGTGAAGTATGGCGCTATTTTTGCGCAACCCTGGTTGCGCTCGTGCTGGACTTTGACTTCCTCATTTATTCCTGTCTGCATCGGAAGACATAAGCACAAAAAACATTGGATATCGGCATCAGCCAATAATTCCTTTATCGTGCATCCCTAAAAAACATTTAGTTGCAACACAACATTTACTGTGTGTCTCTGTGTGTGTTCATGTATTTATCGCATTGTGAGGACCTTTTTGTCCCCTAAAGTCACTTTTATCTGTTTTTTTGGGCTTTGTGGGGACATTTGAGAGGTCCCCATGAGGAAAAATGACTATAGAAAATGTGCTTATTTTATTTGAGAAGCTAAAAGAGGTTTGCTTTTGGTTACTGAGGTTAAGGTTAGGATTAGGCGTAGGTGTAAAATTATGTACTTCAGTCAGTATGGGAGTCTATGGAAGGACCTCACAAAGATAGTAATACATAGACGTGTGTGTGTGAGAGAGCGAGAGAGAGAGAGAGAGAGAGAGATGATAGATGTAGGTGAACAAGTACAGCTGTGAGGAAAAGGAGTGTGTCCATTCATCTTCGTCATCCATTTCTTTTTGGTTCTCTCTCATCTTTCACATAGCTATAACAAAACAATAACGTCTTCATTCTTTAATTATTCAAAGAGGATACATTTCATGTCGCTGTAGGATAGTGGACAGACCAGAAACTAACACTGATTTCCCATAGCTGATGCTGATTTAGCTTCTACCAAACATTTGACAGTAATCTAAGGATTGTTTTTATATTGCCTAAAAAGGTAACAACAATAGAAATTAAAACTTAAATTACATAAACAACAACAGCTGGGCTTGCATTTGATTTACAAATTTGTTGAATTGGCTTTGTGAATTGAATGGTATTAAATTTGTAAGTTTAACTGAATTTGTCAATTGAATTTAATTCAGTTGGATTTGTACATTTAACTACATTTGTCAATTGAATTTGTAATTACAATTGGATTGAATTTGCAAAGTGAATTGATTTGAATTTGTCAGTTCAATTTGAAATTTCGATTGAATTTGTAAACCGAACTAAATTTAATTTAACCGAATTTGTAAATCAAATTGATCCAAATTTGTAAGTTGAATTGAAAAAGATTGAGTTGAACTGAAATTGTACATTTTTTTATTCATTCCAGCTGTTCTGGAGATGGGAAATATGACAGTGAGTGATTATATGTGGTCAGCAATCACATATTGTTTTTCGCTTTATTATTATTATTCCACCCACTTTTTCTAGACGTTACTACTCCTACAGTTTTAGTGCTAGAAACGCCATTCCAACTCTAAAACCTGCGGGCTATTTCATTCATGTTATCGATACTTGAACTTGTTGGCAAGTTCTATCCATTTTTCCGCCCGTAAAAAGTGTTTTTTCATCATTATTTCGTTATCCACCCATGTTTAGCACCACTACTCCTCCTACAGTTTCAGCTCTAAAACGTGTGGGCTAATGTGGTATAGTGTACTTTCATTCACGTTTTTGCTACGCGAGTTTGCATTTGCGAGTCCATTTTTCCTTTTTCCATTATTTGTGAGAAACCTCTTTGTGTTCGATGAATAAATGTGAACGGTCCTGTTTGCATCATTAATGGGATTCATTATGTGATTGTGTCCTTATGTGATAACTCTAACCCATTACATGATAACGCTAACCCTAATCCTCTTGCTGCAAAAAAGCAATTACATTTGCATTTTCTTGCTAAAATGCCTCTAGTTTGACATTGTGAAAACATCACACAGCCCACCCCAACTAAATGTGAACTCTAGGGTGAGACCCATCCACAAAGTAGCAGTGGACAGCTGACATAAACAGCACCCGGGGAGCAGTGCTTGGGAACAGTACTTTGCTCATTAGTACCTCAATGGTACCTTTATTAGCAACCTATAAATCACAGAGCGAATGCCCTAACTGTTACGCCGCCAACTCCCATTTGAAATCTTCTGACCTCTACTGACAGCTTAACAGCAATGGATGGAAACAATTATATCCTGTTTGAAAACTGCATTCATCAGATTCTTACAGAACTGTGACTTGACTTTCTATGTTTTTTCTTTACAACTTTCCATTTTATTTTTTAAAGAACCCGGAAATAAAGCAGAGAAAAGTTAAGGAAGCGGAAAGAGGAACTTCTCAGACACAAATGCTTAAATCTGTGGATTTCTACAACTCTGTCTGGTTTAAGGGTAGTAGAAGGTTTTCCTTATTAAACTGCAGTGGGGGACAGTAGTTAGGGGCAGAAGCGCTGATGGTGCGCAGTCTAAAATAACGACGTTAATGAGGAGCAGCGGAAAGTAGGCCGCAGGCGGGCCAAGTGCTCAGAGGGAACACAGCCGTACAGGGAATCTCTCTACAGCAGCTTGAGACCATGTTTAAATGAAAATCTTTACCAGAAAATAAAACTCTTTCTGTCTCTCTTTCAGCCGGTTCATCTTGCTCAGATCTCTTTCCTGGTAAAGGCTTTTGGGGCTGCCTTTATTCTAGACCTGGAGCTCAACCAGTAAGTTTGTCAGTTTTACTGCTACTACTACTGCTACTGCTATTACTACTACTACTACTACTAATACTACTACTAATAATAATCATCATCATCATCATCACTATATTAATAATAATATTAATTGCCACCAGCAGTGATGAGCAGGATCCAAGCCCCATACCATTGTTATTGTTATTGTTCAGAGTTTCCTGTTAACACAGGATTAATTTTTTAACATTTATTGTCAAACTCTGACTTATTCTTGCTTATACCTGTGTGTGTGTGTGTGTGTGTGTGTGTGCTGGCGTTGGCAGTGATCTCTTGTCTTCAGATTACATGGAACGGTATTTTGAGGAAGATGGAACACCATTTCAGATTCAGGTAGGATAAAGGTATAATAATAATAATAATAATAATAATAATAATAATAATAATAATAATAATTTGTATTACAAATATATTTCTACTGTAGAGCAATTAACAATATCTTACATTTTACATGTAGAAGTCTTTTAAAGAATGAATTATAAATAAATTGTGCATTTTATATATATATGGAGTATTCTATTATTCTTATTATTTTTTTTATAATTGAGTTATAATATTAATAATAATAATAATAATTATTACATATTATTATTATTATTATTATTATTATATGGAGAATAAATACAGAGATGTATGAAAACTTTCCAAAACCCGAATACCTTTTAAACTTTTTGTATATTTTTATACTAACTTTGTATTTATTCTCTGTATAAAAGCTAATATTGTAAAAAAAAAAAGTGAATATTTTCTGCTTTTCTTGAAAACTATTTTTTTCCCCACGTATTGTGCAGTATCTGTTTTGTTAAAGGGTTTCGGGCGGGACAGTTGGCCTGGGCGGCAAGTATACAGAGCTGAGTTGACTTTCCGACTTGTGAAAAAAAATCATAAATAAATGACATGTCTGGCTGACAGACTTCTGTAACCACAGCAACGCCTTTTTTCCCTCACTATTAAAAATTCAGCTTAGTCACTTTTGATTTGTCGCTTAACGTGATTACCAGAGGATATTGACACACACACACACCAAACACAAGAAAAGCCTCCAAACACCTGCCCACACATTTCTACCTGATGTGTTGCGTGTCCTGGAATGATGCTCGTGAGTGTGTGTGAATCTGCAACTGGTGTGTGAAAGTTCAAGTAAAGTACAAGAATTTGGTCATTTACCACTTTATCTTGCCCCTCTCTCTCTCTGTCTCTCGTTAAAAGCATCCATTAGCTTTGCTTCAGTGTTAGCCACATTAGAACCCTTAGACGGGCCGTAGGTTTAACCACCATAAAACCTGAATGGGGCGAATGACCGTGGATGTTTGTCTGATATATACACTGTTATGACAACAAACACACACACACACGTAGACACACACACACACACTCCCAGTCTGTACTTATGAATCTCTCACACAGACGACATGAAGCACTCTGGGAAAGAGTCTGCTCCTCCCACTGCAGCCTGCACACCCACACGGCCAATTGCAGCCCTGTTGCTATGACAACCGGCAACAGGCAGTTCCCATCCACTCTGAACAACACACACACACATACAGGGGAATGATTTAAAACTAAAAGGTAAACTCACCAATGAGTGTTTTTGCTTGGTGAAGTGTTTTGGTGAATTGTAATGAGAAAGGTTACCATGGTTACAGAATCTGTTGCTAAGAAACGAGGACACTAATGTCTTGTGACAGCATGTGACAGCTGTGTGAAACTAATCTTAAACCTTCCATCAGTCTTAATCTAACATGTAGTCTAGCCTTAAACTATAAACTTAACCCAACTCAAAACCGTAAACTAATCCCAAGTGTAAACTATAATCCTAACTTTAACCACAATCTAAGACTAACTAGTTCTTCCGTAATGTAATCCTAAATCTAACTCTTACCATAAACTAATCCTATACCTAACCCTAAACCAAACTCTAAACTATTAACATAATCCTAACTCTACCTCTTACCTAATATAACTCTAACTCTAACCATAATCTAATCCAGTCCCTAACCTGAAACCAAATGCTAATTTTTAACTCTAAACTAATCCTAACGCTTAACTCTAAACCATAATGTAATACTAAATCTAATCCTTACCACAATCTAGTCCTAACTCTAAACCTAACCATAATCTAATTGCTACACAAAATCATATTCTAATCCTAACTCTAAACCATAATCTAATCCTATCTCCAACCCTAAATGGAAACTCTCATCTTTAACCTACAAGTTAGGCATAATCTAAACCCTGAACTACTGCCCAAACCCAAATAGCCTTTAAATATAAACTAAACCTAAATGTACGACATAATCCAGTCGTAACTCTAAACGTAAAACTGTAAACTATAATATAATCCTTATCCTTAATTCCACTGTAATCCTGACCCTAAAACACAATGTTATAGTAATCCTGTTATTAAACCATAATTTAAACCTGAGCCACAGACTCTAACCCTAACCCTAATCTGTAGTCTAAATCTAATATCTAAACTAATCTGGATTCTAAGTGTATTGTCTTCACTTTCCAAATCTCAATGGCACATTCCAGAGGTGTCAAATATTTCATCTGAAATCTTCATCCTTCAGTCACACCACATATGTACACACCACACACTTACGATCTTCATCTACTGGCAGATTGGGTAGCATGTCACCAAACACAGCGGAGACAGAAGATCAGTACTGCTCTGATTTACCTAACCTTCTTGGAGATGACCCACTTTGCTGTGTGTGTGTGTAACGTCTGAGAATAATAATGGTGTGTGCTGGTGTTTTAGGGAGGGGAGCATTGCTACTACCACGGCGTCCTCAGAGGTGTTCAGGGCTCATGGGTTGCCCTCTCCACCTGCCATGGCCTCAGGTGAGCAGAACCCAACCATCTTTAATCGAACTTTCCATAACTTTATAGTGTTCTGACCACTTTTTACTGCGCCTTTAATGCTACTTACATCTCTTAATTGAGTAATTACTGGTGTGTTATTGGCTGTTAGCCATGTGACTACTATATGTTTTTTTTTAAATATATTTTTAGTTTTGATCAACAGTGTCTGATTCTCAACTGGTGTGTGTTTGTGTGTGTTTGTGTGCATGTGTGTGTGTGTGTAGGGGAATGTTCTCCGATGGCAATTTTTCTTACGGCATTGAACCTGCGGAGCACATGAACAATCAGGTCAGCATCTGGGTGCTGCTGAATCATTCATCTCTCTGACATTCTGACCCCCCTTCTCCCTCTCTTTCCCTCTCTCTCCTCCTTTTCCATCTCTCCTCCTACCTTTTTCTTCTCCTGCCATCCCTTCTCTCTCCATCTTTCCCATCTCTTTTGTTGTCCCTTGTCTGTCTGTCTGTCCCTCCCTCCCTCTCTCTCTCTCTCTCTCTCTCCCCTCCTATCCCTTCTATTTCTCCTATCTTCCCGTCTCTCTCCCCGTTTTCATTGCTTGTGCTCTTCCCTCCTAGCCCTTCTCTCTCTCTATCTCTATTTCTCTCTCCTTCTTTCCCATTTTCTCTCTTTCCCCTTCTGCTTCTTCTTTCATCTCCATTCCCAACTCTCTTCACAATTTGCCATTCATCACTCTTCCCTCCTAGCCCTCTGTCTCTGTCTCTGTCTCTGTCTCTCTCTCTCTCTCTCTCTCTCCCTCTTTCCCCATTCTTCTTTCCCTTTTCCTCTCTGTTTCACTTTCTAACCCTTCGTTCATCTCCTTTCCCACCTCTATCTTACCCGCTTCTCTCTCTCTCCTCTTTTCCCATCTCTCTCTCTCCCTCTTTTGCCATTTATCTCTCTTTCCCCTTCTACCCCTTCTCTCATCTCCTCTTCTGTCTGCCTCTCTCTCTCTCTCTCTCTCTCTCTCATCCTACCCTTTTTTCCTCCTTCTCCATCCTCCTTTCTGGAACAATCTCTTTTTTTTCCATTCTCTCTTCTCATGTTCTCTCTCTCCTTTCCTTTCCCTCCTTCTTCCTTCTTCCTTCATGCCATTGTCTCTCATCCTCTTTTCCCTTCTTTTAAATCCTAACCCCCTCTCTGTCCCTCATGCTCTCTCTCTCTCTGTCGTCATGTGTTACTCTATCTGTCTGCTGTGATGTAGAAAATAAAAGACAAAGGCTTGATACCCAATCCCTTGTTAGTGTCCGGAGGAGAAGAAAGAGGGAAAAGGAGGAGTATTAGATTATAGACAGTAAAGCTCACAAGTGGTCCTGCAGCATTCAGAGATCAGTCAGAGAGAGTGAAGGGGGGGGAAATTTTTCATATTAGAACACTGTGTAACATAAGTCTGATTCCAACATAGAGGAATGGATGGTGGGTCGATAATGCTCTCTCGCTACCCCTCTCTTTTACGCTCTCTCACCGTTTCTTTCCATCTCTCAACTGTAGTGTAACTGCTCTACATTCTCCCTTCTCGCTTTTGTCCTTCTCTCAATCTTAATGGGTTATTTTCATAAAGAATTTAACAATGTTGTCATCTTGTTCTGCTCTCTCATTCTCTCTCTCTCTCTCTCTCTCTTCCCCCCATCTGCTGGAGTCGATGAATTATACATGGTGCTGTTGAGGGGAGGATGTGGTGGCCCTGAGGGATGCTGGGCAGCACTTAGTGTTGGGGTTCTTTACTGTCGAAAGCTTCTCCTGATGCAGACAGTAATGACAGTAAAGTGGGTGTGTCCATGCATAGCAAACAGAGTGACCAATAAATGCAGGAACGGTGTATCAGTTTAGGAGACAGGTACTGTAACATTTAGGGCATACACCCTGTAATTTAAAGGTCACCAGTTTGAATCCTGGACAGGTAACGGTACCACTGAGGTACTCATGAGCAAGGTGTCACCTTCAAGCACTGCTCCCCGGGCCCTGCCCATTTCAGCTGCACACTGCTCCTTCCCGGTATGGGTCCAATGCAGAGGTCACGTTTTGTTGTGGTGCGCTCACAATGACAAATAATCACTCACTTTCACGAGCCGATAGGACAGGCGCTGTATTATCTGTCTGCAGCTGATAAGGGTAGCGCATCATCTGTGTACTCCTGGTAGGGTATTGCAGCATCTGTGTGTGCCTGGGAAGGGTGCCATGATCTTTACAAGCAGTTGAGGCTGGTACCATGTTCTTTACAAGTGGTTGGGACGGATACCATGACCTTTACAAGCAGACAGAATGGGTACCATGACCTTTACAGACTGTTGGTACTTTTACAAGTCGTTGGAACAGGTATTATGATCTTTGCAAACAGTTGGCTATTGGTGCGGTACCAAATTCAGTACAAGCAGTTGGGACAGGTACTATGACCTTTATGAGTCGCCAAGAAGGGTACCATGACTTTTACAAGCAGTTGGAACAAGTATCATAGTCTGTCCAGTTGGTTGGAATGTGTACCATCCCCCTTACAAGCTGTTGGTGTGGTACCTTGACCTTTATGAGCATTAGGGATGTGCACCATGCCCTTTACAAGTAGATGAGATTGGTAGCACCCCCTATACAAGTGTTTGGGACAGGTACCATAACCTTTACAAGCAGTTTGGACAGTTACCATAACCTTTACAAGCAGTTAGAACAAATACCATAACTTTTCCGGCAGGTACCAAAGCTTTCATGAGCGGTAACATACCTTTATTATGCTTTGTTCAGGAATCAAGTGTTCATCATATCTACAGAATGCCTGACCTTCAACTCAAAGCATCACACTGCCCAGGTAAAAGCAACACACACACCATCACACAAGCTCACAGGTCCATCTTCAGCATTTATTTCTCCCACCTCCCTCCCTCCCTCTTTCTTTTCCTCTTTGTCTGCTATTTATTGATTTCTCACATGGATCTTTGTACTGTCACCTAATCCTGAATCGACCAGATTAAAAACTGCTGACTATTTTCTTTTTCCAAAAGTGTTTTTCTCTCTCTGTCTCTCCCAGAATGCACCGAGTCCAGAGAGTCGGAGAGTGACTCGTCCGTGGACAATGACACAGAGCCGGACAAGCCCATTTTCACACACGGGCTGAAACGGGCCAAAAGACAGGTCTTTGTTTTTTAAATGCCCACTGGATGATAATTGGATTGTAGATTTTGATACTGTTTGTAATATTTTTATTTATAATTTTGTGAAGTGACAGGATTACCATTGTGATAGACTGGTTGCGTTTTATGTGTTTTGTGTTTTATAGGTTCGGCGAGCTCCACGCACTGTCCAGACTGAGACCAAATATGTAGAACTTCTGGTGGTCAATGACTATGACCTGGTAAGATGGAGTGAGAGATGTGACTGTGAGTGTGTGTGTGTGTTAGGCCTGATCAGGAAATATATATTTAATGCAGTGTAATGCATAGTAACACCACTAGGTAGCAGAACAAACAGGTCACATTGTATCTAACAGAACTGGAATTTGAATAGACTTTTTATTGAAATATAATCAAAGTTTAGTATTTAAACTGCTTTTTTTTACTGTTACCAAAGTTGATTTTTATATTTCCTAATTACAAAATCAACTCAGATATAGATTTTAATGTTTAATCAAGATGTTTTGACTTAAGGGTCACCTTATTTGAATGCCTTGATAATAAGCTTGTTTGTGTTTAAAATGATCCTGTTACCAAGCCGATTGTGTTGCAAGCTTTCGTTAACACAACATTAAGCAGACACTCTTATCCAGAGTGACTTCCATTTCCTAATTACAGGGATAGTTTCCCTGAGAGCAGCTTGGGGTTAAGGGTCTTGCTCAGGGACCCAATGACGGTAGTTTTGTAAGTAGTTTCGAAAGCCACAATCTTTTGGTGTAGAGGCGAGTGTCTTAACCACTAGACCACCACTAGACCACCACCATCCACCAATTGTGTTCATGTATGTGTTAGGCCACCGCTTTAATATTTGTCATGCCAATTTACAGTATTGTGACCAGGAAATAGTGAATTTTGAAACATTTTTTTTGCAATAATGGATGTTACAAAGATAAAATGTAGTTTTAAAACAATACTTAACATTTAATAACAACAATTTGATCACATTACTTATTTTTCCTCATTTTAGTAATAAATAATAAATAAAGTATAATAACAACCAGGGCAGCACGGTCGCGCTGTCGCCTCATAGCAAGAGGGTCCTGGGTTCGAGTCCCGGGTCGGCCGTGGGGCCTTTCTGTGTAGAGTTTGCATGCTCTCCCCGTGTTCGCAAGGGTTTCTTCCGGGTGCTTCAGTTTTCTCCCACAGTCCAAAAGCATGCTGTATAGGTACATGCTATATCGCTGTGAGTGTGTGCGTGCCCCGTGGTGTGTTGGCGCCTGCCCAGGGTTTTTCCCCGCCTTGCACCCCTAAGTACCCAGCACAGACACCGGTCCTCCCCACGACCCCAGTTGGGATTAAGCGGTTTAGATAATGAATTAATTAATAATAACAACGAAGGTTTTAAAACATTTTATCTTATCGCAGACTTACTGCTAAATATTGTGTGTCATTTCTCCACAGTTCGTCCAGCTGCGCAGGTCCACCGCTCAGACCCGAAACTTTGCGAAAGCGATCGTCAACATGGCAGATGCTGTAAGTAAAGTGGAAGTAAACTTTGTCATCTCTGCTATATATTGTACAAGTATACAGAGAGATGAGACGACATAGCTCTAGTTCTAACAGTGTGAACAACAAAGAACGAGGTACAAGGAACAAATAAGGCAGTATAAAATATATAAATAGAATATAAAATATACACTTTAAACTAGAAGTACAATATAAATGTAAAACTTTAAGCTTAAAACTAGAATCTTTAAGCTTAAAAATAGAAAACAAGATGTTGTGCAAATATGTAGCAACAGTGCAAACTCATGTAAATATTGTAGCAGCAGTTAAGAGAAGAAGCCTGCAATTTAAATTGGCTGGCAATAAATGTGTGCCAGCTGCTTTAACAATCCTTTGTAGCCGTCTGTGATCAGCAACAGTGCTGTTAACAAACCAGACAACCAACACGGTGAGGCTGGGAGGGGGTAGCTTGGCTCACTTTAGCCGTCTCAGCAAGTGGAGAAGCTGCTGGGCCTTTTTGGTGATGGAGGTGGTGTTGGTGGTCCAGGTGAGGTCGTCTGAGATGTGAACACCTCGGAACTTGGTGTTTTTTACAGTTTCAACCATGGAACCGTGGATGCTGAGTGGTGTGTGGGTGGAGCTAGTTCTCCTGAAGTCAACAATAATTTCTTTAGTTTTGTCCACATTCAGCGTCAGGTTGTTTTCACTGCACCAGACAGCCAGCTGCTGAACCTCATCTCTGTAGGCCGACTCGTCATTGTTGCTGATGAGCCCCACCACGGTCGTGTCATCTGCGAATACAAATGTCTTTGGACAAAACCAAAGTTATGTTTGTACGCCTAAATCTTTGGTGGTTACTCCACATTTGCAGATTTATAAAGAACAACTTAACACCCGTATCGTGTTGGTTGGCATGGAAACGTGGTCGACCCAGAACATGGTTTCCGTTGGCGACGACCCCCTGATGACCCTGCGGGACTTCATGAAGTACAGGAGGGAAAACATCAAGGAGAAGAGCGACGCTGCACACCTGCTCTCGTGAGCGCACAAACACACACACACACAACAGTGTTGGGGAAGCTGTAGTTTTTCAATCTACAAGCTTCTCATGATTAGAAGTTGTAGCTAATACACAGTATGTCCACAATTATTATGCAGATGAGTTTTTTGAACTTAACCCTTTCTGTGCACATTTTCCAACTCGAAGCTTTATAAACGTGAATGGTTATTAGATTTAAGCACTCTCAGGTGATATGTATTAGTGTAATTAAGGAGGATGTTGCCTAGAGTAACAGCCTATAACAAGGTGTGCATAATTATTGTGCAGCTTTTTTTACCATGGGCAAAATGGGCCAAAAATTGTCAAATTGCATCAGACGAATGCAACACTTTGAAATAGCTAAACTTTTGAGGCGTGATCACTGAATAATCAAACATTTTGTTGCAAAAAGTCAATAGGATCGTAAAACACAAGTGAAAAAGAAAAGATGCTAATTTACTGCAAAAGACTTGAACAGAATTAAACATGGGAGCACTCCGCCATATTCTAGAACTGCAGCCTAGCTGGCGTGTCCAGAAGTACCAGGTTTCCTGCGGGTGCTCCGGCTTCCTCCCACAGTCCAAATAACATGCACTATAAGTTAATTGGCGACTCTAAATTGGCCCTGTAAGGTGTGAATGTTAGTGCGATTCTGTGAGTGTGTTTGTGCCCAGCGGTGTGTTGGCGCCTGCCCAGGGTTGGTCCCCGCCTGCGCCCGTAAGTTCCCGGGATAGGCTCCCGGCCCCCCGCGACCCCAGTTGGGATTAAGTGGTTCGGATAATGAATGAATGAATGAATTAATTAATTAATTAATTTTAACACCCATACTAGTGACTTGTAGTTTTGATTTAGAGCAAGTTTTATGTCCCCTCCTGTAGGGGGTGCAGCTACCACAGCACCCACAGTGGTTTTGCTATGTCACATCATTACTTGTAAAAAAAAAAAAAAAAAAAAAGTTCATTATTTACAGTGTTTTAACAGATTTAAAGGCTATTGACAGAAATGGCTGAAGAAGAAGAAGCAACTTGTTTCTACTGCCCTTGTGGCTGCATCTTTAAATTCAAACCATTTCTGTTTTCTCCTCCCCTCCTATAGAGGACGCACCTTCCACAGCGCACACAGTGGCACGGCCTACATCGAGGGCATCTGTTCTCCAACGCGGGGAGGAGGAGTCAATGAGGTGGGAGATGTTCCAATATCATAATCTTATCACAAGATAAGATATGCACTCTTTCATTAGAAAAAAATCCCAGCTTAACAGTTGAGCAAATTTACAGTGCAACAATGAGTTAACCATGAGGGCAAAAACCAAAGAAAACCGAAAAACAAAATGATCATTCATTAATCGTGATCAGTATAAAATGTTTAAGTAATTGTGGTATTGATTTGAGGTCTTGTGGCCCTGCCCTATCATGCTCCAATCTTTACACACAACCTCACTCCTTTGAGGAACACGGTGAACATTGAATTTTGATCGACTTATAAGTAAATGAGCTTAATATTTTGGCATTTTTGTGTTTTGTAGGACTGGATTGCAATGTGAAGCAATTTAATTGTGTGTGTTTAGTATGGTAATATAGGTTACATGGCCATCACGCTGTGCCAGAGTTTGGGCCAGAATCTGGGAATGATGTGGAATAAAGTTCGTCCCACTGCAGGTAAGATGGTCAAAATTATTCATGGATTAAGGTTTTCATTTGGTTTCACTTCAAAGAGGGTAATTATCTAGTCTGATTCCAGTACCGTATTTCTACATTTAAATGACATATGAATGCATCACACCATCTGGGAATTATTACTAGGGTTCAGCCGACATTTAGCATTTTTACAATTATCTATATCAAATTGTTTGCCAAAAAAATAACACTAAAAAGTTTTGCTTTTGGCTCTTCAGCCGCTTTTATCAGTTACCACTTTGAGGTCTACATGAATGTCCCACCCATCGCTCTATCTGATTGGTTAAATTCCTCACAAGTTTAACCTATCAGCTCAGAATACCATAGGTGCTGAAAGTTCCCTGCTTTTTTTTTGTGCTAAGAATTTTACAAAATGAATCAGAAATCAAATATGCTTCAAGGCATTTTAGTTGAGTTTTGTGTTGAAGTGTTTTTTTTTGTTTTTTTTTACAGCAGACATCTACTGGTTACATACATCGACTATCGCTCTGCACGATTAGTTATAATCAGTATCAGCCTTGACGAAGCGCTAGTTGTTAAGTTCACTTATGTGTTGTTAGCTGCAAATTTGTAATTAGCTAGCTACAACTTTAGAATTAGTGTTAGAATTAATTAGTGACCAGTGACTAGAATTTACTATTTTGGGTACTTCTTATGTCTTGAAATTTTTGCATCTAATTTTAGCTGATACAAAATCTTACAATAAAATAACCAAACAATGGCGACCAAATGAGACTTTTGGACTAAATGCAGACTTTCTATTTTTTATTAGTTTCTTCTGAAAATGCATTTTATTGGTTTACCGTTTCTGATGCTTGGTTTTGTAAAGTAGCTTAAGTCTAGAGTCAATATGCCTAATAACATAAATTGAATTGCATCTTGATAAATAAAATAGAGCTAAGTAAAAATATTTTGTATGGGTCAAGTTCTCTTTGCTATTACTTGTTTATAATTGCTTGCCTAATTTGAAGTTTGTTTATGACCTTTGTGTTGGTCATTTGGAAGATTCATGGGTAGCGTTTACTCTAATTCCTGTGTGTGTGTGTGTGTGTGTGTGTGTGTGTGTGTGTGTGTAACAGGAGATTGCAGATGTCCAGACCCATGGCTTGGCTGCATTATGGAGGACACTGGGTATGTCAAAAGTGTAGGACAACACAGATACACTAGGGGTGTGAATCACGTGTCATCATGATACAATATTATATGGATTCAACAAACAACAATTTGACGTCTCGCAATATCACAAAGTCTTCTATGAAACAATTTTCATTCGGTTTGATTCATGAACTAGGGATCGATAAAATATATGCGCGTAGGGCTCGTAGAACATTAAATTGATGTATCAATATAGATTGATGTATCGTTACACCCCTAACACAGTCATGTCTTGCTGTATTTGTGAGGTCCTTTTCTAGATTCTCACAATTATCCTAACCCTAATCTTGCCTCGGACTTCAGTAACCGAAAACAAACCTCTTTTAACTTTTTACTTAAAATGACACTGTGAAAATGTCACTGTAAATGTACAGTGTATAATAGTGGTAGCAGAGATGCAGGCCATCTCCTTTATTTAAGTACAGTACTGTAATCCTGAAATAAAGTCACTGTAAAAGTATTTCATATTTACTATAATACTACATTTTTATACTGTTGTGCTTATATAGTATTTTTACAATATTATCCTTACAATTTTTGGTTGTTGTTTTTTTTATTCAGTATAGTATGATGAAAATACTGTAGGAAAATAGATGGACATATACAGCAATTGGTTACAGTTTTGTGCCCTCATATTCAAAAATGTCCTCACAAAGCCTTCGAAAGACTGACATCTCAGAATCTCTTGTGTTTTAGAGGACAGTCAGGTTGATTCTAATAAAGTGTGTTATCTCCGACAGCTACTACCTACCGAGAAAGTTTTCCCGATGCAGTATAGAGGAGTATGTTCGCTTCCTCCAGGAGGGAGGGGGCAGCTGCCTCTTCAACAAACCCACCAAGGTAACTACGTATGGATCATCTTCTCTTATACATTTATATTTACAGCATTTGGCAGATGCTGTAAATGGCGTCTCCTAACTGGCAGGACAGTTCTTAAAGAAATTGCATGATTTCTGTGGGCTAACAAACTGGGCCTCATAGTAGTGTCATGTACTTGTTTGCACTGTCATGTTTCTGCACTTTGGGTTTTTTTTGTGATGTCGCACCATTTTTGCTCCAGAAAATGCTGTTTCAGCTCTCTGTATACTTTGTATATGGCTGGGTGGACAATAAACTATTGAATCTCGTGGCCGAAATAGGGAAGGACAACCTTAATGGTGGCCACTCCTTTAGACAGGAAACACGATAGCCTGGATTTCCTCAATGAGCTGAAACTGTAAAACCATGAATGTTGTCTGTAAGATAAAAGCTGTGGAGGGAGTTAACAAAGAAAAGTTTGGAAGTGGAGAGAAAAACAATGGAGACCACGGTAGAATACATCATGACAGCCTTAATGTTGGCACCCCATTGTGGCCAAAATAGGGAATAACAATATTAATGGTTCCTTATTTTGGTTCCTCAAAATAGGCTACAGCTACAAATACAAAGTCGGGAACAAGCAGGTTTGCAGTTGGGATATTGACAAGAAAAGCAATAGCCCGAATCTCCTCAATGAGCTGCAGTGTGTAAGTCATTAACAGTGTCTCTATGGCAAAAACTGTGGAGTTAGGAAGACAAAAATGGGAAGAAGTAGTAATGTGAAATAGAAATAGTAGAAATATTGAAGAAGAACAAGGTGACCCAGCAATCACAATTATTCACAGTTACCTGCTGGAGCAACTTGGAATTAAGACTCTTGCTTTGGGTCCCAGTGGTGGTAGGATAAGGCTGAGTTTAAACAACCTCTTGTTGCCTAGGCAAGTGTCCTACAATTAGCCCCCTTTCTCCTTCAAATCACAGTTAATTCTTTTAAATTTATATATATATATATA